>JASTUX010000032.1:0-130343 GCA_031125595.1 Saccharomycopsis capsularis
ATTCTATTCAATCTCACGTTCTTTTTAGTTTGCAAAATTTGTAGTAGAAACACATTCTGCAACTGCTCAGCGTTCCCTGGGAAAGGGGGGTCCTTCAAACCAGGTAAAAGTAAATTCTTATGCACGTTGTTAAACAGACGCCTGCGATCTCGAGCCTTTTTGCTGATCGTTGTTATCAATAGACGTCAGCGATTCTCAAACTGTGGGCCCCTTATTTAAACACGGGGTAATTAATGTTGCGAATAGGGGGTGAGAATTTCCGACACTACAAGGCTCAAGAAAATTACGAGGGGGTCAGGTGATTTAACACAGGGCAGAATAGTGACAGTCTCATTTTTTATGTTCCGCTCTCACATGTATATCACATGATGTTTCCTTCCCTGGTCTCCGTCCTTGTTTTCATTACTGTCTGGTCTCGTGGGCCTCTCTCCGTCTCCCGCCTACGCTCTTACTCTCCCTTGGCCGGACAGGGAGACTCTCTCGAGTAGCCCTTCCAGTCCTCGTAGTTTCTCCCTCGTGTGCTCTCTCCCCTCTGTCTCTCCCTCTCTGTGCCTGCCTCTCTCGCCCGCTCTCACTTTGCATAGTGGAAAAAAATTTTTGGGAGAAAAATTTATTTTCAGAAAAATAATACTTGGTTTACTTGTTGGTATCATCACACTCCTGTTACTCTTTTACTGATTGATTAAAACTCCATCTGCTAAAGGACACTGCTAATATCGTCAACATGCTTATTCCAAAAGAAGACAGAAAGAAGATCCACCAATATCTTTTCCAAGGTACGTAATGATTGTGAATAGTGTATCGAGTGGTTATGGGATTGAAAAAAAAAAGAGAATGAAGAACATGAAAATGGAAGAATAAAACAAAGAAAAGAATGAAACGAGATAACTGATGTAGAAATATTGAGAGTGGGTTTAAAATGATTTAGGGATAGATTTGATTGGGGATATCAAAATAGAGAAGTTGTCGTTTACATTGAGAATGTTTCATGTGATAGATAAGAGTGGGTCTAGAAGTTATATCTGGCAACAAGCAAGAATCAGGTTACGTTGTTTAACAGACTTTTAATGAGAGCAAATAGGAAGTATTGCTCCAAGATACTGGAAATCAAAATGGAGATCACGGTAAGCCTGCAAAATTATTACATTGCAAGCCAAGTTTCAGTGATCATTTACCACTAGTAATGAATCATAGATGTCAATGAAAAAAACATGGCTACATTTCATATTTCAGGGCATTGTAAAAAAAAGATTTTGCCAATAAGAAGAGGTCGACGATGGGAAATGTAATTGAGATTGGCCAAATATAATCAGTTTTAAGTTTTTAAAATTTTGATCACTGGCATAATTTTCAACTTGCTTCAACTTACAAGATACCTGCTTCCATTTGAACCGATGAATGTGATCATTGCTAAACGTTATTGACCGGCACAACATTCCAAGGAGGTCCTCGTAATCATGATTTCATCTATGTTCTCAGTTTGTTTTCTGTCTCTTTTTTCCTCCTTATTCCCCTGTTTTTCTCATTCTATGCCCAACCACTTGATATCAAAGCTTCTTCCATTTTTCAACAAAAGCGAAAAAAGCAAAAACTAACAAATTTCTATAGAAGGTGTTGTTGTCGCCAAGAAGGACTTTGAAGTCACTCACGATGCTATCGACACCAAGAACTTGTATGTCATCAAGGCTTTGCAATCCTTGACCTCCAAGGGTTATGTTAAGACCCAGTTTTCATGGCAATACTACTATTACACCTTGACCGACTCTGGCATCGAGTACTTGAGAGAATGGTTGCACGTTCCAGAAGGTATCTTGCCAATCACCAGATTAAAGGAAAAGGTCCCAGAAAGACCAAACAGAAGACCAAGAGGCGGTGACGACAGAAGAAGACCTGTTGGCAGAGCTAGAAACTAAGAAGACTCTTGAAGTAAGGTCAAGCGGTTTATTTAATTAATCACACAACTTTTCTCTCATTTGTCTTTCTTATAATCTCTCTTCCTTTTGTATTTCAAAAATAAAATAAATCATCAATTTTTATGGTATTTTTTATCTGCTTTATTTATGTTGGATTTGGTTTATGTAAGAATGAGAATGTTTTGCCGATATGATTTAATATAATGTGCAGCGAAGCCAAGGTTGTTATTACAGTGCGTCTACAGTCTTTAATTGGACTTATCAAAAAAAAGCAGGGCCGGAGAATAAGGCAATGATGTTAGGAAAGGATTTGATCTAATATGTACTATTATCCAATATGTAAATCAATATGTAAATCTTGACTTCACAAGTATCGCCAACCCAAACTACACTTCTTCTTCCAAACATTATACTTCGTACTTTTGTCACTATAAGAGTAAAAAAGACAATAAAGCAGTAACACATCATTCCGTATATTTGGTATTCTCGTCACTTTTCAATCTATAAAGGCCCAACTTCAAGGTCTCCAAACATTAGATACTGGTCTCCGAGACGGCCACCCTGCAGAACGGCGAAAACCCCAAACAAAGTCCCCGTGAAATCCCACGCTGTGGCGTCCCTGGTCGTGATTTGGCCAATCTTGTGCCACTCGTTGTCGTCACTGAACGCGTAGCTGAACTCGTAGCGGTCCACGTTAGCAGCAATTTTGAACTTCAACGATGAGCAATGTTGGGATTGAGCACGCGGGTCAATAAGGTCTTTTTCAGTATGCTGGATATTGTTCGGTGACTTGGCCGAGAAATAGACTTTCAACTTTTGGTCACCAGCAGGGACTTTGACCCCAATCTCAAAGACACGGAACTTGTCCTTAAAGAGAGATAATCCAGCCTTAAATGGACAATGATGATGCTTCTGGTCTGTCGCGCCGCGTAATACCAGAACAGTGCCGAGGTCCAAAGACACGCGAGCAGTTTCTTCGTGTCGGCGTTGTCTTTTGCCTATGAATGAGATACCCGTCTCTTCGCTATCCAAATCGAACATACCTGGGCGGATCCAAATTTCGCTTATTTTGCTGCTCCCTCTTCCTATTTCCACTAACTTGTAGTTTTCAACTATAGGGTTCTTGATATGGAGCAACTCCAATCTTTCAGAAAATGTATCGGGAACCAATTGTCCCTCAGGATGCTTGCCCTGGAGGTCCGGATCGTTGCCAATGAGGGGCCTTTCTAGCTGCAACTTTACCCGCTGTGGAAACCGTGGCCACTCGCCGGACCAGTCAACCTTAACAAGGAACGTCTCTCTTCCCATGGGATGCTTCCCGTTCTGGTACCGGGTCCCTAATACTACGCACCACCACTGTTCTTCCCGCCCTTCTCCCTTCTCAATGCAGAATAAGTCCCCGTGGCCGGTATATTGAACTTCCTCAATCGTTTTTGAGGCCTCATCCAAGTAGACCGGCGCGGTGTACTGGCCGCTAGGGTCCGCGGTCAATACTGGGTTCTCTTCGTACAGCACATACGGGCCTCCAATCCGCTCGCTGCGGGCCACTGTCAACATGTGGTGCGCGAAAGTCCCACCATCCGAGACGAGCAAGTAGTAGTACGGCTTCCCAGCTTTAGTGTCGTACTTTTTGTAGATATGAGGCCCCTCGGGAACGACCCGGCACCCTTCCCACCCCGGCCACACCTCAGTCTCCGGCGACGTCTTCGCGCCCGTGGTGGGATCCAACGTGAATTGCCGGATGGTGGTCCGCGGTTTGCCGGGGACCTTCGGCTCAAAGGTATACGACCCGGTAACATAGAGTGTGCCGTCCTCGAAGAAGATGTCCGGGTCTATCCCTTGAAACTCAAAGAACACAGGGTCCGACCACCCCGCGTCATCGTAGATGTTGTCGCAACGCAAGAGGAAGTTCAAGTACTCCTTGCTGGACTGGGGGGAATCAATGGGGTTGACCAACGTTGCGACGAGGTAGAAGCAGCCGTGGTGGTGCCGGAGCGTCGCGGCCGCAACACCCCAAGTGTAGATGAAAGAGAATTCGTCGTCGGGGATGTCGCTGCGGTTGTACGTTTGGATAAAGGTGGACGCTTTCGCGAGACTAAGCTGCGCGTTGCGGTTCACGGCGTTGCTAACATGGGTCCAGTGTTGGAGGTCCCTGGAGGCGTAGATAGGGAGTCCAGGGAAGAACTGGAAGGAAGACGTGACGAGAAAGAAGGTGCCGTCAACGTGGCAGATGGAGGGATCTGGGCTGAAGCCGGGAATGATGGGGTTGGCGATAGTGGCTGGCATGTCGGGGTTGGCAGTTGCGATACTTTTGGCTGTAACCCTGATATCATAATGTTCGGTGGTCGCAACAGTGGCGGAGACTATATAGCAGATATAGGTCGTATGGACACTTGTAAACGGCACACTTTCTGTTATCGCGAGGGACGCTTCTAGTAACAGCCGTCGGCTATTAAGCGCGTGGAGTGCCGGGGCACCCACAGACTTTGAACACACCACGACAAGTTGTTTGGTCGGTACATGGGCGGTTTCTTCAATCAGCAATGTGTATTGGAGACCCGCAAGTCAAAGATTTGAGATCTTGTATCTGTCATGTCATGATAGCAGTAAAAACGAGCTACAAAAAAAACATACATATACACCCATGGTAGCTGATATAATACAGTGAGTAAACTTAATGCAAAATAGACAGGAACAGGACACCGAAAAGAGTAATGACAAAACGACTATTGCGAAGTAAAAAAAGCTTTTAGCAGGAAAAGCAAAATGCCTGGTCATTTGGTACCTATTTACCTGAATTAAGTACGGTAGCTTCAAACCGGCAGTTCATGAAAAAACAAAGAAAAGAGCCCAAATTTGTGCGGCGTGGTGTGTCTATGGGTAGCGAATAGCACAGGATATAGGTAAACAAAGCGTATTGTGTTATAATCTACAGCACTGTAACGCAAAATGCTGAAATTGAGGTAGCAGAGCCGCTTAAGTCCAAGGAGCGGCCCACTTTCTAGGCGGCGACTTGTACAAAAATGGGCCATCGCACTGCTGGCACATTCTGTGGTGGCAGTTGCCGCAGCTTGGTGGATAGTCGATGAGGACCTTGCCCCAGATGTCTATGGGGATGGCAATGTAAACATCCGCAATGCAGTGGCAACAGCGCCAGAACTCTGCAGTAGGAAAGTAGCGTTTAGGCATTCCAGGAGTGTGGACTAGGTAGGGTCTCAAGGAGCAGGACTGTGTTGGAAGCGAGAAACGCGGCTAGAATAAGGGCAGAGTGGCGTTGGGAATCGCTTTCTGCTGTTGAAATGATTCGTTTCAAGACTACGTTTTGCTCTGCTTTCAGCCGAGTTTCCAAAGGGCGGCAAGAAAAGGACAACAGCCCCGGACAGCCCTATAAGGAAGAGAAGAGAAAGAGTTCCGGCGCTGCAAAGCGCCGGCCCAGCCATAGGCTCGTTTCCAGGAAACGGCATCATCGCAACAGCCTCACTGAAAGCGGTTCCTTTCAAACTGCTGCCAGATTCGATAATTACTTCAGGTTTAGATTGCAATGACCGATACCGGTTTCAGAACAGACCAAGAGCCAGTGGCTTCAAACTCCTTTGCTAGAATGCTTGGCTCTACTCTTTCTTTACAATATTTAGTGTCTGTCTTTTACCTTCCATGCACAGTGCACATCAATTTGCATTGTGCTACCTCTTTTGCACAGCTCTGGTTCCGGAAAGCTTGTTCTTGCTCTCCTCATCGAGGCAAGAAGGGTCCTGGCCAGAAGTGAGCTTGTTCGCGTTGCTCTCGCTTCTGCCTTCCCAGTGCTGCCACGGTGTTCTTTTACCTTTTGGTTTAGCTGCTTGTTGACTTCCGAAAGCACATGCTGTCTGCAGACCTCTTTATTTTCGCAGCATATCGTCACTTTCTCCTTGTTTCCCAGTCTCTGTCTTGCGTTGTTTTGCTTCTCGTCGTCCAAGTTACCAGCTTTCGCTTGACCAAAGAGGCCATCGCCATCCGTTTTTGAAACCAATCTCTTAAACAACCCTTGTTCTGACAATGCTACCTTGTATACCACGACTCTTTGGCTGCAACAACAAAAAACCGAATAGACAAACCAAAGGACAAGCCTTCGCAACTGCACAATAAGCGCCTAGCCCAGTAGAACCTTCTTGCTACAGCTGTGTCACCGCAATGTGTTGCCGTTGCTGGCAAACAACCGTGGCTGTCGGGCCCTTGTTTCGGACAAGCAGCATTTAGCCACGGTCCAGACATATCGCTCCCACCGGGGTTCCAAATAGCGCGCCTTATCTTCGTCTCACCGCCATTATCTTTTCTTATTGCTCTGTTTCTCGCCCTTGCCCCCATTGCCGCTCTTCCCGTGGCCTGCGGGCGAGTTGCCGCTTATAGCCGAAACAAAGTCCACGTATTGGTCGCCAGACGCCAGGCCTGTCTTGAACCCAGCGGCGCGCAAACTTTGAGCGCCCACGTCGCTGATGAGGCGAAACCGCTGAGGTCCCAACGGAGTGCCTCCGTACCAGCGCGCTACCACCACAAGCACATTCACCAACTTGGTTCTGTCCAACAACCCTTGAAGTCGTAGCCCCGCCCCTCCTTCGCCGTTGTCATCAAACCCTTGGTCTACCACCACTAGCTTGCCTTTAGCGTCTTGTTTTGGGGAGCCGCTGCTGGAGGCAATCTTCCACGCGCACATGGCGGGATGCGATGCCTTTTTCAAGCCCTTGTCAACGTCGTCGACGAGCTCCTCTAGCCTTTGAGAAACATCCTGCTTGGACCTTATGGGTACGCAATACCCTTTGAATTTTGACTTTTTCACAGTCACCGGTTCTGACTGCGCCCACCGAAGTTGAACAGCGCTACGGTTGCTTCCAGTTTCCTTGAACATTGTCCTGTTACCTCCCATTGTGAATCTGCTGGCCCTCGAAGACGATATGCTTCTTTGTGCGCAGACTCTAAACACCGATGATTCAAATGACTCAAGCTGAAAGTTGGTTCTGCTTGAGCTGTTTCGTATTGACCTGGTAATAGTGCCATTCACTAAGCATCTCATTTCTGTCGCCCCGCTATGGTTCATACACCAAGAACTAAAAACATTGCCCTGCGGAAACCCGTTTAGGTGGTCTCAACCTCTGCTGGCTTTATGTCAGCAATTTTTTTTGTCTCCGCTTTCAGTTTTTCCTGTTTGTAACCGCGGGACTGGTATGCACAGGCAACCCATATTGTTTTTGCTTAACGCTCAACCTTGAGTTGTAACACTTTTCTGGGTTACCGGGATGACAAGAACATGGAAAGAGCTCAAAAGCATGCGCTTGTGCAAAGGAGAGAGGTATCTGAAGATGCCAGGGCGTGTCCGTAACATAGGTAGCTAGCTTCGCCCGCTATTCGTGAGCGTACTTAACAGGGTTCGTCCGCTGTAGGCTGAAATTGCTGGTTGTCAATGCTTGAATTGAGTTGGTCAAAAATCCATAAACTGAGAGATAAAATAAACAGGATTAGTTCCCTGGAAAGAGGGGGGAGGAACACAGCAGGGTGCAATGTTATAAAGGAAAACAATCAATCTACGCTGCATAACAATAAGATTGTTCCCAAGCCAGCTTCCCGTGGTCTTTTATCGACTCACAGTTAACATTACGCCCATTAAGGTAGCTCCCTAAAATCAGGCCAGCTCCTTTTTCATAAACGCCAATGACCAAACATTGGCCCTCTTGCATATCAAATTCCTTCTCGAAAACAACTTGCACTAAAACTATCACCACCACGACAGCATTGGAGTATGGTCCTGTGCCAAGAAGCAGGGCTCCAGCGACGTGGATGAGGGCGAGGCCGTGCGGGAGGTGCACAAGCGGTCCGCGAAGAGCAAGCTTATGGCGTTGGCTTCTTCGCTGTTTGCTGTCTACGGCCAGTAAACAGCCCGATTTGTGCTTTTCTCTATGGTATGATGATGTCTTTTTGCTATGTGCTTTTCTCTACTTGCTATGCTTATGCTTTTTCCGTTTATGATTTATGTTTCTGCACTGTTTTAATTTCTCTATTATGAGCATTTCTTAATCCTCATTTTTTACCTTGACTTTTGATGGCTTGGAGGCTGTTTATTTGTAGATATCTCTTCATTTGAAACCACACCGTAACATTTCAGCGAAGCTATTTGTAATCATTTGAAACCACTCTAGCTATGTACATCGGTGAAGCCAGGACAAATGCTGGTGCGGCAAACAAAAAGTTCCTAATTTTTGCAAATGTTGTGTCTCTCCTGTCATCTCGCCGGCGTTTATAATCCGCTTAGAGATTTCAGACCGACCCCAAGCATGCAGAAAAGACATCACGATGGGGCTCGAGTTGGGCGCGCTACATCGCCCACTACATAAGAGGCAGCATGGCCAGCATCTGAGATACAGCTACTTGGGGCTAAGTAGAATACACTACTACTCTACACTACCACCAATAGCCACTCTACAATATCCGCACACAAACCTTTGTAGCCTCGAAATAAGACTCAATTTCCAATACACTGTAAGATCTTCCCAATCATTTTGTCTCTTTATGTGCAGGTTTGCCTAACATGAGTTGCCAGAGTAAGGAAAGCCGAACAGGTGTGCGGCGCTTGATGGCAGAGATAAGCATTACGCGCAATAACCCGTACACATATTGGGCAGATAAGCAGGATAATGATCATCATCGACTACGTATTGATGATTTCTGAATATAGAAGCAACAAGAACTGCCAAATTCGACATGTTTATACGAGGCGCAAGTCCAGCACCAATGTGAATTCGGCCTTCCTCGCTATTACTTTTTCCGTCTTCCTCTCCCGCAACTGGCACAGGCTTCCGCTTCATATTGGGGAGCGGAAAGTTGTGTTCCCATAGAGGCACCCTCTCAAACATGTTTCAAAGCATGTTCTTTAAAGAATATGTGTGCCAGTTCTACATGTATTCATGTGATGAAAATGCAAAATGTACGGTCTGGACCACCAGTGTATGGCGTCCTCAAGCTACGTATGATAAATTTTGGGAAGATTCACATTCTAGAAAAGTTGAGTTCACCAAGTGGACTTGCAGTGCAGAAAAGGTTCACGGCACGGTGCGGTACGAGAAAGGATTGGAGGAATCTGTGGGAACCGGAAAGGGTGCTGGTGTCAGATCATTGGAGCCTTCTGACGCAGGGTTCTGGTGAACTTTGTTTACCAATCTGGTGAAACAATCAAGTTAACTATTTAAAACATTTTAGATTTATAAATTAGCCTTTAATCAATACACTTATAATAATTAGTAACCTTATAATTTACAGTTGGCGAGGTAAATTTCTATAGAGATTCTCAGATATGTTCGATCTACAAGGGAGATACATAGTTATTGGCAAATGAAATGTTTTGAGAAAGTCTTTATGCTATATATTCTTGCTAGATAACCTATTAATCTGGACTGACCTTCTGTTTCCTTTCTCTCTTCATATATATATCAGTAGCTGCTCAGAATTAGATAAAAACTGAACACTATATAAAACAACCAGATTAGGTAGAATGTTTTCAGTAGACTTGCTTCTTTCAGGTTTGTCTCATTTGTGCTGTATTCTAATCTTACGTCCGAGTAATTCTCATCCTTTTTTAATCAGGACTCCTATGAGTTCCGACAAGAATAATTACTCATTTTGTTTAATACCTGTCTAGGTTAAAATACTTCTGGCTACTGCACGACACAGTAGCCAAAGCTTGGTGCTCCCAACAGCTTCGTTAACGTTTGATGACTTCTAGGATACTTTGGCTCATCCCCACATACTTTTGGCCTCTCATGAACTAGCGGTTTCTGCATGCATACTTTGCAAAGCTCGTGTATTTGCAAAAAGCTAGTTTATTCCTCTTGACTTTATTTGCAACCCTTATCCGGCCTTCAGTCAGTTCAACTACAACGATGACATAAAAGCAGCAAGCCAACCCATTTTATTTATTAGAATAACATTCTTTATTATAAAAGAAAGTAAAACAAAGTTCTATTCAAACCTACTCGTGCCGCCATAAGACTCAATCCCATAAGACATCCTTCTCACTTTTTCCATTTTCTCATTCTTCACTTCTTGGTCCTCAAATCCACAGATGACGAATTTGAAATCTATCACTTTCACACTACTGTCAGCATAGTACAAAATATTGTTCCATGACACATCATTGTACAAGACGTTGTTTGCGTGGAGATGAGCAGGCTCTGGCTTGATGGTGTTTTCAAAGATACTGGTCCTCTTCTCATGGCTCACATTACTTCAAGGCACTGTATCCACTTTCTCAGCCACAAGAAACAAACCCATGAAACTTAGACCATAACCAAAGTTGAGTGAGCGGTCTTCAAGACCCTCAAAACCAAAGACCTTGGGAACCCCGGCCAATCGCGGGGACTGTGATAAATCTCTATTTCTTTTGCTATGTTGTTAGTGGCTTCTTCCAAGCATTCTACTAAATAGCTCGCAGAATCAAATAACTCTTCCTCGGAATAGGTTACCCAGGGGAGATCAAGCTAGACAGCCCAGGAAGGATTTTCATCACCATGTCTCATGATTCTGATTGCAGCTCAAAGGCTTGCTCTTGTTCTGGGGCCTCTGATGTGTCAGGTAGCGCAGCATTTGACGGTAATAGGCTTTTTTGAGAGTGGGCCAAGGGGGCGCTTGATGTACTAATAATTTCATTACATTTGGGCCACTTATCCAAGGAGACAACAGTGTCTTTTTCAACATGCATTCCGTTGTTTGAGGTTGCAGAAAAGGAAGTAGCGCCGGTTGAGGTGGAGCCATAATATTGATGATTGTACTATTGGTACAGGATGCTGTTTCCGTCTGATGTACCTGAGATCTCAGCTGAGCTTTCATATTCTGCGGAGCGGATGCTTTCATTACGCTCCTGGAAAAACAGTTTCAAGCACTCAATAAGCCGTTGTTTCTTGTCTATTTTCCACTCGTTTTGAAGAACCAAAGATGCATATTTCAACTTTAGCTACTGATCACTATTCTCAGTAGTGTGAGTCGGCCTCAAAAAATTAATAACTGAGACTTTTTGGCTTCGATTAAAATTAAAGGGAGCACCAATTCTTGAGCTGTATGTCCCGAAAGGTCCCTGATTTTAGCATTACAACCGCAACAATAGTCAATTATTGAACCAAATCAGTAATAATTTAGTGGATGTTGCTTCTTGAGCCTCGGGAAAAAACTAGCTGGGCTAAAATTATTTTCACTTGATATATTAGCAGAGAAGCACTTGGCTGCCAGAGCTTTTACTTATTTAGCGCTTTTAGTGGAACAAAGGATAAGGGGCGGAAAAGATGTGTATACAAAAGCGTAAAGATTTCATATTCATTAGAAACAGTTTCTGTGCCTTGAATAGTGACCCATTGTCAGATTTTCTCTACCAACAATTCATCAGAAGAAAAATAATGCATCATCTCTTCCATGTCAACAAAACCAGCAGTAATTGTTGACAAAAGCGCACTGTTGAAGGATATCTCTAAACCTTGATTTGAATTCTGTGACTTTTGAAATAACTTGAGGGTATCTGTTGCCGGTGGCTTTGAATTATGGCATCCTGTCTGTTGCGAAGCGTTGGGTTGTCTAGAGCTAGAGACATATGTACGTCTATTACTTATGGTTCTTGGCCATCCGTCAGTTAGTTCAATCGGCGGCACTTCCATACTCAAAGAAGTAGTGTATTGACACTCTACGGGCAAGTCTCTGAAGGGTATACCATTTAATCTTCCCAGAAAAGGCCAGCAGGAAGGAATAAGCAAGGCTTTAATGTGTCTTACAAAAACAAAGTAAAAAATACAGTCGCAAAATGTACTGTTTAACATCGCATAATTGTTCTATGCATGCCGAAAAAATGAAAACTACAAAAATCTGAAGCACCACAAAAATCTGAAACGAGACAGTTTAAGACAGTATTGACATAAGTATCCGCTACCAATATGGCTATCTCGCTATCGGTTCAAGGTCATTCCCTCATACTACAGGGACTGGCTGATTGGTTTTTGTCTATTTTCAAGATGCTCGATAAGCTTCAATTCAGATTTTTGATGAAAAACTTTGCACTATAATCGGCCAAGCTGTCTTTTCCAGCTATGATTGAATTTTTGCAAGACTTGATGGATGTTGAGTTGCAACTAAGATACAAAATTATAAAATTAGTCGGAAAGTGAAGTGTACGCCCAATACGAGAGTGTATGCAAAAGTTTACCTGCAATCTGAGACATTATATACAAGTGAGCAGTAGTTAAGCCTAACATGAAATTACCGTCAGAAAAATGTCTGTATTGGTAAGCTCTACAATTCTTTTAATCGGTTGGCGAGATGTCATTGTTAGCTCAACACTAGAACAGCTGTGAAAGATAGCTGCTGAGCCCCTAGCTGAAGACTGCTACCGGCCGTCACCAAATAATTTCCAAATTAAGACTATGCTAAAAGGTAGCAGTAGCACAGCTAGGTGCTATTCTGGAAAAGATGAGACTCTGGTGCAGGCTGTGGCAGCATGGGTACTCTAGGCCAGTCGTTAGCAACACCTTCATTCGGCGCTTTCCTGCCAGATGGTATCCTGCATCGTAGTCTCGCCTGCTACCACACTCTACACAGAAAAATAGCGAGAAAAAAAATATTGTTCTCTTTGGTATCAAACTCTTGTTCAGCGTATTGCAAAAGTCAGTATGGCCTCTTGCTCTGGTGAGTTGGGATACAGAAAAAGACCGGACACAAAGATAAAAAAGCAGAAAGTTCAACATGCATGAGCCCGCATACACTCGTTCAGAAGCAGATACCGCAAGCTGTTCTTCCAACTGTTTCCACGCTCACCCTCTTATTCAGCAACCGGCAGCGCAAGTCAAGAGAATGCTATGACATATATTATTTGGGGATCTTCAGAATTTTCTTTTAAATATTTTGGAGATCCCTGAGCTGTTCTTTTTGTCATTTTTTTCTCAGTCCCGCCTTTCTTTTCATTTTTTTTACTCATATATCTTTTTGTTCAGGCAAGGTTATCATTCAGGTTTTATTCAAAATATCAGGCAGCAGTCTCCCCCTTTCCTTGTGTTCACTCTACGTAGTGTTCACCAACTTTTTCAACGAGTGCGACCCTATCAAAAACATATGTGCCGCAGACCAGGCCTTGGGAGGATCATCTACTTGGACTTAAAAAAGCCCGCAGACTTGGTCCAATACACCTCCGACGGCTTGCGAGAGAGCTTTAAGGCTCACGGCGACGGCATATTCTTGCTATCTGATTTCTACATCTTGCACGTTAAGGTCAAGGTCAGCAACAAAGTGGCCATGGCACCGGTATGATCTTCAACTACCCAGTGCCCTCAATGAGAATCTTCATTGGCTTGTGGTCTGGTGGCTTTTCCGGAACCGGCAGATGGGCCGGCAGAGAGACCACCTTGGAAGGCGCCCCATTCGTGTTTAACATCAAGTACCTCAAGGTCTCCGACTACTCCACCGGTAAAGAGTACAAGCACTCCGACAAGACTGGCAACAAGGTTGAATCCAAAGGAGGTTCCGTCAATGGTAGAAAAGGCACCGCTTTCATTAACGATGCCAGCGGCCCATCTGGCTTCACTGTTTCTGTTGTCTCCAATTCATCCTCTTCCTCCTCAACTTCAAACATTTCTCCTCCTTCATATTCCTTGAGCACCGCTTTCAGGATTACCGTAACCATTAGCAAAGCTTTTTCTTCTTCTTCTTCTTCTTCTTCCTCCTCCATCTCCTCCTTCTCTCGTCTCTGCCTCTACTTCCGCTATTACTTCTACCATTTCTGTCACTATTGTTGTTGCTGTTACCTCTTCTAGCAACATCTCCACCTTCAGCTATACCAACACTTCCAGACTGTACGTTGTTGGTTCAACATACTGCGACATTTCAAGCAAAGTTTATACTTTAGACGCTGCCGGATCCACTTACTTCCTCTCTACCACATCACCGTCGTCGATGGCCACATCACCGGTATTAGCTACAACGTCACCACCCACGACGGGTAGATACCTACATCACTGCGATTGTCCCATTGACGTTGACATTCATGAACACTCATTTTTGTCACCATCAACAACTACAGGCATAGCCATCGTTAGTAGATTCCCCTGTGCATTCCGAGAGTCTAAGCTATGTATATCATAGTATAGTCTAATTTGTTTTCTTGTTTGTTTTTGTTGTTTGTTCTATATTTTTTTGTTGTTGTTTTATTACTTCTCAAGTCTCTTTGTCGTACTTTGCACCTTTTCTTCGGTCCTAGCTATGTTTTTTACATTGCTTTTTTAATATTTTGTCCTACCCGTTCATTAATTGTTTTTCTTTAATACACCTTTTTTACAAACTGAGCTTAAACTTTTCACTTTTCACTTTGTAAGGAGGAGGCACAAAAGCGCGCAAAAGGCGGTAGCCGAGTTGCCGTCTGAACCATATTTTGCAACTGAAACCCGAGGCATTTCCGGTCGCTTTGTTTGGTATGTTAGCAGTAGGATAACTTGATGCTATTTCTTGATTTCTGGTTTCTGGTTGAGAAGCAGCCATGCATGTTGGAATGAACATTAAGGAAAAACCAAGGCCCCAGATAACGATAACGGCATCACCGATTTGCTGGTTACAGACTAATTACAAAAGGACTTATGCGGTTCATTATAACAATAAGAGAATATGGATTAGCATGTTTAAAGCTCACTTTATGTGAGGTCACAAAGGCGGTTCAAAATTCTATGTATATATTAATAAAAGGAAAAATGGAAATTAGCAAGAATAAGGGAGAAAAAGAGAACAAGAATAAAACACAAATAATGCTTTCACAAAACCAATGAATTAGATTATAAAATGATACACGCATCAAGCTAGCTAAAATAGCCAACTTTCAGACTTAGTAGCGACCACCTCTGCTGCCACCGTAACCACCGCGGCCACCTCTGCCACCGCCATAGCCACCACGGCCACGACCACGGCCGCCGAAACCACCTCTGCCACGACCACCGAAACCGCCTCTTCCACCGAAACCACCACGGCCACGGTTCAAGGCAGCCAAAGCTGAAGGAATTTCTTGCTTGGCTTCTTCCATAATTTGGATCAAGTCTCTGGCGAGCTTGTTGTTAGCGTCAGTAAAGAAGGAGACAGCAGTACCAGATTCACCACCTCTACCAGTTCTACCAATTCTGTGGACGTAATCTTCAATGTTACCTGGCATGTCAAAGTTGACAACGAGATTAATACCCTTGACATCTATAATAATTGTTAGTAAGTTGATCCAGAAAAAGGCAAATAAAAAGAAAACAAATGGGAAAATGACTACAGATAAAGTATAAAAGAGAAACTAGAAAGTTTACAGTAGGTTCAAACGATGAAAAGTTGCTTTCTTTGTCTTGGAAAGAGAATTAACGTTTATTGAAGGCCTATATATGCTATATACCACTAGCATATTAGATCCCCAATGATGGATAAGAAATAAACATGATAAATTTTCAATCAAGGAAGCTAAAGGATTCACCTGAAAAAAAGGCAATACAACGACAAATTAAACCATGACAAATAAGATGAGTACCCTTTAAAAAGCTCTTACTTTCTTTACACTAATAGTATTCTCATCCTCTGCCCAGTTTCGTTGTGATTCCCAATAATTTTCAAGTAATTCCTCCATCCGAAAAAAAGCTTGTTTAAAATCTCGCCATGAGATAACATTGGTCATAAGTGCCCTAGCACCTCAAAAGCTTTTCTTCTTCAATCGCCACAGAAAATTGCAAAAGACGCAACAGTTGGCGAAAGTCGACTTCAAAAAAGAACGTTCCCTTCTCGCAAACCTAGCCTTCGCAAATATGAACAACAACGAACAAGCAAGTCATTCGTGTTCCTTGAATTGCAAATTTTCTTAATTAAATTCCTTTTCAACCCCTTCGTTCACATTTTTCCTGTATCACCAGGAAAGCAATGTCGAAGGGCATCATAATAGCAAAACGCAAATTCTCCTATTCATCGCTCCAAACAAAAATGAGATATGATATCCCTTTTTTTGCTTTTAAACTTTCGGTTTCTCTAAAAGACGTTATTGTTAATAGCAATCAAAGAGCTCAAAGGTAGAAACCTCTAAACTCTTTTCCAAAATTCAAGTTAAATCTTGCAAATGTACTTACCAATACCACGGGCAGCGACATCAGTGGCCACCATAATGTTGTTTTGACCAGTTTTGAATTGGTCCAAAACCCAATCTCTCTCTGATTGTTGTTTGTCACCGTGAATAGCCAAGGCACCCCAACCTTCTTGTCTCAAGTAACGAGTAATGTCGTCACAAGTTCTCTTGGTGGAAGCAAAAACCAACACCTTTGGAACCTCGTTTGGATTTTCGTGAGCCTCAGCCAAGTATTGCATCAACTTGTCTCTCTTTTCATACTCAGAAATGACTTCCACATTTTGAGTAATGGTGTGGGAAGCAGATAATTCCAAGGAACCAATGGTAACTTGAATGTAGTCATGCAAGAAATCATGTGCCAAAGCTTGCACGCTCTTTGGCCAAGTAGCAGACCACATTAAGGTTTGTCTGTCTGGTCTAATTTGAGAAAGAATCTTTCTAATTTGAGGTTCGAAACCCATATCCAACATTCTGTCGGCTTCATCCAAAACCAAGTAGGTAACTCTTCTCAAGTTGGTTCTTCTCTGTTCCAAGATGTCAATCAATCTACCTGGAGTAGCAATCACAATCTCTGAACCTCTAGCCAAGTCTCTAATTTGAGGACCCTTTGGAGCACCACCGTAAACACAAGTATTTCTAATTCTAGAAGAACTACCGAACTTAGAACATTCATCTTTAATTTGAACAGCCAATTCTCTGGTTGGGGCAAGGACCAAAACAATTGGACCATCGCCTCTAGCCAATAACGGTTGAGCGTTGATGTGAACAATAGCTGGCAAAATGTAAGACAAAGTTTTACCGGAACCAGTTGCAGCGATACCAATCATGTCTCTACCAGACAAAGCCATTGGCCAACCTTGACATTGAATTGCGGTTGGGGATGGGAAACCACAACGTTTGATTTCTTCCAAGGCATAGTCTGGAAATCCAACTTCGTCAAAAGTGGTAACCGGTTTTGGAATGTTGTGACCATAGACAGTCATTTGACTCTCTTCACGGAAACGCTGAACTTCAGACTCAGGTCTGTTAGCTACTTCTGGGTGCTCTTGGTAAAAATTTTTCTCAAACTTTGGCATGTTGTCAATGTCCCATTCTTGTTGTTCCAAATTGTCACCCAAGTTACCCATTCTGTCACCGCCAAAACCACCACCACCAAAACCACCACCGCCAAAGCCACCACGGCCACCACGGCCACCGAAACCACCATCTCTTCCACCACCAAATCCACCACCTCTGCCGCCGCCGAAACCGCCTCTTCTTTCAAAACCACCACCGTTTCTAGTAAATCCTCCGCCGTAAGACATTGATGCTACTAATTAATATGTATAAAAGATATATTGTTATATCTGAAGAAGACCAATGAATTAAAAATTTTCTTCTGAGGAGCGCAAACACAAAGAAAGACAAATTATGTTTTAGACACAAAACGAAATAGACGCCAAAACTGCTTTTTATTAGAAAAATAAAGTATAAAAAAAGAAAGAAAAAGAAAATTTTTTTTAAGCATGTGCTAAAATATTACCCGCATTAGATATGATTTATAATGTCACGAGCATAATAAGTTTTTGTTGTAACATACTTGCGTATTCTCACAGTTTACTGCAAGATTGCGCATTTGATAACAAAAATCTTTCTTTCATACCTAACTCTTAGGAATATCAGCATTTATTCTTTTAGGATCGTTAATATCTATTTTACCTATAAGTATGTATTATTTTCCTCTTTTCCTTACTTAATTTTTATATTTTAATAGAAGCAAAGAAGTTGTTAACTATCATTTAGGTAATACACTTGACATTAGTATTGACAAAAAATTTTAAGCGCGCCTCACACACCAGATCTGCTTTTGGGGCAGATAAGGCAGAAAATAAGCAAGGAATGGGGACCGCGGTTTAGCTATTGGCGAGCAACGTTTGTGTATGGCCATTAGGACAGAGTAGTCATGTAGCTTATGTGAACAGGTCCTACAGAGCTCGAACTATTGATAAGAGAAAAGTTTTTTACGTGCGGCTTCTTTCTTCCAAAAACCATGTTGAACAGCAGTGGCGGTAACAGTACGAAAAAAGTGAAGATGAAGTTATCATGGCGCGGCATTTCAGCATGCGCTTGACGGACAAGATAAGGGAAAATCATACTGATACAAGTAGTAAGCTACAAGAAGTGAGCTACAGCATCGAATTTTTAATATTCATTAATAAAGTAAAGTATTAATCCATCATATTTCCAATAATCAAAGCTCATTGTTCAAGTAGAGCACCAGCGAATTACACCTGAACTCCGTTATGTCTCCAGAGAAACTTCTCACTCCCATGGTAACCTTCAAGAAATAGTTTCTCTTGATGTTCTTACACATGAACGACTGGCTCTGCTCGGTGAAATAACAGTTCTCGAATATCTCGTTAGGAAGCGCAAACTCATGTGGCGACCCTTTGGCGAATTTTTCCCCCACTTCTTCCGTCGCGTCCGTCATTAGCTGAAAATCAGATATCGAGACCGGATAATTGAGCCCCTCGTCATTGAACAACACCTGGACCTCTTGCTCTTCTTCGTGCAAAAACATGTTGTGTCTAATCAGGGTTTTTGCCACAAGGGATACTTTTAACCACAATAAAAGGATTTTTTCAGTGGAGGTCTTGTTAGCAAGGTACTTTAGCCACACCGAGCTGGTGATGATCCGGAGCCTCGTAATATCAGCAAGCAGCAGATTTGGTTTTACCACACGGCATGTAGGTTCGGGAAGGTCTCTTGCGATATACAAGTTGGCAAAGTTTCTGTAATAGTCACACTGGAACATGAACGGGACATTGGAAAAGTACAAGTGGAGCTCGTACCGCACCTTGGCTAGTGGGAGAAGTGCCATGGCGATTTTATTGTCTCTCTCTTTGGCAGTGTTGCGCACCTGTCCTTTTCTGGTGATGTTAAATTTCATGTCCATGGGAATAATAGTATAGTCGGGCAATCTTCTTCTGTACTTGCTGCTGTCATTGCTCTTGGGGCCAGTTTGAGCTGGTCCAGATAAAGGTACTTGGCTTGTGCTTTTGGCCGATGTTAGAGTTTTTGGCAGCGCAATAGTGTCATTCTTGCTGGACAGGACGAAGTCGTCAGGCAAAGTTAGGTTGTCGTTGCGAGGGACAAACTGGATTTTTTGACTGATGGTGAGTTCTTTGTTGCACACTAAAGAGAACTTTTTTTCGATAGTTACAACCACAGAGTATTCGATTTTGGCATACGTGCCATCCGGAGCAACAAAATTAAAAGAAGGAGGTAAAGAAAAGGACTTTTTTTGTTTATCAGCACCATAAAAGCTACTTTTGCGATTATGACTTTCACAGCTCGTGCTGTATTTCGAAAGCGGACTAGGCGAAGAACAGGTGCTGATGATGTCCGAAACATCACCAAGGTCACCGCTATCCCAAGTGGTTCTGGCAGAAAAGTTGGAGCTTTTCTCGCTGGCCATGGCTGTGTTTGCTGGCTCCGTACTGTGGTGCTTTCCCCTGTGCTTGTTAAAGAGCGGGGGCTTTATAATTTGCAACGGGTCATCATTATCGGGAAATATAAGCACAAATGGAAACTCGTGGACCCCTTTGTGAAGAGTGAGAAATGTGTCCGCAGGGGCATTTGAGGGTTTTGCTTCAACTTTTGGAGGATTCGTAGCCACCTGTGATTTAGCGCTTCGGTCCATTCTGGTTGGAAAAACCGTATATTTTTTATTAATGAGCTCTGTTTCCTCCTCACAAAGCACGCCAAGTGTATTTTTTTTTCCAGCATTAGCCACCCCAAGGAGCCGCACCTGGATGGACTTTATCTCTTCCGGTTGGCTGCTAGAAATATTGTAGTGAATCTTACCGGAAACAATATCAAGGTTTGTGTAACACTGGTGACCAAAGCTAAGATCATCTAGCTGGAAAGATAGCTGGCCAGATGAAGTTGGTAATTGTGGAGTGGAAAGTAAACCAGAGTACTTGGCACTATTGGTGAAGTCTGTAGCACGCCTTTTGTTCTGGAAGTTTAAGTGAAGACTATGTGGAAGAGCCATCGTAAAAATCAGATGTGCAATAAAAACTAAAGTGGTCAAATGTGCCGAAAAATATTCAAAATTAATGTAAATAAGGTAAGGAAAACATAATCTTTCAGTGGTGTGTACCACTCGAGAAAAACGTCAGTACAAAGAAGTAGAAAACTTATTAGAAGCCAATAAACCTTTGCAGAAAATGAAAAGCCTTTCAAGGGGCCTGATGCCCTTTTTATATTCAGCGCAAAGCTTCACATTTTGCCGAACGCTTCCAGAGCTTATATTGGTCAATGTTGTTCACCGAGGCCCGAACAATTCGTCAGCCCAAGCTCACTAGCAGCGTGGTGCGGTGGCACTATCGTGTGAATTGTGAGACAGAGGTGTCATTAGTTGTTCATGTACTCGACTTTTTCCCATGGGGCTCTGCTTCAAGTACGCGGGCGCATTGGCTGTATCTAGTTAGAGCCTCGCAGCCTGCCGCAAATCATATCATATAAAAGGTGTTCACATGCCTTTCGGGCACTAAATTTCGTATAGTTTTGGTCTATATGACACCAAAAACACCACAGGCTCGGTGTGTAATTTGCAAGCTGACAAATTTTTGAACGGAAAATTGTATGGAAAGCGGGTCTTCTCGCATGCTCTTCTCGCCCGCCGGTGTGCGCTTTTGGGAACATTGGCTTCTCGTTGGACAAAAAGCCAGTACTAAGGTTGAAAAAAGATTTGCGATGTACCTTTTCGAATTTTTCCCATGGTGTGCGGACATAGGTACGGTTCAAAGGTACATATACCCCATTCTTGGGGCATGGGGAAGCTAAAGATATGCTGGTTGCTACGGGAGCTGGGCTTGCCCATTTTAAAATTTTTCCAGACACTTACAGTGATAGTTCCACTCAGAAAGCATTTTGCCCTCGGAAGCAGTGAGTCCATTCAATAAACAAAGAGGGGCGAGTAAGGGCTCCAGTCTCTACTCTGTAGATGGCCTGGCCAGGCCAGACGAGAGCCATCTGTCTATCATCTACCGGAATTTTTGCTCTCTCCCTCTGTTGTATTCTTCCGCAAATTGGCGAACAACTTCTCCGACTTTAGCGAACCTTTCGGAAAAAACGCGCAACCTAAAAAGCGCTTCTAAAAAGCAACACTTTGCCGAACAGCCGGCTTTCGTGAGATCAAGTGGGTACTACTGGAGCTCTCAGCTTTTCCTAGTTGGAAGTTGCAAGAATTTCTGAAAACAACCTTCCAGCATGCACCCCGGCGCGCTCCAACGCGGCTATTGAGTGCTTCCGCGCAGCCTTTCCGCGGCGCTAAAATAACTTCAAAGAGCACAATGATCTATCTCACCAGCTTCCCCATGGGGAAAAACGGGAGACCCAGAGGTAGTGAGTAGCTTGGGATATCTGAAAATGTCAGCGCAGGATAGGGCTGAAAGGCTATTTGCGTGGCATTTAGATCGGGAGGGGCGTACAAAAGTAAACAAATTATTAAGGCATGCAAATGCATCGAACTCTGAGTTAGTGCAAACGGCAGGCAAAGGCTTATTAAATGATAGTTATTAAAAAACCCTTCCTGGTAGTATTGTCTAGCATGAGCCCCCACATACTAGTTCACTCCCAAAGTCCGGAATAATTGTTTATTGTTATTTTTCTTGTTTTCTGGTGTCGATTACCGTTTTTATTGTCACTATTTGGAATATTGAGCGGCTATGTCGCTATTAGTCGCATATTGTAGAGTGCAACTGGACTGTATTACATTGCCCTTTTAGTGGTAACTAGAACCTAAACTTGGAAATATTTTTAAGCAAAATCATGCTCTGATCAATGGATACTATTAGGGCACCGACAAACAGCCGAGGCTCAACCTATAAGAAACCATACACCTTTTTTGTGCCTCCAAACGTATAATTGCCCTCACAATGCCTTCTCCTCCACTAAGCACCGCATCCGTATAATCAGAAGCGAGCTCTCCGTGTCTCAGAACAGAAGACATGTTTTGACAACACGAACATAGGCACGCCCAAAGAGGGGCCTGCGACGTTTCAAGGGCATTGATCCGAACCTTAGTACCTTTTTCTGAAAGAAAGTGCTTGAAGAGTTGCAGGTGAAATATTAGGAAGCAAAATATTCTTCAGGTTCCTACTCCTTGAGGCCTAATCATTTGGCCTCTGATGTTGGAGTAACAATATTCTGTTGAGGAACAATGTTACAGCCATACAGCAATAGCTTTATATGTCATGCAGTAAGCGAAAGAGCTCTGCTTCACTGGAAAAGGAGAAAAACTGTTGGAAGAGAGAAAAGAGAATTAAAAGGCAGTAGTTGCTGGTCTTCTACATGCTATTCGACCTTTGGTATTGATAAATATATCTGTCGCTCTCTTTTAGCAGCTCGCTGCGCCGTTTCCAACATTCATTAGCAAAATACACGTACACATGAAGTTCTCGTCCATCTTGAGCCAAATCATCCCCCCGCTTTCTTAAGTTGTTTTCATTGTCTAGTACGAACATTGACCGAATACCGGCTGTTTACTACTATAATAAAAATCATTCACAAAACGGTTTACGATAGTCAGTGCACCAGGAAAGAGACTCCAAGTCACTGATTCTTCGCTTTTAGGCACAAAAATGGAAATGTTGTACGGGATGCTGCCACTCACAAATGGCAAGGGCTCCTTCTGGTCCAGTAAACAAAAAACAAATCTCTAAATTTATAATTGAATTTTATATTTATTCTCTTCCAAAACTAAAAAAAATCATCAAATTAGCAAACTGGGAAAACCAGCTATGCCAACACGAAGTAAACAACAAAAGACTAAAGAACTGTCTTCCTCAAAGCTTTCCAGAGCTAGGAACAATAATTCCTTCCTTGAACATGGCCTCAATTTCGCTGGCAAACTTTTGTCTCACCTGGAATCTCTTGATTTTCATTGTTGGGGTCATAGTGTCTTTTTCAATGGAGAAAGGTTCAACGTCAAAGTATGCGTTCTTGATCAACTCGTAAGACTGCAAGCCAGAGGCCACGGGAACGTTAATGGCGACAATCAATTGCTTGCGCAAGGAGCTGTCGCTATTTATGAACTTGAGCAACGGCTGGACGTCGACCTTGGTATAATCCACAACAGCAGTGTCCCAATCAAAAGCAAAAAAGATGCTGTGCTGGGCGAAGAACTCTTTGAGGAATGCAAGGTTTAAGCCGACAATGCCAACAATAAATGAGTTGACGCTAGTACCGTGGATGAAAATCTGGTCTACGAGATGAGAGTTGGAGGTGTACAAGTTCTGAATCTTTTCGGAAGCGATAAACTTGCCCTGGGAGAGTTTGAAAAAGTTCTTGATACGGTCGAGCATGAAGAGACGGTAATTGTCGTCAAACTTGCCAATGTCACCGGTGCGGTACCAGCCGTCGGAGGTCAAGCTTTCCTGGAAGAGGTGGTGTTGTTTATAGTAGGTGGAGGTGATACCTGGGCCACGGATGAGTAACTCACCAGACCGGTTCTTCTCCCAGGTATAGTCCATATCTGGGACGTCAACGAGCTTATACTCGGCGGCGGTAAATGGAATGCCGTTGGTGCCAATGGCGGAAACCGAGTCTGAAGAAGCGGAGACACCACCGCCGGCCTCGGTGAAGCCGACACCAGATTTCACAGGCAAGTTTAAAGCGGCCCACAAGAAGTGCACGCTCTCAATGGCCAAAGCAGCACTACCGCAGCCGATGAAGGCGGCTCTGTCAAGACCAAAAGCGGCTCTGAGCTTTCCGGCAAAAAAGGTGTCATAAATGAAATGGCGCGGGTCCTTGCCCTGTTCAAGCTGGCGGATCTTCCAAGCGATGGTGTTCTTGATGAAAGAAGAGCTTTGCAATTTAGCCTTGAGAACTGCCTCGATACGAGTGAGCACGCGGGGCACGGCAAGGAAGGAGGCGGGACGGACGGCAATAATGTCCTTGAAGTAGGAGGGAGTGTTGCCGGGGTCGGAGGGAAAGTAGATGGTCAAGCCGGCCAAGATATCGGAGATGATGGCAGCGCGGGCATAGACGTGAGCGAGAGGCAAGAAACAGTATGAATTGCCGGTAGAAGGGACGCCCACGTTAGCAGGAAAGAAGATGGTCTGGGCAATGGCCATTCTTTGGGTAATGACGGCGCCCTTTGGATGGGAGGTGGTGCCAGAGGTGAAGGAAATGCTCATGATGTCGTCCGGCGTAGCAGGGGTCGGCTCCTTCAAGTTTTTGCCGCCAATGGTGGCCAACGATTTCAAGTCATACAAAAGGATTCCGGCGGCGTTAGTTTCTGCGAACAAAGTGTGGTCCTCTGCTAGACTGAGGTCATCAATGGTGACAATAACCTTGAGGTGCTCGATGCGCAAGGCGGCAATCAGCGCGACCTTGCTTTTGGTGGTGAAGACGACGGGGGACTTGGTGAGGCCAAAGATAAAGCTGAAGGAGTCGGCGCCCAAGGTGTCGTAGATGCAGGTGTTGGTCAAGCCATAGGCCTGAGTGGCAAAGTCGATGATGGGGAACTGGTAGCAGTTGGCGAGGTAGAAGGTGGCGACAGTGTCCTTGGAGGTGGAAATACTAGCCTGGGAATGCAAGATGTGGAGCAAGCCGGAGCCAATGCGGACGCTAAGGTCCGCAACTTCCTGGGTGGTGACAAACTTGTACGCTTTATCCAGGGACGAGTCCTTGTAGGCCAAGAGCTTGTGGTGGGGATTGCGCTGGAGGGCGTACTTGAGGACATCGTAGACGACCTGGACGTCGGGATGGAGGGTGGTCTTGAAGGAGTCTGCGGCGAGGGGATGGCGCACAACAGGGGACTCGTCTGGTTTCTGGAAGTCTGAAAGGGCAACGGCGGCGTCGGTGTGGCAGAGGTTCCTAGTCTTGTACAAGACGTTGTCGACTGAGTCGCCAGGGACGTAGTAGGGCGCAGGGAGGGGTGTGGCCATGGTGGTGATCTCTGATTACTGGCGATTTATGCCATGTGTCCTCGAAGGAGCAGCTTTGGAAGGGAGCAAGAGGGAGTAAGCGAAGGGCCGAGAAAGGGAGAATGAAAGAGGGAATAAAAGAGAGAGCAAGAAAGCAAGAAGGCAAGAAAGAAAAAGGAGAAACGCAAGAAAAAGAGAGAAAGACTATCTTTTAGGGGTTCCACGAATAGTGTTCTAGTTGCAGCAGCAGACCTGGCCTTTATGGACCTAGCCTTTATCGAGCAGCGGATGATCTGCCATGCGCACACTGCAGCCCCATGAACAAAACACACTGGAAGCACACATTCCGGGCCCGAGGCCCCCAAAGCCCCCACAGGGGCAGGAATAATGCCCAGAGACACTTTTCCGGGTGGAGCTAATACTTCTGGCCGAGACCAGTGAGGAGTACTGGAAAACTCACGCGTCGGCTGAGTGTTCTGCCACGAGCGTCTCCAAGTGATCTCCCGAAGCGTCTTTCGAGACGTCTTTCGAGACGTCTTTCGAAATGCCTGGGCGTATCAGCGGCGTGTGGGATAATGCGCTGTCCATCAAACCTGCCTGGAGACGACATTCGCTCAGAACACAGGCCCGCACGGCAGAGAATACCACGACAGGAAGGGCCATTCGGCCAGCCATCCGGCCACGGATAGCCATGGTTCTGCTCTGCTACGGGCAGCAAGTGCGTCTGACAATCAACCAGGTTTACGGAGCAACATAATTGGGCTGTGCCTCGATGCTCGGCAGACCCTATGTTCGCGGTTGCACGCTGTGATTAGAACCAAAGCAGGACGCTGCTACACGGATACTGCGGTGTTACGCCCGCTCCCTGACAGACACAACTGCTACGGATCCTCTTTAAGTTCCACTTCTTTTATTGCTGTGTGGATGCTACTTGCCCTCTGCCACACGTAGATCTGTGGGCACAGTGCCGGCGCACCGCGGGAAGTACCGAGACACCGGCACCGACTGTATACAGACTCGGAGTTCTAAATGCTATCGTAAACAGATCAGTAACCTACCTGGTTTGAATTCTGGCCAGGACATACGCCAGGACATATGCCAGGACGTTGTTCGCTCCGCTCCACCACAGCTGCTGCCAGACGCTTTCCACTGAAAGCTGCCTCCAACTGTTCTTCGCTGCCCGAACACTTTGCATAAAGAGCATTCTCGGCCAAAAGACGTTTTGTCAGATCCTTGGAGGGCTTCGGACCCGCCCCAGCGGTATAATTGAAAGGATACCCGGCAGTGGTGTAGAGGAGGAAAACCGGATATTGCATTTTTGCGGGGCACCCGTGAGAAAATAATGGTGAAATGAATTTTCTGTACGGCGCATGTTCCGATTGTGTATTAGTCTCACCTGACTGCACAGAGGAAAATTTTTCTCGTCTCTGACGTTGCAAGCCAAAAGAAGCGACCGCCGTCGGCTTGAAGGCGACATACGCTCTTTCCACTGACGCCGCCACCACCATACACACCATTCAAGATGCCTAAGAGTAAAGGAAAAGTAAGTGATGAAGCACCATTGTTGGCAGACATAGATCAGTGCACATTGAACCGCTACTAACAGCTTGCAGGGCGGCAAAAACAGAAGAAGAGGAAAGAACGATGACTACCAGAAGCGTGAGCTAATCACCAAGGACGAAGGCCAAGAGTACGCCACCGTCATGAAGCTTCTCGGTAACGGCAGAGTCGAGGCCCAGTGCTTCGACGACGTCAAGCGCATGGCCCACATCAGAGGCAAGCTCAGAAAGAAGGTCTGGATGGGCCCTGGTGACATTGTCCTTGTCTCCTTGCGTGACTTCCAGGACGACCAGTGCGACATTATCCAAAAGTACACCATCGACGAGGCCAGACAATTGAAGAGCATTGGCGAGCTACCAGAGAACGCCAAGATCAATGAGGCCGCATTCATGGAAGAAGACGAGGGCGACATCAACTTCGAGTTCGGCGCCGCTTCTGACGACGAAGACGAGGAAGACCAGCAGAAAAAGTTGGACGACCTTGACATTGATGACATTTGAGCAAGTTCGCTGCGAATCGTTCATTTGTCTGTCCTGGCATGCTTCTACTTCATTAGCAGTCGCCTCGCAAGCATTTACAACTGTCAGGTGAAAGTGCACGGTGCTCCTTTGCCGCACGAGCAAACGGCACCACCATTGAAAGCGCTGAAGCTTACTCATTGGCCATTTTCGTCGTCGCATTCATCTCAATTGGCATTTCGTGTTTGTCCTTGAAGTATGCGCCCTCTCACGGGTCTCAAACATCTTGATAGTTTATGTTTAATACAGGTTGTTGCTCTTTTTTAGTTAGAACTGTGTAGCAGTACATTTTGCAAGCATTTCTAGTTTTATATCAGGTATACACGTAGAAGAATTTCGCTTTTACCGCAATATCATCCTACTACCGTCTATCCATTGCCAACAGATGGCTCCTTGTTGGCGCCGCTTTGTTGTCTCTTGTCACAGCGCGCCTAACCCGGCGCCTCCTGGCGCAGCCTTCGCGTAAACAAGATGTCAACAGATCAACATACCAATCCGCAGTTCACGAGCCTAGCACCACCTCATACCCACTCGTCCGCCCAACGCACGCTTATCCTTCCTCAATGTCCACATCCAGTGGTGTCTGGGATACTCTTCTCAAAACCCTCCAGGCGCCCCTGAAGGCTGGCGCCGCCCACAAGACCCTTCTCCTCATCTCTACACACTCTGTTGACCAGAGATTCGTCATCAGTCACCTCAACGCCCTCAACAGGGCCATCAAAGTGCAAGAGCGAGAACAGAACAACGACGGGTTTCTTCTATCTAGATCGCTAAATGACGCAAGAAGGGGAGATGACTTGCTGGATGATGCGGTCAAGGTAGCGAACGAGTTTGGGATTGGGTACAGTTTCGTAGAGTACAGGGACGCCAACAAGGACGTCTTGTCCCATTTGGACATATATACAATCACCGATGACAGCGACATTTATGATACTTATTCGGAAAAGGAAGATGGCACGCTAATAAACGATGGCAGTTTTGGCAAAAATGCAGAATGCTACTCCAAAATAGTGGCTACATTCATGGAAGAGTACCTCCAAGACGACCAAAAGAAACCGAGTGACTTGTTAGTGGTGCCTATCCTTAATGTGGAACACGAGCCCCGCCAATGGCTTCAATTCATACACCGCTGGATAGCTATCCTCAAACCGATTTTTCACGACGATAAAAAGGAGGAAGTTTTGACAGAGTCGTTCAAAGCACAAATGCTACATTATCTTGCCAGAGATGCAGGCGAATCAAGAAATACAGCTGCAGGCACCGCAACTTATAATAACATAACTTTGAAGCTCGGCGAGTGTGACATACCTCTTGGGTTCCAGCTTCTTGTCAGCGTTATTAATTCCCAGCAGATACACTCGTTCCAGAGCTCAAAGTTGAATCCTTTCGGCAGTGAGGTTTTCGAATACATCCAGCAAGTGCTCCGGGTGGTGACCCTAAAGCATGGTGGATCAATAATCTATCTGCCTCGTGAGGACCAGAAACAACAAAATAATTTTAGCGAACAATTACGGCTCATTGGGCTAGTGGCGTCAATCTTGGATTTTGAAATCTACGTGCCGCTGTCTCTTTCGAAAGATTCTAGTGTAGGCACCGTGGTGCCTAATTTAATCAATCAAAAGACATTGTTGATACCGTATGGGTGCGATACCGTTGGCAAAATTTACACTGTTAACGAGGACTTTGATATCACTGGGTTTAGCCAGCAGTGGGATGAACTAGTGACAGGAAGCACCAAAACCAACAAATCGCCAATATTGCAGCACTACCAGCAAACAGTGCCTACATTGCATGAAAAAAGCGAGGAACCTGACGGTACTGGTATCGAAAGAAGCAAAATATCCGCAAAACAAGTCCTCAGGGTGACAGATATTGATTTCCAGGATTTTCTTGCGGAGAATTACAAAATACAGCAAAAGAGACAGGATGCACCAGGATACAAGAGCAAAAACCTCCAGAAACGGAAATCTCTAGTGTACGGTGCGGCCCCTTCGTCTGCAATCGAATTACTGGACAACGATGACGAGTACCGTGGTGGTAGCATGTTGGACAAGTTGAAAAACGACTACGAGGTGTCGAGAGGCGAGTTTGAGGAAGTGGATGCGAGTAACACAAGCGTGGGCTCCGAAGATAGCCAAAAGGTGCTTGACTTTTTCCAGCAATTGAAGCAAAAGCAGCGGGGCAATAAATAGGCAACATTTATTTGCAATAAAACGAACAAAGGTAGTAATAATAATACTATTTGCATGCCCAGTAATAGCCGTACTTTTTTGTATAGCCGTAGAATAATCCCACTTCAGCATATACAGGGTATTTTTTCACCCCGAATATCTCTCAGATTACCCAATACAGTGCCCCTTTCTTGCTCTTCTGCTGCTCCAACCAGCAATGCGTACCGACTGCGAAGGAAAAAAGAGCCCTGATTTGAGCATTTCGGGAGCACAAATGTGTGCCGCGTGATCGGTGTGCGGATGTGCTGTCTCGCTTAGAAAACAAAAATGAGGCAAAGAAAGGAAACCTTAGATGAGCTGATGCTATGGCCTCTGCCGGCTGTTCTTCTTTCCTCTCTCAGCATTGCTTTGCTCCCCTGGAAGCTTGTTTTCCGCTTTTGTCCAAGCAGAAACTCAAATAAATCTCTAATTATTGCGCCACAAAAGCCTTCCTGAGAGAATAGCGATGCTTATGGTGTCAGATCCCGCCTTGCATTGAATCAAGTATACAAGAACAGAAAAGACGTTATCGCAAAATAAGTAGGGCGTTAGCTATATTTTTTACTGCCACATTTAGTCTGTCAAAACCATTAATATTGTAATTGACCATCAACCACTAATCATTAAAATTACAAAAGAGCATAAATTAAATAGGCCACCCAATACCGTTTTACCATGTCCCCTATTGCACAAGACCACCCTGATTTTCCTACTACAATCCCCGACAGCTATTCCGAGGGCGGCGTCCCCGTCTTCAAGCCTACATACGACCAGTTTAAGGACTTTTACCAATATGTCAAACTGATCAACCAGTACGGCATGCGTTCCGGAATAGTCAAGGTCGTTCCGCCTCAGGAGTGGCTCGCGGCGTTGCCGGCGATCACCAGGGACAAGATTCAGTCAGTGAAGATCAGAAACCCAATCGTCCAGAACATCAACGGTGCTAAGGGGGTGTACATCTCAGAGAACATGGAGAGACACAGAACTTACAACTTGGCAGAGTGGAAGCAGATGGCGCAGATGCAGAACCACCAGCCGCCAGTGCCAAGGGGACAGACACGCAAGCAGCTGGTATCAAAGACTGCAAAACCAACCATATCGAAAACAACGTCTTCCAAATCAACAACCAACAACCGAAGCGAGAACAGCCACAGCGACAGTAATATCCAGAGGAAAAAAAGTCTAGAAAAAGAAGCGATGTTTGACAACTTCGACTATGACATTGATACCTCCGAGTACACCCCAGAGCGATGCGAGTTCCTTGAACACAATTACTGGAAGACTTTATCCTATGCCCAGCCCATGTACGGTGCCGACTGTCTCGGCTCCATCTTTGACGACTCTGTGCCCTGCTGGAATGTCGCCAAGTTGCCCAACTTGCTCGACCACTTGAATAAACAGATCCCCGGTGTAAACGAGGCTTACCTTTATGCGGGGCTCTGGAAGGCCTCTTTTGCATGGCATTTGGAGGACCAGGACTTATATTCCATCAACTACTTGCACTTTGGCGCCCCTAAGCAGTGGTACTCGATCCCGCAGTCCGAAGCGCAAAATTTCTACAACTTGATGGCGGACTTGTTCCCCGAGAACTACAAGGCGTGTACTGAGTTTCTCCGGCACAAGACATTCATGTGCAGCCCGGCCTATTTGCAAGCCAAGGACATCAAAGTGAATAAGATCGTGCACTACAAGAACGAGTTTATAATAACGTTTCCGTACGGATACCATGCTGGCTTCAACTACGACTACAACTTGGCCGAGAGTGTGAACTTTGCTTTGGAGGAATGGTTGGAGATCGGATTGCGGGCCAAAAAGTGCGAGTGCGTGTCGCATTCCGTAGGTATCGACGTCGTGGACTTGGTTAAAAATATTAAAAAGCATCGACCGGACTTATTGGAGGCGCATAAGTCGTATGGGGTTTTTACCAGCAAGAAAGAGAAGGTTGATGAAAGTACTAGGGGTGTGGATCCTGATGGGGAAGGTAATGGTGTGAAGAAAGAGCAGGAACGGTTCAATAAAGAAGTGATATCTTTAGGGTCTTCGCCTAGTGCAATCTTTTTGCAGGACGCCTTCGAACCAGACAAATCAACAGCGGTTACAGCTGCAGTTACTGCCGCGGTACCAACCAATGCTATACAGCCCAAGGAGGTCAAATCTACCTCAACTTCAACCCCTACTACTGTACCAATTAAACCATTTCGAAAAAAAGGCCGTCCAAGAAAGAACTCACTCTCTACTCCAATTCCAGCTCCATTTCCGGATAGCACTCCATCAACCGTGGCAAACACCGGTGGCTCTCCATCGGCTCCGTCGCGCGGCATTTCAGTCACTATAGTCACAACGTCTAAAGCAAACGGAAACAGCCAAATTGTGGAGAATAATACTTCTATTCCTACTGGAAAAGGACCACTGGTTCAAGCAAACAGTATCGAGACATTACCTCAAAACGGCACACAAGTACTCCCACAAAACCATACCACCCAACTGTCGTCGACTTCAGCTTCGGCTTCGTTGTCGTCAGATTCTACACCGCCAACATCTGCCGCCCTCATAAGCCTGCACTCCATCCCCACCCCCACAATCTCTTCCTCCAATACTACCGTCGCAACGGTATCAGCAGACCAACAAGCTCAGCAACCTAAACGAAAAAGGGGCCGTCCAAGAAAATACCCTCCCCCAATATCCTCTTCAGCTATTTCCTCCCCATCCGCCTCAAAACCAGCTCCTAAGCCTATGAAATCTGCCAAACGAACCGCTTTGGACCCATCGAATAAGAGAAGAACAAGAAGACAGAGCGCCCTCGAAGAAGAGGCTAAAGAGCGCGCTAAGCGGCCTAAGAGCGAGCTTGTTTCCTAGACTTTCCTCGGATCTCACATTATAACGATAATTATTCTGATCAGTGCTCGTATATTGTAGACGTTCGGTGCTATGGTATAGTGTCCTGGTCGCTTTCTTTGGGTCTTTTTTGGCTATTTAACATAATTTTACCTTAGAGTGCTTCTCTTTTGCTTCATTATTGGAGATGCTACTGTTTACACGCAATGCTAATTTATGATCATGACTAAGCTCATTTTGAACTTCATTAAAGTTTCGTCAATTGTAAAGCGTCTAGATTTGTGGGAAATATTCGAAAGTGAATGATAAAAGTCAAGTCTATGAGTGTATTAATTATAGCAGTAAGGAAAGACACCGAGTGTAGTAAAAGTATAAGAAAAGAATCGGAGACAAAAAGATGATAATAATTGTACAGTTATAAAGAGATAGATGAAGGGTGCATAAAAAGAAATAAAAAGAGTTATCAATGACAATGACGATGTAACAGAAAAATAATTCACATGAAAAAATTAGTTATGATAATGGTTCAGAAAACATTGAGAGAAGTAGAAAAAGAAAATACAAGATTTATTTGCAAAAAGGCCAAACAACTCGCCAAGGAAAACCGAATACCAACAAATACACGTTCCAGCGATCAGAAGCACATAAGAAAATTAGGATTGCTCTTCCTTTATCTTTTTCACAGCTTGGCCAGATTCCGTATCGTTCGCATCTTCCAAAGGTCTTTTCAAGTCATTTATCGAATCAGCAGTTGAAGATTTCTGATTCATTAGTTGTGCCGAAGAAGATGGCGAAACAGTATTCGAAGTCGGCAACAATAAAAGCAGCTTAGTGGTGGTTTCATCAAATGCGCTTGACTTGTTATTAGCGTGAGAAGACGGTGTGCCCATTGCAGCTGCGGTCGAGCCCGCGGGTTCAACAACCTTTTGTTTACCAGAGTCTTCGTCATCTTCATCGTCAATGGCGCTTTCATTAATTTTGCTCAATTGAGCATTATTGAACAAATCGCCTTCCCCGGCTAAAAACTGATCAAGTTTTTGCTCAAAGGCAATTAACGAATCTGTTCTCTTCTTTGGTACATCAGACTCAGGTTTTGCCGGTGTAGCTATTTCCGCACTAGGCGGTGGAGCAATTTCCTCACCGGCTAGTAACTTATCCAAATTGTTCTCAAAGGCAATGAATGAAGCGCTGCGAGGCTTGGTCTGAGGCACCCCAGAAGCAGGTGGTAAAGATTGAGCCTTTTTGACAGTAGCAGAACTAGCTTTGCTGCTGGTAGCGGTAGTCGCTGACGTGTCTTTATTGTTTCCGAGTGTCGCGGCCTTAACTGGAAGCGGAGTAGCTGGGACACTAGACACTGACTTATCAGTTTTACTAATAGGCGCTTTGACAACGGTACTAGGAGACTGTGGCTTAGTAGTATTGATACTATTTGTGCTTCCTGTACCTCTGTTGATGGCTAAATTGGAACCGTGAGGAAGAACTGGGTTGCTTAAGGAAGTTCTCAATGGAATATTACTGGTATTAACCTTCGTAGCGTTAATTGGTTTTAATGGAATTAAAGGAATTGAGCTAGGTTTCAAATTTTGAGTATTAATTGTCGTGGTCGGTTTCTTTTGTACGCCGTTTGAGGGAAGAGAACTAGAATAGGTTGATGTGGCTGATGAGAATGTTTTGCTTGCTGTGGTTGAGGGCAAGTTTCTTTGACCTGCTGTTGTCACAGCTTTTGATGCTGAGGTTACTGCCAATTTTGCAGTGTTCGTGGTAGTAGTAGTTGTACAATTTTCGGCGGCTTTTGCTTTTGTTGCGCTTGACCCTTTCCCAGTGGTAGATGGCTTGGCAGCTGATTTTGCTGATGTTGAGCTTCCTGAGGTGTTCCCTATACTTGGCTTGACTTTCCCCGAAATCAATTCAGCAAAGGTCATTTTGCCGTTAGTTACTTGGGTGGTAGCAGTATTGAGACTTACTGTCAAGATCTTGGTCAATTCTTGTGGGTTTTTTTCCACATACTTTATCAATGATTGACCCGCAGCGTTTTTTTGTAATTGTGACATGGTAGATGACAAAGCAATAGTCAACATCTTAATAACTGTTTCTTTATTCAAACCCTTAATATTCTTGGTAATTTTACGTAGCTGATCTTGCAAAATGTTGAGGATTTTTTTGTCATCTGCAGAAAGTTTAGGGACAGGCTTATTATTGCTTGGAGTAGGAGTAGCACTCTTACTAGCTTTTGCTGCCGAGTATGTTGAAGGCGGGAGTGTGGTAGTTGTATAAAAAGGTACCGATTTGCTATTTGCAAACCCTGCAATGCCTGGGGTAGTGTTAAACTGAGGCAAGGTGCTATTTTGCATCGAATTCAAATTTCTCACTTGATCAGTTTGTTGTTTCTTCTTGGCTTTGTCCTTTTCCGCGAAATAATCCTCATCAAGGCCCCACAACCAGCCTTTTCCTTCCTTGGAAATCTTTTTAAACGCCTTGTTCAAGGATAGATTATGCCTAACTGAACTTTGCCAACCATCTGGGCAGTATTTGTAATATGGATATAACTCCTGAATCGACTTGTAAATCTCGGATAAAGACATTCCCTTATTCTCGACAGAATAGGTTCTCAAACAGTGAACAATTATATTGGAATAAGAGGTAGCCGGTTTTGTACGGTATGGTTCAGGAATTTCATCTAAAGTGTATACTTTCTTTGGTTGCTTTGCCGGCCTCTTTTCCTTCTTCGGCGCGACGGGTGCATTAGCTGCTGGTTTAGACTGGATATTTGAGTTTGCTGAAGGTAATGGTGTTAACGATACCATTGTAGTAGCCTGAGGTGATGAAGCTTTGGCTGTCTTTGGCACGGTTGAAGCCAGCGCAGCTTTTGAAGCACTGTTAGAACTGGTGTTATTCACCGTGACATTGCTGCTGGGGAAAGGGGCCGCAATAGGTGGCTGGGAACCCGTTGGTGTGTTTGTAGACTGCGTGAGGGCCAACAACTGGGAAATAGTAGGGTCATTGAAATCAGGTTTGAAGTCAGTGCCGGTGAAAGAGGCCAAACTGCTCAAATTTGGCACTGAAATGCCTGCACTATCAGTAGCATTCGAATTGTTGTTGTCATTGTTGATATTATTGTTTATGTTATTACTGATCTGATCAGTGTTTTGTTTTTCTATTATCGTGCTATTTGTGGCAAGTTGAGGTTCTATCTTTACGTTTGCGGTAGATGCCAATTTGTCGGCAAATAAGAGACTATCTTGATTTGAGCTGTCGAAAGCGTTTACAGTCTCCAGCTTTACTTCTAGCTTTATCGCATTGCTGGACGCCGGTAAAGGCTGCTTTGCGGCTGGTTCTTGGATAGAAGTGGTTTGTGGCAGCTGTTTTGGTTTTGCTGATGCTTTCTGTTTTGGTTTTGGCTTTGTTGGCTCTGATATTCTCGAAGAAGATTGGGATGTTTGTGATGGACTTTGCGTCTGTGATTGAGTTTGAGAACGTGGTTCAGATTTGGACTGTGCTTGGGATTGAGTTTGTGATTGAGTTTGTGATTGAGTTTGAGTTGAAGGTTGTGCTGGGGTTGTTTGTGACTTTTTTGATTCGGGCAATGCTTTGTCTACAGAAGCTGTCACCGGTTGAGAATGTCGCTGTTCTTGCAGTTTTTGCTTCTGCTGTGTCTGTGGTTGTTTTTGGATAGCAATTTGCTGCTGCAGCTGGGCTAATTGTTCGTTTATTTTGTCGTCAATCAGAGATCCAGGTAGCACAAACGTAAATGCAATTTGTCCAATTTGGATCTTATTTCCGTCGCTCAAGGGCACCGTGAGACCCTTCTCAACAAAGTTATTATTAATGAAAAGGCCGTTTCTTCCTAATACAGATATTTCAAACCGCTGAGTGCCAAAGTTGTAAAAAATCTTTGCATGCTTTCTGGATACTGCCTTCTTGGGGCCTAGATGCACATCGACGGAATGCAGCTGGTCGTTGTTAATTCGTCTCCCTAGCACCACTTGCAATGTTTGGATGTAAAACGTAAAGGAACTAAAGTCAAGTCGGGCATAAGCCGAGATCTTGGTGTTTTCTCCGGTCCTCGGTACCACATTGCTGCCGTTGCTGTTGATGGAAGTGCTGACATCTGGGCCAACAACGTTGATAAGCGAGTCGCTCACACTTTGCGTGAGGGACGATTCAGGAACGCTATCGACTATGCTGTTGCTGTGGTCCTTAGTAATAAAATCCAGGTTGATATTGCCCTGATTTTCATCGCTGGAGGTGTCCTTGCTCGTGCTGCCGTTGTTGTTATTGTTATCCGTGTAGGAAGACGATGACGCCTGATTTACCGATGAGGAGTTCATGCTGCTAGACACACTCACGTTCATGGTGGTTTTGGCTGTGTGGACTCGGGAGAGTGCGTGGAAGGTCTGAAGGGCGACGCTGGTGTCTTCTGGGCAGCCGCCTACGACGAGGGTGATGATTGTTCTGTTTGTGGACGAGTGTGTAGCGAGGGCATCTACAGCTCTTATAGTTCCATTTTACCTTTCCGTTTAGTGATTTTTCTGCTTTCTGTTTTCTTTTATTTTTTATTTTTTTACTTTTTTTTCAAATTTTTTTTCTCTGCGCTTATGTAAGTTCTGATGGTTCATGCTTACATTTGCATATATATGCATATCGAGGGCAAATCCACAGCCTCTAGACATCATAACATTGGTAAAGTTCAACAAATTGGAATAATAAGCATATATATATGAAACACAGCTATAAAGAGGAGACTATCACAGTGCGGTAAGGACAGGCAGGTTGTATAAATCATTTATTCATGAAAGAATGTATATTTGAATACTCAAACCACAAAGCAACATCAGTTGTAGTAAAACCCACTGGCAGCATCCAAAAGTTCGTCATAGCTATATTCAAAGTTGCCCCTTGATGGTTCGTCACCATTATCACCTTGGCTTTCCTCGATCACCTCACTTGATGGTATTTTACCATTGCCATTCTTCTTAGAAGCTGTGGCGTGTTCTTTTCTTAGCTGGATTTGCACTAGTTTTGGGGTTAGCTCATTCTCCCATTCTGAGAAGTTGATATTCTTAATCAGAAGAAAATTCTCCTGCCACTTGTTGTCTGTGTCGTCAACTTCGTTCTCATAGTCACCCAAGTTGTAGTTGGTTGGGTCCTTGGTTTTGACACTGGTGTACATATCGATGATTTTGTGATTAAAGATACTTGCTAATGGCAAAAACTGTAATGTTACTTTGATATCAAATAGCTGCTCAATATGTGAGATGGTCTCCGGCGCTACATTGGTAAACTTGAAGTTATCAATCAAAAGGTTGAATGTGTCGTTACACAAAGTAGCCGAACGATGCGTATCTGTGTAGAAAGTGAATAATGTCTCGTTTGAGCTACCCACAAGAATAATTCTTGTGATGATATTTTTTGATGAGATGGAGATGTAGTTTTTGGTGGTATTGGCTCCTTCGCCTCTACCGTGAGCCAATGATTTGATTACGTCGTTTGACATCTTGATGCCAGGTTCCAGTAAACCCATAATTTTGTTAGGGGTAATTCTTTCGGTTACCACTTTTTTGATCGCCCTAATGAAAAATTGTTTGTTTTCGTGTGACTCAACAATTTCGTAAGGACTTTGCCTTTGTATTTTCTTCCAGTCTGTGTCTCGACCCAATTTTGCAAAGACAACAGAGTTTCTCTTTGGCGTCACAGTCATGAAAAGCTTAGGAACATCTTTCAACGAGCGGTACCCAGCAGGGTTTTCAGAATAGCACAATAAACCTTTGGTCAATTCCATTAACCGTTCATTTATCACAAACAATTTGACACTATCAAGTAGATCCTCGTTGTAGGCTTCCAAATCTTCGTCGCTCAAATATGTTAAATATTGGTCGTCCTTGAGAAAACGTAGTTGAACTTGCTTAATCTTGTCATAATTAAGCTCGGTAGCTAGCTTCGTCAATGCAATCAGAAAGTCATCTACCTTGGTCAAACTTATGTTAAGATACTGAAGGTCCATTTTCAACAAATTCAACATAAACAAGAAATCTTCATTATGGTCTGTGCTGGCCTTTGAATTTTCCCAATAGCTTAAGGCTTTATTCAACAAAAGCAATAAAATCTCCTGTGTGTAAATTTTAAAGCGGAAAATAATTGGATATTGAGGGTTGGTAGGTGAGAAGAACTTCACTCTCAATAGCTTTGACAATTCGCAAACAAACTTGACAAGTGGAAACCTGTAAATAAAACCACCCAGTAGCGAGTGCTGCTTTTTACACTCGAAACTAAACGATGTAGCACTGGGGTCTTTGAAAAATGTATCCACACTCATGAGCGTCACCGTGTCAAATGTCTTGTAAAGATACTCTTTCGGGTTGGAAGTGAGTCCCATTTTAATGTATATCTGGTTATTCGTCAAGCCCTTAATGTTGAAGTGAGCATAGTCATTGACAGCAACGCATATGGTGTTGAGAATGTCGTTGAGAGCAGGGCTAGTTCTATAATCGTAAGGTATTGTTGCCATCATTTCGAAGGCGATCTCTAGGTTTCTGAGCATATTCCGTATGAGTGCTCCATAGGTTGCCATAGGAAGATACTTTGTTTCAAAAACGCATTTTCTATAGAGTTGAGCCAAACCATTTTCGCTGAATGTGGTTAAAATACGTAGAGTAAATTCTTTATTTTCCGGCCAGCATAACGGACAATAAAGGCTAGTCAAAAAATGGGAGCCCACATTGGCGAAGTTTTGATCTGGATGTCTGAATCTTTTCGCTATATTGCGTAAAAAGGTAGTGTTTTCGACAAAAACAGTGAGCAAAACTCTATAGTAGTCGTTAACGGGAGTGCCGGGAGTACCCTTTTCCAGCAAAAAGTCCCCTTTTAAGTAGGAACTTAGTATCACGTAGATTTCGTCGATTTGCGGGTTGAAGACAGAAAACCGTATCAAGAAGGACCAAAAATTCTTATCATTGAAAAGTTCGTTAAAGTCTTGGGATGCAGGAAGCAAGTGAACAAGTGAGGCCAAGTTGATGATCAATCTGACCTTCTCCTGGCTGTCATGCGGGAGTTTTGGCAAGATGGACTTAGCGTGCTGGACAAGACTGACGGCAAGGTCTAAGGGAAGTTTCTCGGTCTGTGCCTGGCGACAGATGTCTGCCAAGTAGGCATTGAAGTCAGAAGGGGATGAAGGGATACCCGAGCTCATGGTTGATGATATTTATTGTTGGCGGGCAAATTCGGCTTTCACGAGACGTATTGAAAAGGCCCTGCTTTAGTAATATCGGTGACGTGCCGGGGGACTAGCGAGCTGAAGCTTAGTACGTGTGAGAAAGACTGACAGCTAGCATGGGAGCGAGCAAGAGAAGAAAGCAAGATAAGTTCGAAGGAAACTAAAAGAAAAAAATAACTAATCAGAGACATCCTACTTGCCAGAAACTTACCAAAAGTCAGGTGTGGCCATTTTTTGATTCCAACGAATTTAAGGTTTTCTATTTTTGACATTTTTGCTCCGCTAGTCGCTACTCGAAGTACACGCCAGGCAGAGCAAATTTTTGGTGCGGTTCGTGCTTGCCCTGCCAGCTCTCAGCAAGCGGCATGTCTGCTTCATATTGCACCAAGCTTCGTTGTAATTGCTGCCTATTTGCACGATTCTTTAGCCCAAATGGCTCCGTTAAAGTGTGACTACAAGCTGATTTTGGTATTTTCTCCTAGACTTAACGTCTCACACCAGCCATATCCCCTTCCCAATGCAGAAAGAAAAAAGGATCTGCTCTGATGTTATGGGCTAGCGCGTCCTCACGCGGACACGCAGGCTGTTGCAGCGCTTGGTTGTGCCATTGTTTCGGGCCCTATGCGTGTCCTTATTCCCCCGCATGCACTAGCTACTGCACTAGCTACCGAAACCGGTTCTATTTGGGCAGTGGACATTTTAAAATGGGAAGGCTTCAACATGCTTACTTGAGAAGAACAGCCAGGTTTTCAGGTGGAGATGGAAAAAGGCTAGTAACGCATTTGGTCTGGAAGTGAATAGGCCTGCGGGAAGGTCACAGGGTAGGAGCTGCTGAGCCGGAATTTGATGCTCATTTTAAAATTTTTACTCCAAAGCTCTAGGAACGAGCAGCTTTCTCACAAGCAATGATCGCCAGCGACCATTTTCAAAGGGTGCCAGCAGCCAAACTCGCAGAACTTACAGAACTTGGCGATCACAGAGACTCAATAGTAGTTAGAAGCGTTTAGAGCCAATTGACAGAGTACAATGAGAAGATAAGCAAAAAAAGCATTCAAATGTTAACGTTTTGACTAGAACAAAACAAAAAAAAACAAAAAAGGATATAAAAAAGGATATAAAAAAGGAACACATAAATTAGAAATCTAAACACGAAAGGAAATTAATTCGATGCAAAGTAGAACAAGGTTTATTGGCAAATTTCTATCGGCACTGCTTACTCAACTAATCCACCTCTATGGGCCAAAGAGTAGAAGATCGAGTTTGGATTAGCCAACAATACATCCGGCTTGTCGAATTCCGCGACTTCGCCTTTCTCAAGCACTAAGATTCTGTCACTATCCATAATAGTGTTGATTCTGTGGGCAATGGTCAAAATAGTTCTTTCGCTGAACTCACTTCTGATGGTATCTTGGACAATTTTGTCGGTTTCAACATCAACAGCAGCTGTGGCTTCGTCCAACACCAAAACCTTGGATGGAATCAACAAAGCTCTGGCGAGGCACATCAATTGCTTCTGACCAACCGACAAGTTGCCTCCATTTTCGGTGATTCTGACACCCAAGTAGTCCTTAACTTCTTCTCCTGGACTTTTGGCGGAGGCATTTTGCTCCTCAGCAATCTTGGCAATATGTTCCTTCAAATGAGATAACTCAATGGCTTTCAAGATTCTTTCGTCGTCAAAAGAGTTGGTAGGATCCAAGTTGTCACGAACTGTACCTTCGAATACTTGGGCGTCTTGTGGAATGATGGACAAGTTCTTTCTCAAGTCGGACAATCCAATGCTTGACGTATTGAGGTTATCTATGCTGATGTTACCTTCAGCCGGCTCAATAATTCTGTAAAGAGCCATTGTCAACGATGACTTACCTGCACCGGTTCTGCCCACAATACCAATCTTCTCCTTTGGATTGATCTTGACATTAACATTCTTTAACACCAAATCCAATTCCTTTCTGTACCTGGTAGAGTAGTTCTTAAATTCGATAGCACCTTCGGTTGGCCAGGCGGATGGGGGTCTGTTGTTCTCAATAACTTCTAACGCTTCAGGTTCAATTCCCATATATTCCTCGATTCTTTCCACGGAAACAATATTAGTTTCAACCTCAACAGTCATTCTGACAGCCCAATTCAAAGAGCCGGTAATTTGCAAGGCATAACTGACAGATAAACCAATAAGACCAGCGGTCACACTTGGAGAGCTCAAGCCAAACATTGGCAAGGAAGCAGCAAAAAATATGACCAAAGAGCCTAAGAATTCCAATCTGGTGGCTAACCAACGGTTACAGTTAACAGTTGGATGGTATGCTCCCAAGTTGTTGTCAACCTTGGCCTCATTCAATCTAATGAATCTTCTTTCTTGGCCAAAACCTCTGATGGTAGTAATACCGTTCAATGTTTCTTGAAAATGAGCGTAGATAGGAGATCTAGTGATAGATTCCAAACGCTTCAATTCTCTAGATGTCTTCAAATAGAATTGTTGGTACAAGTAATACAAAATACCTAATGGAAGAATAGCCACGATAATTTCCCAAGTAGATAGCGAAATCACAATGACAGTGAAGACAATCTTGATACAGTGCTGGAAGAATGACTGGAATGTTCTGCCCAAGACTTCATCAACCTTGTTGACATCATTGGAGAAACGGTTCAAAATTCTACCAATCGGAGTAGTCTCAAAGAATGACATTGGAGCCCGCATGATGGAGTTGGTCAATTTGTCATGCAAAGTTCTGGCACCATGAATGATACAAACGTTCCACAAGATAATACACTGAATCATCAAGGTCAAACTTCCAGCGATACCCAACAATGCATAGATCGTAAGGTATCTACCAACATGTGGGTTGAAACCATACTTGGAGTTTTCCTCGGACCAGTACTTAAGCCAATAATTACCAGCAACATTCAAAAACATGGTAAGGATAGCAAAGATGAAGAAAAAGATAACATACACTGGATTACATGCCTTAGCGTAAGACAAGTAAATGTCCCACTTGACTTTACCTCTTTCCAAACGTTCGTTTCTATCAAGAGTGTCTTTGTTCTTGTTGGCGCCTTCGTCATCATAGTTAATCACGGCATCGCTCAAGGTTGTAGTACTGGCTCTTCTCAAGCTGGCACCGTCTGACTCAAGAAGGTCGTTGGCAATTGAGACATTGTCACTAATTTCGGTACCCTTGTAAGTCTTGATCTCTTCTTCAACAGAGTTGTTTGAGTCAGAATCTTTGGCTTTGGCTTGTTGAGAGACGGTTGTGGAGTCAAGTTCAGTCGAAGAGTTGACGGCAGTGGAAGTAGCTTCATCCTGAACTTTCTTCTTACCAAACTGTTCAACCAATTGAGCAATCTTGGATTTTCGGCGTTCCTCGGCAGACATTTGTTCGAGCTGATCATTGTTGCTTTGTTCAGTAATTTGGCCGTTTTCCAATAAAGTGATGTTATCGGCAATATGCAAAAAATTGACAGAGTTTGTAACGAGAATCTTGCACTTGTGGTGCAACATACCTTCCTTACCAAAGACGTTGTCGATCAAATGTTTGCCGACATGCTCGTCAACAGCAGCTAATGGGTCATCCAAAAGGTACAAGTCAGCACCAGCATAGATTGCTCTAGCCAAGGAAAGACGGGCCTTTTGACCACCTGATAAAGAGATACCTTTTTCACCAACTTGAGTGCGGTCACCATCAACAAAGTTTTTCAAATCAATGTGCAAGTCACAAGCGTGGATGACCTTGTCATACAAAGCAGCATCGTAACGATGGCCAAACAAAATGTTTTCCTTGATGGTACCATTCATGATCCAGGAAACTTGCGACACATAAGCGATCTTACCATGGATGGTCAAGTCACCCTTGTACTTGTACAAGTCACCAAGCATGGACTTGATGAAAGATGATTTACCAGAGCCAACCCTGCCAATGATACAAGAAAGCTCTCCCTTTTTAGCGGTGTAGTTGATATCCTTCAAGGCCACATATTTGTTGCTGTTGTGTGCGTCAACTTCATCGACATCATCAGAATATTTAGGATTGTATTTGTTCCATGAGAATGAACAGTCGTTAAATGTAACAACATCTTCACCCATCTTTCTGACTTTACCCTTGTGAATAACTACATTAGGGTCTAATTCATCCAACTGCAAAAAGTCATTCAAACGGGTTAAGGAAACATTGGCATCAATGAAGAATGTAATAACCATTGGAATAACGTTCAATGGGAACCCCAACAAATTGAACAAGGACAATGCAGGAAAAACGATATCGGTGGTCAATGGTTTGTCGTAAAAGTAGATGAAACCAAAGAAGGTGGAACAACTAACGAGGAAAGGAATCATGTTCCACATGGACATATTGACGGCTTTGAAATATGAAATGTTTTTAAGATTGTGCAATTCCTTTTCATTTCTCCAGTAATCCAACTTTTGTCTGTATGGAATCTCCCAGTTGTACAACTTTAAAGACTTGATGTTGTTGAGAATTTCGGCGACAATCTTGATTCTGGTATCTTTAAACTGCATTTGTCTTTTTTGAAGCGATTTTTGAAATTTGACTAAGGAGGTGTTAGCAACAACCATAATGACCATGATACCAAAACCAAACCACATTGAATTTTGCAAGATACGGTATAAGGAGATCAAACACAAGACAATTTGGAAAGGGCCTGACCAGATGACTTGGCCAAACTCGGAAAAGTCTTGCAATCTTTGAGTATCGATAGACATTAAGTTGACAATGTCACCAGTGGACTTGGCTGCTTTGGATTCAGGAGATAAAACTAAGGACTTGGAGTAAATTGCGCCAATCAATGATGACTTTATTCTGATACCGGTACTATAAGAGTTGAAAAAGTACTGGTTCAAGCAAGTAGTCTGAAAAACAGATACCAAAAGCATGAAAATGGCAATGTTAAAACCCTTAATTAACGGAGGTTTGATGCTTGCAGCGGCCTCGTCATGACCCTTATAGTCATTGACAAACTTTATTAACAATTTCAAAAGCTGAGGTTGAGTGAAATTGAGAATGTCACTACCGATTTTAAACGCGGCTGCAGTAAGCAATGAGCGAGCATTATTTAAAGCAATGACTTTGAACAACGAAGGTCTCTTCTTTTGCTTGGATTTGACCTTTGCAAGTTCCTTCTCGTAAGAGTCGGTCAATTTCGCGGTAACACTGTCGTTGTCAAAGCCTTTTGGCAACTTTGGCAAGTCAGATAAATTCAAATACTTTTTATAACCTGCCTTCATCAACTGACTCATCCAACTGAAACTGATCAAAGAGAACAAGTTTGCAGAATCTACTGGATTTTGCTTTTCGCGTTGAAACCTGGCATATGAGGCAAAATTGGTAGATGGCACAAACTGCTTGGCGAGCGACTGACTCAGCAAAATCAAGATCGAGTTCATCAAGGTTAGCGCAGATAAGGCCAAATTGGTTTTCGTAATGTACAACGAGTGGTACTTAAAAGAGCGGACCTGGTCATAATATCTAATGGACAATCCGAGGACTTTGAAAAAGGTGAATAACGAGCTAAATGCCCAGTATCCCAACAACACGGGACTGGTGATTTTCAGCTTTTTGAAGTCTAAAAAGGTAACAGGGGCGATAATCACAAAGAGCACGATTAATTCAAGAAAGGATTCAAGCTTGATCACTTCGACAGCATGGTAGAACTTGTCGTTATCGATAGCCAATAAGGCAAACTTCAAAACAAATTGCACCCCGATGAGAATGAATCTGAGCCACACAAATATGTCTGCTTTATATGAGGCGTCGCGGATCGAGACAGAGTTCTTGAAGAGAAGTCTGTACATAAGCAAGGAGCCTAGTACTAGGCCGAAAATATTGAGACCATTGAGCAACACCCCGTGGAGAAAGCACGGCGTGAAGTCAAAGTAGATTGAGAACGGGCCCCAACCTTCAATGTCATCACACTCGAAGCAAGATTTGCTCCCTGAAATGGCAAGTTCGTAAAAAGCAAGTCCCATTGTACTGATGCTATAGTTCTTGCTGCTTGCCGAGCTCAAAACGGATTTTAATAAAGCTTGAGATAAAGCAAAAGTAAAACTCAAGAAGCAAGAAAGAGGCGACTGCAAATACTGCTGATTTTAAACATAGTAACAATTTGCAAGCCTCCAGGCTTTTCGGATAGCATTAGTAAGGTGGTCAGGAAGCCCGTGCGGCCATGTACCGATTTGTCGAAAAGTCGGAACCTTTGCGGTGCTATCGTTATAGTGGCGGTGGGCAATCTTCCCAAAGCGGAACTGGGGGCCGCAGCTTTTCGAAAGTGGCATTTTCCGTGAGATTTTGTTGCCGAAAATGTTAAATCGCATAGTGGGAAGTGTAGAATCGAAGGTTTGAGATTCACAAGTTTCCGTGGTTAACCAGAGTTTTACAAAAAAACTCATGAGGAGAAAGCGTCTAGGATGAGGAGTTTGTCTACTGTTCCAAATTCTCTTTTTATATAGTCAGAGATATCTACACTGACTGGTTTTCCTCTAGTTTTCCAGTTGTATTACTCAAATATGACGGTTGTAAAGAATGCGAAAAATCTAATGCGTATATTTTAGAAAAAGCAAATGACAGAAAGCAGGTAAAGATAATGCCAAAAAAAGCAATGAAAGAAAGAAAAATGCTAAGTTTTGATATATTCGAGTTCAATTTGTTGGTCAGTTTCGATGTCCCAAGCGTAATAAGACATTGACTCACCAATCTTCAAAGATTCATACTCCGCTCTCTTGGAGATGAGTCTGAGATTGCCATCTTTCTTACTTGGAAACATCAAGTTGTTCAATGTAACGAAATCTAGCTCAGTCCAGTTTTTCCAAGTCTCATTAAACTTCAAAATGGAGTAGTTGAGTTTCAACGGCGGAATCTTGATGTGATGTTTTGGATTGAGGTTGAACTCTTTCACAATCTCCTCTCTTTTCTGTTTGTTTTTGTAAAATTCGAAAATCAAATTGGTAAGTATTTTATTAAAGTTTTGGAAATACTTGGAGCGGCTCTCTTCATTGATATAGACATTCTGGATGTCAGAGTGCAACTTGCCTGTATTTTGGTAAATGGAATGAATGTCCCATACAAGGCCAGCTTGTAGATGCTGAATAAGATGTTCATGGACGAATTTCAAATGAGCCGAGCAGTTGATATCAATTGGGTTTTCTGCAATGAGCAAAAAGTATTGATATCCAGGAATTCTGTGAACAATATCCTCGCTGACTTGACCATCTCTATAGACAATTCTGGAGAGTGGAAGGTTTCTGAAATCTAGCAAAAATTCTAGTGGAAGCACTTCATTATTCAAGTTGTAGTTATCAATAAGTATATTGAGGTAGGTGGTCATTTCAAATTTGAACTTGAGCACGTTCTTGATATATGGTGAGTCCATGAGATTTAACTCACTGAACTTTTTAGCTAATGTCGAGCCGTTCGCACCATTAACGGAGTTATCGTTCGCACTGTTATTGTTGTTGTTAAATTTCTTGGAGCTTGGGGAAGCTGAAGGAGTCAAGCTATTTCCGAAAGAGGCCTTTCTTGGGGTACTAGATGGAGTTCTAGCCGACAATGGTTGCAGTTTGTGATAGCGGGTATTTGGACTTAGGCTGTCCATTGAAGAAAATGACGAAACAGTAGCAGAGGAAGAAACATTTTCCTTATTTTTCTCATCATCAATGATCTTGGCAAACTGGCTTCTCAAGTCTCCTACCGATTTTTTGGCTTTTAGGATATCCTTTTCGAATCTGGTCGCACTGTGATGATTAGCGATTGAGTTTAGCTTTGAAGGTGACTCGAAGAAAATGCTCTCAGAGCTCCCATTTGCGCTGCTAGCATTGTTTGCATTGTGATAATTCAGTTGGTAAAAACTCTTTTTCTTTTTCAATCTGTTGACTGACTCTTCATCAATGTCGTCGAGAAGATATTTACCCTTTAACAAAACCCAAAAGTACAAATAGTACAAAGAATCAATTAACGTTGGTTCGCCTGTGGCAACAAACCATTCAAACTTGTAGTTTTCATTGGAGATTGCCGGCTTGTCATCAAGCCTATAGTGTTTTTTCCTAGCAAGTATCTGGATCTGATCAATGATTTCTTTTCTTTTGATCTGGTCATTGAGTAGTAGCTTAAACTTTCTCATAAATTGCGTTCTCTGCGCGTCTAATGATTTTTCTTTCTCGTTAGCATTGATAGGAGCATCCAGAGAGGAGTAATCAGCACTAGGTTCCTTGAATTGGTCCAATTCAAGAAATGACGGCCGATGGTTTAGAGTCCTGTGCATTTTACTTGTGCAAGTTATTACGGGCGCTTAATTAGGTAGGCTTCCTATCTTAACCTGCTTATGCTGAAGTATTATAAGGGCGCTTCTCTCGACGGGACTTGGCGAGTAAGGATAGCGGTGTGCTTGACACTTTTGATGTCAAAAAAAGGTATCTGAGAATGAAACGTAGCCTCAAAAAAGTGTATCGGTCAAAGAGAAATCTGTTGTTTTCTTGGGTTCTCAACGGTCTTATTGCACCGATTAAACTACACATCAAATTTGATATTTTGGAGTTTTCGCTTTGAGACACGCAAAGCATTACGACCAGCGGGACGCTCCATGAAGAGCGCGACCTGACCCAAACTAGCCCTCTGCCGCTCCTTTGGGGCCGTTTGGGACCCTTTTTGTTCGTGCCTGTGGGACACTGTGTACTATGTCAGATGAGCTCATTGAAACTTGGCCGTCACACAGAAACAGGTTAAAAGGAGGACCTAAGCTTTCAACATGAACACTGTAAAACTAGCCAGTACCCTAGATAACAATATCTCTCATCTCTGGTTATTTCTTTGTTGTATGCTGTTGTTTATGTAAAAATTGCATTATTACTTTTTCTATCCTTATTTACAAGTAATTCCCGCTCCCTCAAATATAGGGACGACATTAAAACTTTTTAAAGTTAGATATATCTATCATTCTGAAAATCACCAAAATATAATACAAGCTGCCACTGGCAAATAAAAGGAAACCGACATTGCTGCCCAAATCTATAATACTTTGCGCATCTCTCCTTCTATCAATCTTCGCTTCCAGCTGTATGGTCTCATATACCCAGAATGAAGAGCTCGCAGCAGCGCAAGATGCTTTTTTCAAAAGAGATGCTGAAATTAATACCAGCATTCAGCAAGCCACTCAAGAAAAAGTTAAAAAAAGAGGTGCTGAGCTGATTTATACTTTAACCGGCATTGCCACTGCGGCTCAGCCAACGGGAATGGTTGTCAGCTTCACTGGTGCACTCTCTAACGTGGAACGGCTCCTTTGCATTATTTTTACTCCTAATAGACAAATAGGATCCGGTCTTCAGCATTTCCTATAAAAGCAACCCGTTTTTTCGCTTTTTTTGCCTTTTTAAAAACTTTACTTAATTCATTTTCCAATACTGCTTCTTTCAGTTCTTACGACGATTCCAGTCACCATTTAATACCAATGACTTCGATTTATTGACACCCTTGTTCTTGTCTTTTCACCTCCCCTGACAAACACAGGCGTCATCTAGCGTCACCTCCTAATCATAATAAATGCTACTGCTTTAACTGCTTCGCTGCGACAATCTCTCCAGTTCGAATGTAGTAACCATCTCATCGAGCTCTCGCAACCCCTTCTTATCCTTTACGGCCTTCAACACCTCCTTCGCCACATCCTGCTCCCGCAAGATATTGTCCTTTAGCAAGCCGAGCATCTCAAACGGTATCCCGTACGGATTACCCACAAATTGGCCCAGCACCACCATACTGACAATTTCAGCTACGGAGCTCCTCGCGGCACCATTCGACGCCTTCACCGCGTTCTGGAAGCCCTGCAATCGGCCAAAATCTTTGTTCTTGAGCGTCTGTATCGCGTGCCCGAGCTTGTAGAAGTAGTCCCTCTTGTTCTCCGGTGACGGGACCTTGTCGAACCGGAACATTAACACACCGTTAAACTTGGGATCAAAGTCCTCCTCCCGGAGCCGGCTAAACGCCTCGTCCAAGTTCGAGTCCACTTCTGCGAGCTCTGCCCGCTCCGTAGCCGTCAACTTCATCCGTGCGCCGGCGCTGCACCGCATCAAGTGCTTCTTGAGGGCCCGGTTCACGAAACGGCGCGCCTTGAGCCGCAGCGCTGCGTAGTTCATCGGATTGCAACTTTGGAAGTACTTGGTGAGCTTCGTGAGTATGCTGTTGCGCTGCCGCGGGTTCTGGATCTCGATCTTTTCGATTGGAATGTTGCAGATCACGTTCCCGCTCCGGAACCGGTACGCGATGGAGACAGGATGGGTCTTCTTAAAGAGCGAGAGAAAGTGCGAGGGCGGGATGTACTTGAGCTCGAAGAACTCGCATGCGTAATGCGGCGGTATGAGGAAGCCTTTGTGCGAGAAGAAGAGGTTGCTTCCACAGCCTACTATGCCTTTTAAGTTCATCTTCGGTATCATTGTAGGCTAAAGGGTGTCCATCAGTGGTAATAGAGCGGCTATGCTTCTTGAAGTCTTGACGTTGAGACGGCAGATATAATATATTGAAATGTATATGCAGAAAGGCTTCGAATGTGCCGAAATGGGGCACTTTTGCAACAAGATCGTACTTTTGGGTCTTGATCTGTAATTCTATGGTTCAAACAAATAAGGCAATAAGTTACCCAGTGCTCTTTAAATATTAAAGTGTAAATATTTTTGTAGTGATTGCATCTCTCCACACCAGGTTTCCGAAATTTTTTTATTTTCCCTTTGTGCAGGATGACATTTACAGGGTGTTGCGCCCTCTTTCTGCGATATCTCTTCGCGGCGAGTTTGAAGAAAGGGAATTCAAGGCATTTGCCAATCGTAACTCTTAGCTTTTTCTTACAACAAACAGTTTAAGTATAAAAAAGCAAATGCAATAAAAGGAATATAGCGGAAATAAGCGTGATATATAAAAAACAAAGGAGCGAAATTCGTAAATCCATCGAGAACAAAACTGGAAAAACAAGCTTGAAAAAACAAAAAATTCGTGTGAGCATTATCAAAAACAATAATACCAATTGCTCATCTTTTCATCCAGGAGCTCCAAGAAGACATCCAGGAACCTTTTGGACTACTTTCCTTAGACTGTATGTTAGTTTTTGAGCTGCCAGCTTTCTTGATTGGATTGTTCATCTCGATTTCATCGTTAATGGAGTTCAAGATTGTCAAATCATCTAAAGAGAAGGATCCAGATTCTAAAGTGCTGTACTTGAGTTCCTTGGCAAAACCATTTCTCGATGCCGAGGTTACACTGTGAGTGGATTGGCTATCGCTATTTTGCTTTGGTGTGGTAAGGGAAGTTGAAGATACAGAATTTTCATTATTGCCGTATGTCGAAGCCGAGACATTATTTTGATGACTGTTAGAGGTTCTGTTTATGAGTGGGTTGTTTTGTAATCTATTCTGCACATTGGTGCGAAAATAATTGAGACCATCAATGATATTGTTTCTGCCAAAGGTCTTGTCGAACTCCTCTTGTTGCTTTATAAAATTTTCGGTCATGGCCACATGCAACGGCTCAAAAATGTAAAAGATTTCGTTATCTGTTAGCCTGTCAAACGTCTTGTAATTGGCGGTAGAGACCCATCTTTCAATAAACTTGAGGTTGAAGTTGTTGATATTATCCACGTCCACGTTTGGAACTAGCATGGAGCGATTAACTGCTGGGTTTCTTTGCGGTGATGTATTTTGATCTTCGAGAGTTGTTTTGTACCCAAGCTTGTTGAGGAACTTGTCATACTTGATAGATGACAAAAGGCCGACTAGATAGTCTTCAAAGTATAATCGGATAAAGTCTTCAGATCCATGAAAACTGGTCTCTTCTTCATCGACAACGTCGGAGTTTTTGTCAGAGGAGTCAAAATAGAAATGATCAACATTTTTGATAATCAAATCGATAAATTTCTTGTCATGAGAAGTCAATGTAAGAGCACCTGATAATTCTTTTTCAATAAACTCTAATGAATTTGTGTCCAAATTAATCAACAAGTCACAATATTTTTCCTTTTGCCCTAAGAGAAGATCGTTAGAGGTACCAATAATATAATGTCTAATTTTGTCCTGTCTAGAAATGTCGTCCAATTGTTGTAAAGGAGTATAAGGATTGAATAAGCCGTAGAAACCAAACAACTGTAACGGCAACCCTAAAAATGTTAACAAGGAATATCTGTTCGACGTTTTGAGGTTGAGAGACTTGGTCAAGTTAAATTCGTTAAAATTCAAATATGGACTTCCACAATCATTCAAATTGGTAATCAAGTTTGGGATTAAAGAAATCAAAGACAACTGGAAGATACAGAGCTTTTCAATGTTTTTGCTGAAAAAAAGGATTTTTCTTTCCAAAAGCATGGCCTTGAAAATTACCAACGCATTTCTCTTGAAACTGTGAATGAATTCTTTCAAGGATAGTCCAACGTAAAAATCGTTTTCTCTCAATATGCTTTTAACACCAGCATTGTCGTTGTTTGGAGTTTTGATAGGTGCTTTTTCGTTTTCTTCCTTCTGTTTAACAATAGAACCAAGTTCTGGAGAGTAAAGGTTAACTAAGTTATCATACAACATTTGTAATATTGATTTGTCGGAAAAATCTTTTTGCAAAAATAATGACTTTGTAATAATGCTCAATTTTTCCTTCAACTGTCCGAAAATTGGCTGGCGGCAAAGAATAACAATGGACTTTTGTACCGATGTTCTTGTGACATTAGCACTTTTCTCGACCAATTCATCAGTTGCAATTTGTCTGACGCACGAAATGCCCCATAAGGTGGTGGCGTTCTCATTAAAAGCTATCAAGTCAATTTCCATAGGATCTTCCAAATCATTTTCTTTTATTCTCTTATCCAACTCAATGATATTAACATCTTTCGAGGTACCAAAGCCTTCCAACTTTGAATACTTGCCAACATCACATATGCTGTTCAAAGCTGAGCCATCGTTCTCATTGTATAATACAGTAAAGTAAGAAAAGGTCTCTTCAAATTCGTGAGATCCGTCTGGAAGAGCTTGGAATGGTAAAGTAGGCCATTTTTTGCCCATTTCTGTGAGCAATTCTGGGGAGTCGTTAATATCAACAGCGCCATTGCTGTCAATCCAATGCTCAATTTCTGGTCCTCTAACATGATTGAAGTCACACAAGCATACTGCAAAAACAATACTTTTGGTTGGGTCAAATTTAGGACTGTTTGGGAACTTTTTTCTGTTGATAGGATTGAAAGGCAATGGCAAGTCATTCAGTATAACCGATTTGGTACCTCTTGCGCTGTATATTTTCTTGATTTCCTCAGTGGCACGTTCTCTGGTTGTTGGTGACATTGGGGCACCAGTAAAAGACAAAGAAGGTGAATATGTTGTGGCCGGGTCAGCCAAAGTAGAAATGGTACTATCCGCCGGCTTAAATGACGAATCTTCACGTTGTGGCACGTTTCCTACGCTGTTATACAGTCTTTCCTGCTCTAATATTGGCGATGAAACCATGGAAAAAGTTGGGGACTTCCTAAATAAAGGCGAATGACCAAACAAAGGCGATTTAGTTTTGGCTCCGCCGCTGCTTTTTCCTGAAAATGATTTGCCGAGAGGCTTGGCCTTTACTTCATTAGAAGAATCAGTCCTTTGATTGAACTTTGATGCTAAATTGTTGACATTTGAGCTATGGACAGACTCTGAGGATGAAGCGATAGGAACCTTTTTCAAAGTTGGTGATTCAACACGCTTTTCAGCTGGGACTCCTGTGCTCCAAGGATTTTCTTCGGTGGTAATGTCTGAAATAGTGGTTTCAATTTTGGTGCCAAAGGCAGGATCCGCCAAGCCAGAGTGGCTGACGAAAGGATTAGTTTTGAGATCTGTATCTGAGCGATTCAAATCTGGAGCACCGCTTTCGGGAAGCGTGTTTTCGTCGTCACTGGCTTTTGCTTGAATATTGAGATCTTTTTTCTCTGGTTCAGCAGCGTCGGGCTTTGCTACATCTTGACTGAAGTTTGGCTCCTTGACAATTGGGACTTGGTCAACAGGTCCCTTCTCAATTTCCTCGCGTTTGACTAATTCCTGTTCAGTTGATGCTTGGGGGTTGTGAGCATTTAAGCTCTCGTGGTCGACTACATGCAAAGCACTGTCTTCGGCACTAACATGAGAATGAATTTCAGAAAAACTTCTTTGAAAATTACTCTTCGATGGCCTAGCCGGTTCAAAGACAAAATCATCGTCATCATCACTTTCTTCATAATTTTCAGACACTTCCGGTTGGTGAATGATATTTTCATGGTCCGCCTTGCCTTGAGAATGTTTGTCTTCTGTTATTTTCTGGTCTTCTGAAATTTTCTCGTTGACCTTCAAAGTATTTCTGGTGCTGTTATAGTCTATTTTCTCCTCATCTTGAGATTGATTAATGTCTGCGTTTGTGAGATCCCCTTCAGCACTAGACGCGTGCTGGCCATCAAGTTCGTTCTTATCCAATTGAGATTCAATTTGTTCACTTGGTTCAATTTGTTCATTCTGTTGATTTAGCTCATCCAATTGAACTTGGTTCTGCTCATTCAGCTGTTCTCTAGTTTCTCCATCACCAATTTTCAAATCAGCCTTGCGCTCCAAGGTCTCATCGCCCAACTCAGAGGCATGGTCCTGTTCAACGTTCACACTCTCATCACTCTTAATCTGCTGCGGCAAGTTGATGTTCAGCTGGGACCGCTGGGTGCTTTTTGAGTCCTCGAAGACAAAGTCTTCCTCACCAGCGCTGTCGCTAATGTAGTCGTCGTGGTAATTGGTACTGTTATGCTCACCCTGGCTTCCACCCTGACTCGTCGGGGCCCTGTTAACGTCGACGCTGATGGTGACGTCTTGATCAGCTTCACTTTTCTCGTGCTCAGCGCTATCGTCGCGGCCAGCTTCCAACGTGCCAGCTGCTGAGTCGCTAAGCGCGCTGTAGGTGTGTTGCGCTTGAGACTCGGCCTCGTCGTCAGCGCTTAGCGCCCCGTCAGCATTTTTAGAAGGTGACGCGAGGAGCTCTTGATCCGAGATCAACAGGCCGCTGACATCGCTCCTGGCGGGCGATGCTTGCACGGCAACTGCCTCTGCCCCTGGCTCCAGGCCCTGCTTTTCTTCTGGGCTCGGGGACAGTTTCTGGAAATTAAGTTTCTTAGGAACGATATTCTTCTGAGATCCTGAATCCTGCGGGCTCAGCTCGAACATAGACTTCAAGCCGGTGACCTTGGGATTGAGCGCCTTAGGAGCGGGGCCGCTGGCGGAAGGCTGCGGCTTCCTGCTGTTATTACCGTTGCTGTTGTTGCCTTTGCGCTGGCGGTTGTTCCTGTTCTTGGTCATGGTGGGACACTGCAGTGCTCTGAGGGCCGATGCTTTGCGGATCAGAGAGAAACAAGAGCGAAGCAGCTTTTGTCTTTTTGCCGCGATCCTCTTTTTCGGATTTGCCTTTCTAATTTTTGTTGTTTTTTCTGATTCTGATTATTTTTTCGTTGCAGTGCGCTGTGGCTGGTGCATGTCTATGGCTGTGGCTGATTTCGTTCCTACAAACTATTATTGTGTCACCAACAATGTATATATTGACAATTACGATGGATAACTAGTAGCTACGCTACTAGAGACGTATAGAGAGCTTTGCGTTATAGGTCTTATCTAGCATAGTAGCAAATCAAATCGTCAAAGTCTACTTCCTTCTATACACCGCAGATTCCATTCTGAAACCGCTCTCTAACCGCTCTCTAACCGCTCCCAGCAGCGCCACAATCGTTATCGCGCCTGGAATGTAGATTTATTTACCGGTTAAATTATCGCTCTAGCCCCAGCTTTTCTTCCACTCAACTAGCTCACCACAAAGGTGCAATGTAAACACACCATGTGCTTGCACTGGGAGCACACAAGACACGGGGTCTGCCACCGTGAGGTCTCGCTTTCTTGTGGGTTGTTGTTGTGGCTGCAGAGGCAGCACGCCCAGCTTCGCACGAAGCCAATGGAAGTCCTTAAGGATATCTGGGAGACCAGGGAATGCTCGTAGGAAGATATTGTGGAAGTTTCCGACATTGTGAAAGGGTTTTCTTATTTTCAGCTCTTGCTTGTTGTGTATAATTTGTGGCCCAGGATCGCTGGATGGAAAGCTGTTGCTATGATAACGGCAAAACTCAGGAAAATATCATCGTCTCCATAAAAAGCTTTCTGATATTGCAAGACAACAGGAGAATAGTGCCTCCTAGTATTTATACTATTTCCAGTCTGAGGGCATAAGGAGCACTCTGGCAGCCCACTTAATTTGATGAGGCAGAGTGGACAGAGCTGGTGCCGCGCGCTGCCGAATGTGGACAGCCTTTTGCGAAAAGAGTCTTGCGATGTAACAAGGCCCTTTTCTCAGTGTGACTAGCTTTTACTATAGTAGGAGCATAAGGTGGTCGCTTTCTGCCTGGCAGAGGATAGAGGTGAGGTATCAATAGGATACAGGAAGAAAGCTCTCTGAACGGTCATGCTTATATCAGACAAATGAGGGCAAGAATAAGCAAGATTTAAGCGAGTTGAGCTGTCATCGGTGTTGTACAAGAAGAGCCTTTCATGCCAGAAACGAGAAAGAAAACAACTATGTATCACAATTATTGCCCCAAAAAAATGTAGAAAAAGAAACAAATGACACGGAATACGAGTCAGAAGCATCAAAGTCACAGGTTTTCAGAGGCAAAAGGAAGCAGCTCTATCCAAAAGTCCGATACTGAATGAATTATTCCCTATTTTTTGTCACAAAAACTAAAATATAAATTCTAGCTTAAAAGTGATACTTTCTTAGAAGCAATGAACAGCTTCACCCTAAAAAGATAATTATCTCTTTACGATTATCACTTGGGAAATTGAGTAACACAAAACACAAGTCAAAAGCATCGAAGGCTCAAGTCACAAGCTGCATAAAGAATAGAATCACTTAAGCAATCAGCACCAGATATATATTTTTGTTTATGAAAATCTGCTCAGAAGTCATAGCATGTTCCAAAATTTTTACTCTTTTATGCAACAAGAGTTTCTGTGAGCCTTTCATCAAGAACAAATTTTGAGTGCCATAGGAAAGTAAATTCCAACCGGAAACCAAGAAGGCCAAGGCACAGTTCAACGCTATTTATATAATAGAATGAATTAAGAAAGATTAAACATAGAATGGTTTTTATTATTCTCCATTTGTGGCGGCCATGGTAAACTGTGTGGTAGGGCTCGACTAAAGAAAAGAGCGAGCTGCCGTGGTTATTTAACATTTAGCGCACGTATCCATAGTATATCCCATCTGATACCCGCGTAAATAAAAAGAAAAGAAAGAAACACAAAGATAAGAAAATCCAAACCACAAAAAAAATCCAACCAAGTAGAAAGAACCCAAGTCAATAAAAAAAGATAAAACAAATAATTCAAAAATAAGTTGAAGGAAAAGAGAAATAGTTATACAAAAGGTAAAATACGGCAGCGGCAGAAAACACCCTCGCAGCGAGTCGGCATAAAAATAGATAAACAAAAACCTTACTGGGAAAGGCTGTTTAGTTAAATGAATTAATAGCAAAAAAAGAATTAGCAATATAATACAGCAAAGAAAGAGAATAATTCCTGGTTCAGCATCAAAAGAGTAAACCAAAGGACACACTATAGGTGGCTCCTCAAGTGTAGCAATAGCGTAATAGTGCTTCATAGCGACAGATCTCACACAACACATCACTGCATTTCAGACCGCATGCACGTCATCCGCCAACTATCAGCGCCGCCACACATCATAAATCCGAGTCCAGACTATAAGAGGCCCTCAAACTAAGATTTCCCCTAGGAAGGCCAGACTTTGAAATGGTGCTGCCCCTGGTATGCTCGGTGCCACAGGCGAGACAGACACCGTTCAAGCGCGAATCCTCCCTCACAGGATCGTAGTACGAGGTGGCGATGCAGCGACATCTGCGACACTCAACACGGACACGTAATTTGTCAGTTGAGAATAGATGGTCTGGGGAAAATTGCAAGCGGCCAGAACTAGCACGAGTAGCTGTTTGCAGAATTAGTGTTGATAAGTTTGGTTCAATTCTGCCTTGAGTTGGACTAATGGTGTTACTTGGAATATTACCTGGAGAATCAGTACTGACAGGGGCCACAGCATTAACAAAGGTATTTCCAATAGCATTTTCATGAGCGCAGGCGCTAAAATTAACAACATCATTGGCAAGGGCAATGCCTCTACCATTGTTTTGGATAGCTGTCTTTGGCCTGTAACTCGCACCAAGGCTTCTCTCATTGTTGCTCCCTCTATTGGTTTCTTTGCTGCCTCCCATACCTCCGTTGGCTCCTGTGCGGACATATCTGGTGCCCTTTTCTCTCAAAGGAGGAAACCTGATAGGTTCCGGTCTGATTGGCGGTCCACAATGTCCTTGCCTTTGTTGGAGGGGCACCCATTTGTGGGAGGGAAACTTGAATTGAGGAGGGACAATTAGCGGGAACCTACATGAGGGAGAGGTAGCTGGGGGAGTAATAGCTGGTGAAAATCCAAAAGGAGGGATAGCTGGGCTATTGATTGGACCCTGCCAGGGAACTTCCTCGTGAGCAGATGCATGCTGTGGCCCAACGCTGTTCCCAAGAGAAGGGGTATCCACCAGGGAAAGACGAACAAGGCCACCGGCGGCGGCGGATCGTGGACTAGCTCGGCCCTCGATAATAACAGGCTTGGTACGAGGAGGGCGCCAGGCAATTGCTGCTTGGTCAAAGCCCACATTGCCATAATCAGCAACAGTTGCGCCGGCAGGCAGGGAGCGAGATGCGACAGGAGGATTGCTGCATACTGAATAGAGAGCCCAGCTTACCAATCCTGGAGCTGGTGGAAGGCAAGGAGGGTACGGTAGCAGGGCAAGAAGGCAGGCCTTTGGCGGCCCGCCTTCCTTTGAAAAGTTTCGGTCTAACATCTTGTTAGAGTAGTTAGTCGGTAGAGAAAGTTAACAAAGAACAAAATGATGACGGATCGAAAGAAAGGGATTGGTGTAATTAGCTGGATAGATATTGTGGCGAGAAAGTCTCTTGTAGAATGCTGTGTAACAAGAGAAAAAAAACAGCAGCTCTAATTTTATTATGTAACATTCTACTATCAAAAAGAGAAACACGGTAAAGAGAAGAAAAAACACTTCTAACAAAAGAACAGCTTCTTCATGGGAGGAAAAACAAAAATAAACAAACAAAAAAAATAAATCAAAGGAGAAGCAGTAAAAAAGAGAAAAAAGTCCAGGTATTTATAATAATGTCGGAGGGACCCTCACGCTAGCAACGTTCTCCTTCTTTGTCCTATAAAAGCGTTCCTCCGTGGTGTTTGGTATAGTCATGTTGAGACTCGCAGGCGCCAGAGGGCTCGCATGGTTACCGCATGCGGCAATATCTGGAAGTCGACAGGAAGAACTGCTTCTTTCACTGCGTTAACGCGGCTCTCTGCAGAGCTTTGCAGTATCGTCTATTCACGAAGGCTTTGCTTATGCAGCAAGCAGCCGGATAGCTGCGAGAAAACGCGATGAATGAGACATATGTGCGTTGTCATGCATTACCAGTAGAACAAGGCCTTTAGCAAAAACTGCCCGGATTTCAGTTATCGCAAGAATAGCCGTGTACCCAATGGATTTCGAACAAGGAGTACAGTGATGCTCAGTTGTGTGAGGCATGACCATGTCTCAGTTCTCCCCTCTGGACCCAGCCGTGGGAACGTGAGACTGTCCTTGCGTGGTTTTCCGCGTCGAGGAGCGTGAATAAGTGGCGTTAATTAGCCGGCTGCCTGCTTTGGGTTGGTTGTTTGGTTTTCTGATTAAATTGCTCGATGAGCTTCCGTGCATAGCTGGTATCGGATTGGCCCTGCTAGCAAATGCTCTCGCTATTAGTTTCTCTATTGTCTTTTTGCAGCTCCTGGCAACATAACGAATGTACTGGGAGAGGATCTCGAGGGGCAGGGGTTTCGTAAAAACAATGTGTGATGGAGAAGATGGTGGTAGCCCCTAATTACCGTCCCTTCATCCCCGATCCACATTGCATCTCCGAGGCCTCAGGATACTGTAATTCTCCGTTAAAATTGCGAATTTATGTTTCGAAACAAGTGCGGCAGCGAGTTGAGCTCTATTGCGGAGCACAGACCACGCCCAGCCCTCAGGCGCGGTACGAAGGCATGTTGAATTCGTGCATGCGCACCGTTGGAAGAAGCGGCTATATCCGCTGCCAGATCCGGGATAGCTAATTAAAAGCCACAGAATAAAAAAGGTCTGGGAGAAGAAAGGGGCGTATCAATAACTTGCTGTGTTTCCATCGCCCTTTGGAACCGTTGGTAAGCGAAAGCACGCGCTTTGTTTTAAAGTAAGCAGGTCAAGCAGATCAGCAACCTTGGGTTCGGTAAAAAATGTTTTGAACAGCCCGGGGGTAATCTAGCATACAAGCTTCTCATTGGATAGCGGTGCATGAATGAAGATCTCTTCCGTGTAGAAACTGAATTTTGTGAAAGTTAACGTAGTCAAGGACCGCAAACCAAGGCTGAGAAAGCACATCCAAGATGGCTCCATAAAGGAATTAGAGGGCTGGCCTAGCACACTCCGTGTCTATTGTTGGATTACACGAGAAGAACATACCCTATCAAATCATCTCTTTAATTGAGCTCTTTATCAACGACTAGCAGACTGAGCTACGTATATTTTGCCCAAAAGTAACACTCATAATGCATAAAACATCATTGTTTCTTCTCACTCCAAAGTGGAAAATGTCTCGTCCTTCCTTGGATCGCACTTTACCACCGGGAACCCAAACGGGATCCTCACCGGCACAATCACCTCCTCTGACCCAGTGAACGCCGTTAACCTGCACCCTCCTTCGCTAATGTTTTTCTCGTACCTATCGCTATTCCACACCGGCTTCATCACAACCTTCTTGTCCGGGTACTGCGCTCTGTAATGTTCAGGATGCACAACCACTCCAAGCTCCCAGTTGCCACCCCGCCAGGTACCCTTGGCGCCCGGCTGGCCCCAGGCGCTCTTACTAAGGTTAAGAGACCCCACCATTGCCCACTTGAGAGAGTTGAATATGATCTGGGGGGCCCCTGCATGCGTTGCCTGCTCGGTCCAGTCAGTGCTGGCAAGATACACCTTGGTGTGATTGTTAATGAACTTGTCCCTGTATGTCTCCAAGTGTGTTTTCTTCTCGTTGGCAATATCACGCTTATAGAAGAAGCCACGGCTAAGGGCCTCGTACTGGAGCTTGCCACCCTTGGAACCCACGTTGTTGAAAACGAACGAACCAGTGAGCCGTGGGCCGCCTTCGGCGGTCTGTATGTCGGTTCTCGTGGGGAATAAAATCATAGGGCGGAACTTGCCCTGCTGATCATTGACTGCCTTTAAGCCCCCTGCCAAAGGGTACAGGAGACCAGCAGCGAGGGGACCAATAATGTGCGTGAGGATATTGGATGGTTCCGGTTTCATCTTAAAGGGCCCACCAATGGACGACATGTGCGATAGTACCTGTAGCGGTTGCTTGTCTTCAGAATTTGGTTTGAGCTGGTGCTTAGTCAAGATCTGGTCGAGTTTGCCATAGCCAAATTTAGTGGTATCGTGGCCGCTTCCAGGCACGCACCCGACAAAGTCCGCCTTCACCGAGCAGAAATCAAAGCGCTTGAGCTCCTCTATCAAGGCGTCAATCTTTGCTCTCTTGTATTCTTTTAAATAGGTAATTAGGTCGTCGCGAAATGGTTGCGGCTTAAGTTGGTCTTTGTTCTGCTTATCATAGCCCAATACTGGCAAGAGCGGCGATTTCCAGTAGCAGCTTCCCATATAGCTGAACTCAAAGAAAGTCATGTTGCATGTCATCACCACAATCTCCACAAACAATTTGGATTTGTCCGAGGTACCTATGCCCTTGCTATGGAAATTGATCATCATCTTGCTGTGGTGGAGAGTCCACTTGGGCAAGTTGAGGTCGATCTTCTTGAGCTGCGTGCGAAACTCCGGCTTTCTGTGGTAGGTATCGTACGCAAAGAGATCCTTTGTGATCAAGTAGATCTCGGGACAAGATCCAGCGTTCTTCATGATGGTCGGCATCAAAAAGTCGAGATCAATCTGCATGGAAAACTGGTACGTTTTGTAGACTGTGTTTGGAAAAAGCAGGGAAAGAAGAACCGCACCTTTTTGAGGTAGCACTGGGGTTCTAAACATTTTGATGGGCGATTCAATGAAAAGAGAGGACGCATAGCTTTCTGCTTTTCTTTCTACTTCTGATTGTTGAGGTTTTCCCGGGTTGTATTTGGCTGCTCTAGATACTTTCTGCTTCTTCGATGGCGGAGAGACAGTTCTTTCGGAGACAATCTCAATGTCATCAATATCATCATTGTCCGAAAGCACAATCACATCATTCTGGGAGCCCAGTTTCACCTTCAGCTCACATTTTCCAGAAACAGAAGCTACTTCTCTGTCTGAATCAGAAGAAACGTCCGTCTCGTCAAGAATGCTTATTGGCTCTTGATCATTGTCGCTAATACCACTCTTCCTCACTTTAGATTCCGATTCGACTGGTCGGTCTCGTTGGCGCTTCTTTTCCCTTTTAACATCCATTATTTCTTTTCTGTTATCATAAGCTGAGTCATTATCATCCCTTTTTGTAGCCTGAGTCTGAACTGTCTGATATATATTGTTCTTGTTTTTATCATCATCATTATCAGTGTCATTTTTATTACCATTTGCATTCGCGAATCGCGTGGCCCAGTGTGACCTCACTGCTCTCAATATATCCCCAGAGCCTTCAGGCATTGTCCTAATCTCGTTAGCGATTCCTCAGCTAGTTGATTCCTGACCAGTATTTGTATATTTGCCGCTAGACACAACTTCTAGTTTACTATTTGTGGCATAAAAGAAGCCCAGAAAGCAGCAACAAGATGAGGGTGTGACGCGCGCATGTACCCACATAAAGTCGCGGGCACCTATTTTTTTTCTCCTTTCATCTCCATAAACTGCAGTATACTAAGTACACTCCACAGACACTTGATGATCCTTTCTAGCGTAACTACAGAACATCGCATCTACCCATTGAGAGTGCCCAGTTTTTGGCTGCTACTATTTCACTTGATTTTCCCCAGGATGATCTGTGTAGAGTGTTCTAGTGAGGTTCCGAGCCTCTACACCGAGTTTGCGAACGGCTACATCAAGCTCACCTACTGCAACACCTGCAACGCCGTTAGCGATAAGTACGTCGAGTTTGACTTGGTGATATTATTCATCGACATCTTACTCTTAAAGCCGCAGGCCTATAAGCACTTAATCTTCAACGTGTTATTGCACCAGGGCGCTGCTAATGGCAACGGAAGTAGCGCGGAGCCGATGAACACCGGGAGCCCCAGAGAGGGGCCTGTCAATAATTTCAAAAGCGAAGATAAGCAGCGACAGCAAGACAACCATGATTCAGAAAATATGCTCCAGAGGGCTCTGCAGAAGAAGGAACAGTTTGAATGGTCGGACGTGCCACTCCAGTTTCTGGCACTTGGGCATTGGGTGACAGAACATACGCAGCTCGTGCGGCTCACAGTCTCCTTTATACTTTTCGAGGTCTACTTGAACTGGGCCCACGAGGAGTTGAAACCAAGAAACACAGTCGTTTTTAGCGAGATCTTAAAGAAACTGACTGTCATGCAATACTTTTTTTTCTTGGTGCAGTGTGTGTGTGAGTTTGTGGTGGGGCATGTGGTGATACAATTGGTGATTCACGTTTTCCACGGGCGGCACCAAAACAATACACTCAAGCAACAGAAAGAGCAGAAGAACGAGGAGAAGAACTATGAAGAACAAAAACAAAGGAACCAAAGTGAAGAAGAAGCGCAGGTAATCATTAATAAAGGGCCCACCAGTGATATTGGAAAACTGCAGTCTTTCACCCTCTGCTCCACAGAGGCCATCTACTCCGCAGTGCTCATTGCCGGCGGCACCAAGCTCTACCCGATCCTCATGCTCATCTGGCCATATGACTCGCAGCTCTCGACGTCGCTCATCAACAACTACTTCGCGAGCCTCATTTTGATCGAGGCGCTCCGCATCACCGTCGGGCTTCGGTTGCACACGAGCGTTGCAGCGGTACTTGTGTCGCTCGTGGCGAAGAAGGTGGTGTCGAGCGCGGTGGTAATTGCTCTAAGTAAGGCCATGCTAGCAAAGGAGCTCGCGGGGTGGTCGGCGATGACGTTGGCGCTGGACGAGTTTCGCCATTTTGAAAGTAACTTTGTCACTATCTGCAAGTCCCTTTTCGACTTGGCGTAGGTTCTGCAACTATCAAATTGAAAAAGCAACAACATGTTTTAATAATTTTGTGCAATAGCAATTCTACAAGCCCTTTTTCATCTTGAAACACGTTTATTATAGTCGTAAGTTAAATCGGATACATCGAAAACGAACCAGATCTATCTGTATTCATGGTTTCTCAGATACCCAAACAAAAATGCAGGAACTAAAAGTTGCTTATTTAGAAGTTTGGGCAACAAAGTTGATACCCTTTTCGATGTTCTTCTTCAAGGTTTCCTTGGCGGCGGCGATCAATTCGTCTTCAGCGTCAGTGGTTTCACCGATGCCGTGGTACTCCTTGATACCGTCTGGGCCCAAGGTGACTGGGGTGGAGAAGAACTTGATACCCTCCTTGGCGTAGATTGGGTTTTCAACGTAGGAGTTTTCGACAATGTCGGCCTCGCCGGCCAAACCGTTAAGGACGGAAGCAGCGAATCTGGCACCGGCCTGGGCCATGGACAAGGTGGCGGAACCAGCACCGTTCTTGGCCTTGACGACCTCGTCACCGCCGAACTGGATTCTATTGATCAAGGCGTCCAATTTGTCCTTTGGCAAGGACTTGTGGTTAGTCTGGGAAATCAATGGGACAATGGTGACGCCGGAGTGGCCGCCGACGACGGAGACCTTCTCTTGAGTTGGGTTGGTGCCGGCAACCTCGGAGATGAATCTAGAGGCTCTCAAGATGTCCAAGGTGGTGACACCAAACAACTTCTTTGGGTTATAGACGCCCTTCTTTTGCAAGACCTCGGCGACAATTGGGACAGTGGAGTTGACCGGGTTAGAGATCACAAGGATAGAGGCCTTTGGAGAGTACTCGGCAGCAGCAGCAGCCAAGTCTCTAACAATTGAGGCGTTGGTGTTGAACAAGTCGTCTCTGGTCATGCCAGGCTTTCTTGGGACACCGGCTGGGATGAGGATAACGTCGGCACCAGTCAAGGCGCCCTTTAAGCCCTCCCCTTCTGGGCCGTAACCCTTGACAACGGAGTTGGTTGGGACGTGCGAGACATCAGCGGCAACGCCTGGTGCGCCTCTCAAGTCGTAGAGTGCCAAGTCGGTGACCTTGTGGTTAAGTTTCAACAAGAGCGACAATGGTTGACCGATACCGCCGCCGGCACCAAGGACGGAGACCTTGTAGTTGGCGGCAGCAGTGGAGGAGAAAGCTCTGCGGGCGACTCTGGAGAACATTGTGGTGTGTGGTGGGTGCTATGGGGAACAGGGAACAGTAAGTGCAAACATGAAAGAAAAGCGAGTCAGAAACTGCCGCGTGTGGATGTGTATATCTATATATACACGAGCCCCCTGTCTTTCCCGCTCTCCGCGGGCTCCTGCGCTCTTTTCCGGCCTTCGCGCCCACCGGCCGCAGAACCATGACCTTCACCCCCGGATATCCGGCGCACCTGACTTCTATCCTATCGGAGGCCTTCCATGGGGGCCGGTCGGTGGCAGCACGTGCCGGGAGGACGGTGCCATGCTCGGACAAAGGCTGACAGCGACGTCCTCTGCCATTGGTCGTAATACACTACAAGACTGTGAATCAATGGCGAATTGCTAGAGGGAGGACAGCAGATCGTGAAGTCGTATATTTTCGGGTGCTGTTGGCAGTTTCTGTTGATAGGAGTTGTTTTCAGAGTGTTTGTGGGCGCCTGTGTGCAAAGGGCGGGCGCATGCTGCCAAAGTGGCATCTCTTCAAGCGGCGAGCCATCTTCAGCGGGAAGGCCTCGAGCAGTTGCAAGCTCAGCTGCCATGTCCTTTATCGTGCCGAAAATGCCAAGTGCCGCGTCAAGCGCCGCAGCAGCAGCCATCTGTGTCAGCCAGCAAACTCGAGATTGGTGTCGCCGCGCCCGCTCACACACACCTCGTAGATGTTGTTTTCTACCTTGCGCAAGTTATCCCGCAACACCTTTACCTTGAAGGCAAGACTGTGGTTGGACGTCTCTGGATGCCGCTCGAGCACAAGCTCCAACGACAACAAGAGCCTCCTCAAGTCCGCGGCAATCTTCACCGTTCCCCACGACACGTCGACGGCGTCGCCAGACCGCTCGCCGAGAAGCCGTTTGAAGGTGTACCGCATCATCTCCCCCGTAGAGTCGAGGAGACCCATGATATGGTCTATCCGCGAGACGTAGGGCACTGTTGTCTGGTTCCACTCGCTTTGATGCTGGGATACTATGGAAAGCTGCTCCTTTTGGAGCCTCTGAGCATCGCTGCCCCGGAGGATAACGTGGTCAAGGGCAATGACCAAGTATCTTCCGTCTGCAACCCCGGGCTGTTGGGTATCCCTCTGCTTTCTGGCCTTGTTTGTCTTTCTTCGCTTGCTGGGCTGCTCGTCATCTTCATTTTCGTCCTTATTGCTGTTGTACTGCTTGCTGCCCTCATCCTGCTGGTCGGTACTTCTGGTGGCCTCGACTGCTTCCGCCAATTGCTCGTCTCGGGAACTGTCTTTCCTCCTGCTGAATAATATCCACCTAGTGATCTGGAGCAACCTGTCAAAGTCGAGGTAATCGTTATGGAACAAGTAGTGCCCGGTGCAGAGCGCCTCCACGTACTCCTCGACGGCGCCGCCCACCTGCTTGCGGAATAAGTACGACTCCCCATGGCTCTTGAACTGCGCGTCGAGCCGGATCAAGCTCTCGGCCATAGCAGCCCAGCTGGAGCGCAAGGTATCTCTTATTTCTTCTGTAGATTTGTCTGAGACGGTTGTGCCTTCGTGAGAAATATCGCCGCTGATTCTGTGGAACGCAAAGATCATCTTCTTGCTTTGCGATGTAAGGTCACGGCTGTGCTGGATGAGGGCCTCCCGCTGGCCGTACCTGCCGGCGAGCGACTCTTTCAACGGTGAAAAGAGCTGCTGGATTGACATGGACTCAGAGAATTGACCAACCTTTGCCAATTGGACGCTGTCTATTGGTATTCTTGTGAGTTCTACTCTCCTTCCACAATGTATCATAGTCTGTTATACAAGCATCGCGATAGCAGCGCGCGGGTAACTATTCCCTCCAGTGGAATTTTTTTCAGAACAAAAGCAGCGATTTGTTTATTATCGGTGGACACAGTGATGAAAGAAAGAAAGAAATGTCTGCCGCTGTGTTACTGATCTTCTGTCTCTGATCTCCTTCCACAGCACACCCACCCATACCAGCAATGTCCTCCATCCAATTGCTCAATCCAAAGGCCGAGTCCATCAGAAGAGCCCAGGCCCTCCAAGTCAACGCCGCCGCCGCCCAGGGCTTGCAGAGCGTCTTGTCCTCCAACTTGGGCCCTAAGGGTACTCTCAAGATGTTGGTCGACGGCGCCGGCGCCATCAAGCTCACCAAGGACGGCAAAGTCCTCTTGTCCGAGATGCAGATCCAGCACCCCACCGCCGTCATGATTGCCCGGGCCGCCACCGCCCAGGACGAGATTACCGGCGACGGCACCACCTCTGTCGTCTTGTTGGTCGGCGAGCTCCTTAAACAGGCTGAGCGGTTCATCAGCGAGGGCGTGCACCCAAGAATAATCACCGACGGCTTTGAGATTGCCAGAAAGGAAGCCATAGAGTACTTGAACGCCTTTCAGAAGAAGAAAAGCGCCGAAGAGTTGGACAGAGAGTTGCTCTTGCAGGTTGCCAGATCCTCCTTGTCCACCAAAGTCAACGCCAAACTCAGCGAGGTCCTCACTCCAATTGTCACCGACGCCGTCTTGGGCGTTAGAGGCCAGGATGACTTGAAGAAGGTTGACTTGCACATGATCGAGATTATGACCCAGCAGCACGAGACCGCTTACCAGACCGAGTTGGTCAGAGGCTTGGTCTTGGATCATGGCGCCAGACACCCAGACATGCCAACCGTTGTCAACAACGCCTACGTCTTGATCTTGAATGTCAGCTTAGAGTACGAGAAGACAGAGGTTAATTCCGGCTTCTACTATTCTTCTGCCGAGCAGAGAGCCAAGTTGGTGGAGAGCGAAAGAAAGTTCGTCGACGACAAGTTGAGAAAGATTATCGACTTAAAGAATGAAGTCTGTGGCTTGGACAGTGATAGAGGCTTTGTCATCATAAATCAAAAGGGTATCGACCCAATGTCCCTCGATGTGTTAGCTAAGCACAACATCTTGGCCTTGAGAAGAGCTAAGAGACGTAACATGGAAAGATTGCAGTTGGTTACCGGCGGCGAGGCCCAAAACTCTGTCGATGACTTGAGCCCAAAGGTGTTGGGCTACTCTGGCAAGGTCTATGAGCAGACCCTCGGCGAGGAAAAATTCACCTTTGTCACCGAAAATAAAGAACCAAGATCTGTTTCTATACTCATCAAGGGTGCTACCCAGCACGTCTTGAAGCAGACCCAGGACGCCATCAGAGACGGTCTCAGAGCCGTCAGCAACACTATCAAGGACCAAGCTTTGGTTCCAGGTGCCGGCGCCTTCTTCCTTTCTGCCAACAACCACTTGACCGAAAACTTGTCCAAGTTGGCCAAGGGCAAGACCAAGACTGGTGTCCAAGCTTTTGCCGAAGCCTTGCTCATCATCCCGAAGACCTTGGCCACCAATGCGGGCTACGACGCCTTGGATACTATCTCCAGCTGTCAGGACGAAATCTTGGAGGGCAGGGTCGTCGGCGTAGATTTGGAGTCCGGCGAGCCATTCGACCCGGAAGTTGAAGGCATCTGGGACTCCTTCAGAGTGTTGAGAAACGGTATAACGGGCGCTGTGGGCATTGCCAGCAACTTGTTGTTGTGTGATGAGTTGTTGAAGGCTGGCCGCTCATCTTTGAAAGAGGGACCTCCTGGACCTCAGTGATCTTCTTGAATATACTATACCCGCTAATACACCTTTCAGTTTGATACATGATTTATACTTGGGATTCCCAAAAATCGTAAAAGGATTATTTAAAAGCACTTTCTGTAATCGAGAATTAACAGAATTACTGCCGGCAAAGCTGTTATTGCTGTTTCATTGCTCCTAAAGGCTCGTAGAGTTAACAGTCTATAAAATGTCAGTCACATGACAGACAAGTCCGTTGTTCCTCCACGTACCCCTATTTTTCCGCTGATTTTGCACGGCGTGTCAAAAAAAAAAGAAGAGACGGATGCTGCCCTATACAAACAAGGTAGACCGTTGTCCATCAAAGATCTGGGACCCATAGCCTTGTCCTCATCACCTTTCCCTTCAAAAGTACCAATACAATGTCTATTGACTCCTCACTCAGGGGCAGGCAGATTGCTCTCATTGAGCGCATGCTCGGGTTGAATAAAGTGAAAGATGCCGACAGTCTCGATGTGACCGCCAGCTTCAACAAGGAAGAAATCATCTGGAAGGTGCTTGTCCTCGACAAAAAGTCCACGAACATTGTTTCCTCTGTGCTCAGCGTCAATGACTTGCTCAATTGCGGCATCACGATGCACACGCTCATCCAGTCGCCGAACCGGTCTGCATTGCCCGACGTGCCAGCCATCTACTTTGTTGAGCCCACCAAAGAGAACATCTCCAAGATTGTCGACGACTTAGAAAAAGACTACTATTCAGAATACTACATAAACTTTCTCAGCTCATTGGACCGGGGCTTGTTGGAGGAGTTTGCCAACTTAGTGTCGTTGACCGGAAGATCACAAAAAGTGAAGCAGGTGTTCGACCAGTATCTCGACTACCTCGTCACCGAGCCGCAATTATTCTCACTCGACTTGATACACGTATACAGCAAGCTTAACAGCCCTAGTGTCAGTGAGGATGAGATAACAAAGCTTGCTGATGACATTGCCGCCGGCTTGTTTAACGTCATCATCACCCTCGACACCGTTCCAATAATCAGAGCCCCGCGCGGCGGCCCCGCAGAGTTTGTGGCCCAAAAGTTGGACGCCAAGCTCCGCGATCATGTCATCAACATGAAAAGCATTGGCGCCGCCAGCGGCTTTAACAATGCCCATGCCGGCTCAGACTCCAGGAAAGTGTTGGTGTTGCTCGACCGTAACATGGACTTGTCCGCCATGTTTGCCCATTCGTGGATCTACTCCTGCATGGTCAGCGACGTCTTTGAGTTGAGCAGAAACAGCATAACCCTTCAGATCATCGACCCGGAGACTGGGGACACCAAGACCAAAAAGTGCTACATTGACAATAATGACTTTTTTTGGGCGCAAAACTCGCACTCGCCATTCCCTGATGCGGTCGAGAATATCGAGAAGGAGTCCAACGAGTACAGAAAAAGCGCTGCGGAGTTGACCTCCAAGACTGGGGTCACTTCACTTAGCGACATTGACCCGAACCAGTCAGACACGTACCAGATCCAGCAGGCCATCAAACAATTGCCGCAACTAACCGCCAAGAAGCAGGTTATTGACACTCACATGTCCATACTCGAAGCCCTCTTGAAGCAGTTGCAGGCCAAAAACTTGGATGTGTTTTTTGAAGTGGAGCAGAACAGTAAAGATAATAGGTCCAAAGTGGAGAGCGATTTCCTCAGCAAGTTGAAGGAAGACAAGAAGGAAGCCAACAAGGAAGATAAGTTAAGAACCTACTTGATCTTGTACTTGACACAGGACTTGTCCAAGGACTTTACCACCCAGGTCGAAAGCATCCTCAAAGGGTTGAACTGTGACTTAAGACCCCTCAGCTATATCAAAAAAGTTAAGGAGATTGTGAAAATGTCCAACTTGGCCCAAGTGGATAGCGGCAGGAGTCTCAATGGCAACAACTCCAACGCCAACAATAATGCCGACAGCAACTCTGCCCTATTTTCCGGCTTGTCCTCAAAATTGTTCGAGCTTACTGAAGGCAGTAAGATTACCAGCGGCGTGGGCTCCATCATCTCTGGTCTCAAGACGCTTTTACCGGAGAAGCAGTCCATGCCAATCACCAGCATTGTAGAGTCCATCATGGAGCCATCGCGCGCATCCCAGCTCACTTTGCACACCACGGACGATTACTTGTACTTTGATCCCTATTTGATCAGAGGGAACCACTCTAAGATCCCCAAGCGTGCCATGTACAACCAAGCGGTGGTGTTTGTCGTTGGAGGCGGTAACTACTTGGAGTACCAGAACTTGCAGGAATGGATCGCGACCTTGAACAGCGACAGCAACAGTACTGGCGTCAAGCGAAGCGTGATCTACGGCAGTACCGCCATCGTGAACGCCAGGGGCTTCTTGCAGGAGTGCGCTACTTTGGGGGATACGGAACGTGTGAATGATGGAACTAAAAATGATAACGATAGCCTTTTATAACAGTAGTAATACAGCCAGATAGAAGTTGTGGGAAAATATTGATGAAGACTCTCAATAAACGCATGGTTCTTTGCTTTATTAGTAACTCTTTACAAGTTCTACTCACAATTATGAAGCTCAAAGTTGCTCTGTGCTATGTAAATCAGTTCAATCGCAAGAATACACTTTAAAAGAGATCCCAAATTGTAACACTGTGCAACATTTTGCAGCATCATACATGTTCCTATACACCTAGAAACAAAAATTGGGAATCAAAAAAGAGAAATGTCTCCATTGCTACTACTCACGATAGTACATTCTCACTACCGGAGCCCAGAAGTCAGGAAAAATCATGGATCCACCAGAGCAGGAACCAAATTTCATCTTTCACTATCAGCCAAGGTAAGAAGTTATGCTACATAGTCATGAGGGATGCTTCCTTGGTCCCCAGAAAGTCCCAGAAACCGAGAAAGGCCTTAAATAAATAAAACCGTAGCTGACAAGGTAGTGTGGAGGGAGGTGTCAGGGAAGGACGCACCACTTATCAGGTCGGTATTGGCTGCAAAAAGGGAATGTGGTATAGTAAGCTCTAAAGCTCAAGCTGCGTCTTTGGAGCATTGAACATAAAGACAAAAAAGGCAAAAAAATTTTGAAAGAAGATTATTATGGGATTCTGTGGTTTCCGTTAGAAGATTCACTAACCGGAAAGGAGACATGTATTGTAAATGTCAATTTGCAGGTGTACTGTGGATATTCATATTGTAGATGTATCGTGTTTACATGATCTTGAGCTTCTCTTGGCTGATGACAGACTTTTTGGAGGCCTGGTGGGGTTTGACATTGCGCGGTTATATTGAAGCCTGATGATGTTTACTGCCTGTAGCCGGTGATGAAGGAAGGAACCTCCATTTAGAAACAAGAGACATGTTGTCCTGGTGGTGCTTGTAGGTGCAAAAAACGCGAGGTTGTATTTTTTTTCCCATTTTTGGTGTCGCGGTTTTTCGACAGCGGTTAAACTTATAATTTCGACGGGCTCCCAACATGCACCACACATCCCATACTCCAGATGCCACTAGCACGCAACGTTTCGTCCGCAAAAAGTGTGGACACACATGAAGAACAAATATAGAAAATGAACAATTCTATGATTTTTATGAGTATATCTAAGTTTGAAAACATAGTACAGTAAAAGATAAATGATGAATAATGAATATAGTACAAATATTTTTTTAAAACCGCGCCTTACTCCGAGTTTCCGGGGCTGAAATCAGAACCAGAATCGGAATTGGAATCAAATTCGGAGTGAGCGCTGGCGTTACCACGGTTGAAGTTGGCATCATCATGCACAAGGCCCAGCTTAATCCGCTCCTTACTATCTTTAAGTACCCCAATTGCGTCCCTTACAGGCCCGCCAGCCAACAACGACATCTTACGGCGCTTCCTTGACCCTTGTCTGTCCCCGTCCTCGTGCTCGTGTATAGTGTCACTGTCGCTTTCGTTTGACTCCGTCTCGCTGGCACCTTCGGTGAGATCGTAATCGTACTCTAGCGAAAAGTACCCCTGCTCCTCCGGGTCCCCTGCAAGACGTCTCACGAACGCCAGCTCGACTTTATCTTTCAACAAGCCATCGCCATGCTCGGTTTCCCTGCCAATGGGGCCTTCATTCGCGTCGTGGGAAGACACGTACGCGGCAAATTTGGGAAACTTAGCCAAGAGGCCCCGGAACCGTTTCGCGTAGAATATCTGCTTCTGCTTCTCAAGCATCTTGCGTTTTTCTTCGCGGATGCGTTTCTGGTCCGTTAGGAAGCGGCGTCGTTGCGGGACGTACAACTTAATATCTTCAAGAGTATTGAACTGTTGGTTCTCATCTTCTTGCAGTGAGGCATTCAAGAGGACCGGCTCTTCGTCTTCGTGGTTGTTTTCTGGGTCCAGCTTGATCATTGAGGTTGCGAGATTATGTTCTCGTTTAATAATTGGTGTGGCAGAGTCGCTACTGCTGGTGAAGTTGTGAGTTATTACAGGCCCTTGTTCACGATAGTCATACGTTAAGTACATCAATATCATCTTTTGATGTTTCCGGGAGACTTCCTTGTCACGCTTATCCGCATAATACGCCTCGTCTGCAAAGTTCTCCAACGCTATCTCGTCATCCAAAGATGCGTCCTCATCTACTACAAAATTTTCGACAAACGGGGCCTTTTGGAAGCTGCCCTTTTGAATCTTTTCCTCTTGCCGTTTCTTCGTTTTGTATGTTCTCTTTGGCTTGGCAGCTGGGCAAGAGGCCTTTCTGGCGCCTGAGGGCACGGCAACACTAGAAGCCCTCTTGTTGGCGGTATTCAAGTCGTGGACGTTGACGGGAACTTGCAGCTTGTGGAACTGGTCGATATCGACATCAGATAAGATATCTGAATCGCTGCCCGAGCCATCAGACAGTACGCCCCAGTCTTCACTGTGACGGAACATGGACGAGTTATGCGCGTCCAATATGTCGCTGCTGTGGCTTCCATCACTATCAGTACCTCTCTTCTGCTCTTTCTGATGTATACTCTCTTCATTTCTTTCCTCCTCCGCGGTGTCAATCGAAGCCGCGATCCCTAGCTCCGCCACAATCGACTCCAAAAGGCGCCGGTCATGCTCCTTCTTTGTCATGTATAACTCCGACTTGTCTGAGCCCAACAACGGCACTCCGTCCCGCACGCTCGCCCGCTGATAAAATTTGCGATAGTGATGGTACCGCGCTGCGAGGCGGTCCTTCTTTGGCCCAATGATTTTGGCCCCGTAGGCCCTGCTGGTGCTGCAGCTGGCCTCGTCAATGACCAAGTTGAGCGACCGCTTGAGCCCCCTCAAGTAGCTCGTGATCGTTAAAGGATAGATCCGTTCCTTATTTCGAATGTGGCACCTTGCCAAGGGGTCAAGGGATAGCTGCTGGTGCTGAAGCACTTGGCGCACGTCGTCCTTGGTGACGGTCAACGGGTATGCCGGCTGGCGTGACAGGTCCTCGCAGGTGTTCTGGAAGAAACTCCCGGCACTCGCAAGCTTAAAGACAAGGAGGCTCTTAATTGTAGAGCGGAGATGCCTGGCCACGAGGTGCTCCAAGACGCCGTGGGCCAGCTTATCGAGAACTGGGGGTCTTTCCTGGAAGGTACTGGGGAAGCGGTAAAAGGTTTGTTCGTATAGCTGCCGCTCACGGTTGTCGTCGCGTAAGAACCGGAGCCTGTTGTTCCAGTATATCGAGTCCGTCAAGGCGGTGAAATTTTTGGATATGAGGAGCCTGTCTTCAGTCTCGGAAGCAGCTGCCTTCCTGAGCATCGTGGCGGTTTCGCTGTCCAGCTCTCGAAGGGAGATCAACTGCGCCTGGCAGTTCTCGAGCTCCGTGACGTATTCGTCCATCTCGTACGCGATGGGGAAATTGCTGTATGAGAGAAGCTTCCTCGACTTATGCTGCCGCGTGCCGAGGTCCTTCTTTTGCTGGAGCTCTCGTTTGAGAAGGTTGTAGTAGTTGAGAATCTGCACCGCTGATTTGCCCGGGAGCTGGTCCTCGATGGACTGTAAATCGTGAATTGAGAACCTTGCAAGCGCGGTAAAGAACATTTCTTTCTCCTGCTGGGTCCAGAGCGTCCCAGTAACCGAGTCTAAGAGTAAACTGCCCTCTTCTTCCTGTTTGACTTTCGACCGCGTTTGATCTCCGCTCTCATTGTCGCTGCTGCATTTATCGCCTCCATCGCTTCCGCTGCTCCTGCCTATGTTGTCTTGCGTCTTCTCTTCTTTGCACTTCCTTTTAAGCTCCCCTTCCACAATATAAAACACCTCACCTCCCTCGCCGATCACCGTGTCCTGGAGCCGCTGTTCCAAGTACCGCAATCCGCCACTAAAAAGCGCCTCCGCATCAAAGCTAGCAGCGCGACGCTCGGCCTGGACCTGGGCAACGTGGAGGTTGTAAAAGGAGACATACTTCGTGGCCGGCTGGTGTGTCCCCATACTTTTGCATTCTTGCAGAGGTGGTGATGTAATAAGCCAGAGAAAGGAAAGGCAGAAGGAGCAGCCAGATCACTATTGTGCTTGTTCCGTTGGCTTCTATCTATTATTAAAAAATTTCAAAAACAAAAACAAAAACAAAAATTTCAGGCATTTGACTTCACGCATGTGAGCCGGCGCTTTTCTCCTATTTCCAGGGGACATGCCGTGCAGCTAGATCCTACATACATTTATTGTCTCAGTAATACAGGGAAGCGAGTGCGGAGGAGGCATCGCTTTTACGGTTACGGAAGGCGAGGCAAGTGTTTCTAGCATTATACAACACAAACAATTTGTTGATTAAAAAATGCAATTGCCAGATTGTGTATCGCTGCCCAGACGAGATTGAAAAGTGTTCGTTCTTTCATAGGAAATCCCGCTGCTTGTTCCAGGCGAACTCATTGGTGACGCCCTCGAGCTTGGACGCGTACAACTTGAAGCTGTCCTGCTTGACTTGAACTTTCCACTGGGAATTCGAGAGCGTCAACGGGAGCTCGTGGCCGTCCGGCTGCTGGCCAAATACGCCCTCAAACCAGTTCTCGCGCATGTTTGTCTCGTTGAGCCTCAAGAAAGTGTTGCGGTCCACGACCGCCTCTATCGTCACGGAGGCCTTGATCTCGGGGGTCCCGTTCTCCACGCACTGGAAGCTGCTAGTCATCGCCGGATTGCGGACAAACTGCCTGAAAAGCTTGCAGAACTTGCTGGCGGTTTGGTTGAGGAAGCGCACGTAGACCTTGTGGGACAGTTTGTCAAAAAGGAGGAAGGCCTCGTTGCCGGAGACCTGCACCACGAGCACGCGGGCCACGGTGTCCGCCCAAGGGCGCGCGTACCGGAGGCTCATATAGTCGTCAAAGAGACTGATCGCGAGATTCACGTCGGGACTGTTGCTATTGCTGTTGCCGTTGTTGTTGTTGTTGGAAAAAGGCGGAGCCGCGTCCGCGGCGAGCTTTGGCGAGCAGTCGAGGTCCGCGTACAAGGACAATCCCCGCGGCCTGAGGTCGCCCAAGTTGATGGTGATCTCCTCCTGTAACGTGAACGGGTTCAAGGCAATCTTGTGCTTGACGATGCGCTGCTCGAGCTCGAGGAAGCGATAGTAGCGGCACTCCCTGATGAGCTTGACGCGCATGCTGTCGCTGGGGATGTCTATCTCGTAGCCTTGGAGATAGTACAAAATGATCTCGAACAACTTGGGGCAGCGGTCGACAAGGACAATCGGCGCCTGCGGCGGCGGGCGGAGCAAGTCCATGTCAGACATGAGGGCGGCGGGGTCGCGGAAGATGGCGTTGTAGGCGACGGAGAAGAAGTTTGGGGTGTTGCCGCGAGAGCTGATGGCCTTCTTGGAGAACTTGAAGGCCTGGCTGCCGATGTTCGCGAAGATATCGGACTGATAGAGCTGGGCCTTGAGGCGCGGGAGGTTGAAGTAGAAGGCGTCCAGGAAGATGTAGACAAACTCGGTAGGGGTGGTGATGTCCACAAAGTAGCCCTGCAAGTGGAGGACAATCTTGTCAAAGACGACGGGGGAGCGGTCGATGAAGAGCGTCTTGTCGGCGTTTTCGGGCTTGCTAAAGTAGCTGGTGAAGTAGGAGGGCGAGTCCGAGGACAACGAAGCGCCGCTGAGCTTGAAGCACTTGCTGCCTATCTGGACAGAGTACATCTTGCCCATCGGAAGCACCTCGGGGATCCTGGGCATAAACTCGGACTGGAACTCGCTTTCAAAGTCGGCGACGTCTGGATCCATGGCGGCGGATATCCGTTAATTGGGTGGGGTAGGGTTTCTGCCCTTCTTCGTAAGCCCATCGTCTTTCTTCTGTCCTCTTCCTGCTGTTCTCTTCTCTTTCTTCGTGTTTCCCTTGTCAAAGCGATTTGCAGCCCTGGTGCGCAGAGGAAAAAAAAATTTGTTTGAATTTTCAGCGCGAGAGATAGTATTGTAGTGCAAGCAAAAGATAGGTGGGTAGCGCTCTCAGGGGCTTTGAGGACCAGCAACACCGCAACACCGCAACACCGTCACCATGAAACACCCCTTCTCGTCGCTTATCGTAAATAGGCGCGGCACCGCGTTGTTCACCACGGTGCAGAACCGCATTTTGGCGTACGACCTCGCCAGCGGGCAGCTCCGCGACCAGTGGGCCGACACCGTCGGCGTGGACTTTGTGATCAGGAAGAAGTTTGAGAAGATCATCCAAGAGGCCAGAAAGCAGGGTGCGTCTCCGGCAGAGGCGATCCAGAAGGCGGAGAACGAAACTGAAGCAAGGGAGGAAGAGGAAAGAACTAAAGACGCACAGGATAGGAAAGACGCTCAGAACAAAGAAGATGCAGTTTCTGAAATGCCACAGAAGAAACAAAAGTTAAACAGTGCGGAGTCAAAGCTGAACGGTGCGAAGCCCAAGATCCCTAAGATCCCCTCGCCAGGTCCAGGGGCCCCTCAACTCTACAACGACATCCGCAACTTGTACCTTGCCCCCAGCGAAAGGTACCTTCTTGCCACCACAAACTCCGACAAGGCCGTGATCATCTTTGAGCTATCGGGGGAAAACGGCAATCTGCTCACGCTCATCAAGAGACAGCCGTTCCCCAAGAGACCGTGCGCTGTGGCAATGTCCCGCGACGAGACGCACTTTGTCCTCGGGGACAAGTTTGGCGACGTGTACTCGCTCCCCGTGGCTGGCCCCATCATCGAGGACTTTGCGGAGACAATAGACCCGCGCAGTGACGGTGAGCCGACAATATTGCCGCCACCTGTCTTGGGCCATGTGTCGATGCTTACGGCGCTCGTGGTGGCCGCGGACGGCGCCGGCCGCGAGAAGATCATCACTGCGGACCGTGACGAGCACATCCGGGTCTCGCGGTATCCGCAGGCGTATGTCATCGACAAGTGGCTCTTTGGCCACCGTGAGTTTGTGTCGCAGCTTGCGGTGCCGGCGTTCGACCGCCGCTTGTTGGTAAGCGCCGGCGGCGACGAGTTCGTGGCGCTCTGGGACTGGACCGCCGCCGACAAGCCGTTGCAAACGGTGGGGCTCAGAGAGCACGTCCAGTCGTACTTGACGGAGTACCATGCGGTGCCGGCGAGATGGGTGAAGAGCGACGCCGACAAACAGCGCCGCGAGTTCTGCGTGGCGGGGCTCGCGGTGAGCGAGACTGCAAGGAAGTTGTTTGTGCTTGTGGAGCACACGAGCGTGGTCTTGGTGTTCAAGTTTACGGATGACCGCGCCTTGGAGTTTGAGCGGTTGGTCCAGGACGAGCAGGGCCGCCTTGTGACGGCGGTGGCGGTCGACGACGCGCACAGCAGGCTCTTGTACGCCGTGGACGGCCACGAGGACCCTGCCCAGCTCATGAACGCCGTAGATGTAAACACCCTCGAGAAGGCCGACAGCGAGACGGTACGGCACGTTGGCGAGCAGAACCCGGTGGACATCGCCAAGGCAGAGGACGTCTATCCGTTGTACATTACCGGCCAGCTCCGCAAGCGCAGCGAGCATTAAGGATATTTTCTCAATACACAAAGCATCATTGTAACTAGCAAGTTACTTTCTGTAACCAGCAAGTAACCTTTTGTAAGCTATTGGGCTATGAAAGGGCTTTTCCATAGAAGGGCTGACGTAAGGTGTGGTGGTGACAGTGTGATGATAGTGGTGTAGCAGAGGCGGTGCTGCCAGGGCACATAACCGCCGTTTTTGTCTTTCGTACGTGGATAAAGAGCACAATGCCAACACCAACACCAACACCAGCACTTATTCCCAGCTGTCCAGTCTGTACCACCCACCCACGATGTCCGGGCCCCCGAAGAAGACGGCCATGCCGTTGTTGCGCACCCAGTTTGCGCTTGACACCGAGCAGGACACCAAGACCCTTATCAGTCCCATCGAGGAACGCGAGGAGGTGTCGCCAGTCGTCACCAAAGTCAACCCTTTTGGTGACAGAAAGGATACGGCCAGCAATCTCAACCAGCACCACCCTCAGCACGGCCACTCCAGCAGCTTGCCGGGCAACGTGCTCCTCGGCTCCTTCAGTGAGAACCACAACCACAATCACAATCACAACCATGATGGTGCTTGCACGCACCAGAACAACGGGCTGGTGGTGGACAACCTCATCAGCGTGCCCAACATCACCATGGGCAGCGCCACGCCAGTGACCCCCAATAACTACCCCCCGCATGGACGCGGTGCGCGGGCCATGCCAGACTACGCCAATGATAGCGACTTCGAGTACTCGGGCGACTTCTCCTTTGGCGCTGGTTCCTCCGCCAGCACGTCTGTTGTGCAGGAAAGAGACACACACTCTCATGGTGGGCACTCTCATGGTGGGCACTCTCATGGTGGGCACTCTCGCGACACACATTTCCACAGCCATGATTCCCACTCTCCCGAGGGCCACCACGACGTTCACTCCCACGGCGACCTCTCCCATGCTGAACATTCTGAACCCTATTCCTCCGAAAGGCCCCTCAACAACTTCATCTCGTATTTCTTCCCCTTTCTTAGTGACTCTAGCGACGACATCCACCGGTCCAAGGCGGCCTTCACGCCGTCCATGAGCTCTGCTATTGCCTTCGTCAAGCAGTTGTACGAGAGTAAGGAGACAAAGAGCATCTTCCGCTTCTTGATGTTGAACTTCACCTTTATGTTCGTGCAGATGCTCTACTCGTTCCGCTCCAAATCATTGGGCTTGTTCTCGGATTCGTTGCACATGTTATTGGACTGCTCGTCGTTGGCGATTGGGCTTTTTGCCAAGTTGATCTCCAAGCGCATCCGCTCCATTTTCTACGATACGGAAAAGGAGGCCGGCTGTCTGGACCATCTGGGTCACTCCCATTCCCACAGCCGCTCCCACACCGAAGAGCACCGCGATATCACCACCTCCCTCAACACACAGGCCCAGGCCAAGACGAGCGCCCTCTCGTCCACAGTTTTCTCGCAGTACCCCTTTGGCCTCGCGCGGATAGAAACGTTGGCCGCCTTTGTCAACGGCATTTTGTTGCTCTCAATTGTGCAGGACATCTTCTTCCAGTCTATCGACCGCATTTTGAACCCAATCTCGCTCAAGAATATCAATGAGTTGCTCGTTGTGAGCGTTCTCGGCCTCCTTGTGAACCTTGTGGGGATTTTTGCCTTTAACCACGGTCACGACGAGGACGACGACGGTCACGGCCACAGTCACTCCCTCAAGGGCTTGTTTGGCGGGGAGGAAAAAGAGCTCCATGGACATGACCACAGCCACGACCACAGCCACGACCACAGCCATGACCATAGTCACAGTCATCTCTCCAGCGACGGTGGTAACGTCGCATGTGAACTCTACAGTGAGCAGACCCTCCAGCCGTTGACGAACCTCAGCGGGGACGGGCGTGGCTCCTCCTCCGACAACGACCATGGCATCTTTCTACACATTCTCGCGGACACGTTGGGGTCGTGCGGGGTGATTGTGTCGACGGTGCTCCTCAAGTTCTTCCCCACGTTCAAGATCCTTGACCCGTTTTCATCGCTCTTCATCATCGCGCTCATCCTCCTCTCGTCGATCCCGTTGATCAAGAACTCGTTCGTGAACTTGTTGCTTGTGTTCAACCAGCGGGAGCGGTACGGCCGTCGTGCCGATGCAGAGGCGCTAATCAGGGATCTCCTCAACGACCTCTACCAGACACCGGGCGTGCTCGGCGTGACGAAGATCAAAGTCTGGAAGGACGAGCTTGGCGGGGGTGGGCATTCCCACGGGCACTCTCACTCGCACTCCCCAATCCACGAAGAGCATAATGCCGAAGACAAGAAAACAGGATTGATCGGGTATGTGCACCTCCAGTACGCAGACGGTGAGAACTCGACGATCATCAAAAAACGGTGCGAGAAAATTGTGTTTGAGCAGTACAGGCTCGATCTTTTTATCCAGCTAGAGAATGAGGTCTGGGGGAAGACTCAGTAACTTTATCTAGTTGGGGAACGGGAGCCAGGGGAAATTCCAGTGGCTCCTAAGCAGGCATGTGGCACGGCCCGTTCACCGTGTTTTCTTTTGCATTTTAGTTTCCGGTTTATTTAATGTACATTTTGTTGATAGCGCTAACAGTAGAAAAGAAGAAAGAAAGAAAGAAAGAAAGAAAAGAACTGGTGTTTTTTTTTCGTTCTCCCTTATTCTTTCACTTGTTCTTGTTCTTTGTTTAACAGAACAACTTGGGCACCTGAGGCCTGCGTCTCTAGCGCCAGCGGCGAGTAACTAAGGCCTGCGTGTCTCAGGCCCCAGGAGGCGGCCAATACCTACCAAAGTATTTGCGTTAGGGACATCTTGCGGGAACAGCAAGAGATGGAGTTCGCATGTGTGGCCCGTGTGGGAGTTGTGGAGGGATATTTGTCGGGCCAGTTCTGTGCTGATGGGAGCTGGTTGGTTCGGCTTTGGCCTTTGTCAAGCTGGAGATGAAAATATAGGAATATCTTTTTTTTGATTTTTTGGCTCTACTTGACGAGGAGCCCCAACTGTACCTGTTTTCAACTAACAGACTGCAGAATTCACTACAGTAGCCAGCTACATCCGAAAGTGCAGAGTACATACCACAAGATACCCCCATAATGGTGCGCACGAACAAAATAAGAAGAACCAAGAGCTAAGAAGCTTACAATACCCTCCTCCCTAAGATATATCACACCCCCAGCTCCCCTTTCCAAGGGCAGTCTACGTCCCCGCCACCAGAGTGTGTTCCGGGAACGAGCTTCATGAGGGCTTTGATGATGTGAAGATTTTTGAGAATGTAAAGGCTTTGTATATTTATTTAATAAGAAGATCCATGATGAGTTTTTTTTGCTTGCCACGTACGCTAACAATATATCAGCTACAAGGAAACCTAGGCGTCTTATGATCTTCGAGAAACATTTGGCAGATACAAGGCTTAAGGGTTTCTATGATTTTATGTTTTAGCGAAAGCAGCTGCTATATTTTAGTGGACTCTGTTGCAGCTCCTTTGTTGTCGTCGGCAGTCTTCTTTATGCATGTTGGGCGCTTGCAGAGAAATCCAGGAAACCCGAAAACACGCTGAGCCCATAATTATATATAGAGGCAGCCTCACCTGCAGTCTCTGGCCCTACTACTACCGCCCTGAGCACTTGATTCAATAATTTATAGATATTGGGCCCCAGATGGCAATGGAAGGAAGAAGCAACGACGGGACTCAGTCGTGAGTGGGTGGGTCTAAGCACTCTGAAGCATGTCGGGCAGCGCTGCATGACACAAAAGGTAGCATCTTCGAGGTACCAGTTTTGATGTCTCCATAAACAAAACAAAGAAAGAATAAAGGAAGAATTTATGCCTTCTCCAGGGTGTAACTTGAAAATTTTTTTGGTAATGGCGAATGCCAAAGACAAGTTTACTCTAAGCATTATGATCCAACAGTGTCAACCGTACCACCTCAAACAGCACCGCAGTGGCGAGGGCATCAGCCCCACAGCAGGCTTCGTCGTCTCCAGAGCCCCGACCCTTCCTTCGCTCCACCATGGCTTGCCTCTCTTTGCGAGGCCTTCCCAGCGTGTTGGTTCGGCTTCCTCCACGTCTTCAGACTCAGTCTCCTCTTTGCTGTCCCAGATGCCGGGACTGTACCGCCGCAAGAACCGCCGTAAGATGTGGACGCAGCAGCTAATTAGCCAGCAGCAGCGACAGTTTATTCCCCACGGGCAGCTACAGGCTCCTTTGCAGCATCCATTCCAGTCCCAGTCCCAGCCCCAGCAAGCACAACAGCAAGTACAACAGCAAGTACAACAGCAAGTACAACAGCAAGTACAACAGCAAGTACAACAGCAAGCGCAAACGTTCCAGCATGTCTATGGTTATCGGTACCTTCACAGACCATCGCATCTTGTTCATCACCAGCAGTTGATCCCGGCGCCCCTACCAGACTGTTCGGGGATCCAGAACCCCTTTTACTCTCCTAACTTTTCTTTTGTGAAGGTACCACTTGGTTTTGGCCAGCAAAACCAACAACAGCAGCAGAAGAAACAGGCTGCTCCGGTCATATCGCACGGTGTACCTCCTTTTTCTTTTAATTCTGCAGCCAGCCTGCCCGCAAAGCCACCATTGTCAATATCTGCTCTTCCTGTTTTTCCCAGAAGGAGATCAGCAAGAGATTGTTCAAACTCCACTAAGGAAAGCTTGTCTAATGGCAGCGCAAAAAGTAGAGTATCTGCATCCGACAGGGACAAACCTCTGGACAGGGGCGGTCTCCTCAACAAGTTGAATGGCAAACGCAAGTTGAGAGGCGAGCAAAGCGTGAAAGCCACTTTCCGATCTTCTGCCACAGCAGCAGCTACTGCTGGTTTAGGTGCTCCGCGGCAGATTACGCTAAACTGGAGGTGTTGCAAGTGTGACAAGGGCCGTTTCCAAGACCGATTTTGGGACTGTGACGTTGAGGCTCCGTATGGCAAAGTGTCTATGTGCCCCTGTGAGCACTGGCTGTGCCCGTGGTGCCATGTCTTGGCTGGACAGATTTTTAACCTTTGAAAATGAGCTGTGCTGACAAAGTGTGTGGGGAGGGAGCTCTTTGATGATGGCGAAGGGTTTCATAATGTGTGAGCCTACCCAATAGGCAGCTGCTGCTGTTTTTTTCCCTTAATCCAGTTCTGGTTCATGCTTGAGAAGTGGTGGGGATAATTAAAAGAAGTAATTAAGTGTGACCAAGGAAGGAAATTAAAAAAATATAAAAGTAAAAATAAAAGTTGTGCAAAATGCGAACAGGGTTCTGGGGTTTTTGAAGTCTTTATTGTTTCTATTTCTTCTTTTTGTTTGTTTCTACTTTGGCTGCTAAAGATTGAGCCATCCTGTTGGCAAACCCATTTTTTTTGCTTGCTCGAAAGGGTACCACTGCAGTGTGGGCAAAGATAGCGTCCAAGAGCTCCCACTATGGCCGGCCACATTAGTTGCTGGTGCTGGGAATTTGCTGCTACAAGTAAGGCTATCACTGAAAATATATTATAGACTTGCCTTTTCTAGATTTGCGTATTGTTGGTTATTGCTTTTATATTTTGTATTGCATTGTACTATACTAATGCTTTTTTTAATAACATGCATTTTGTTACCTTTTATTGGCGGCTGTAATGGTGTCAGTTAGGCGACGAGATAACTATGAAAAAGAGTTCACCAACAGCAAAAGATGTATCGCAGACCGTTTGTTACGTACCGTCTAGCACATACTATCCAGCACACAGTTTCTAAAGACTTGAACAAAAGAGCACCTTTAAGAAGCCCGATACACATGGTTGCACTGTCCTTGTTCCGTGTCTCCTGTCCCGTGTTTCTTATTGCTCGTTCATCAAAGGACGAGGCCGTCGCGTCGCAATGTCCCATGGTGGCCGTTCTGGGAGAAGAGCCTTTCTGGAAAAGGACGCGAACGCTGAAAGCGGGCCGCCAAGCTGGATACAAGGCACAAAAGGAAACGCAAGAGGGAAGTGTGTCAGTAGAAAGGACGCGTACAAAAGATACCGCGAAAGAGGGCCCTTGTTCGCTGAACGTGCTTCTGGAGGTGGAAACAGACGGTACTGGGAGGTCTTCCCAAAGAGCCCGCTTGGACTAGGTTGAAATAACGGCTCAGCCCAAACGGCCTAACCCAAACTTTACCTTTCTCTTCATGTACCTGGCTGGCTAAAGGAACCTATCCCATATTGGCAATTCAGGCATCCTTCCTTCCCAAATAGGTGAGTAGCAGGAGATACTCTGTTTGTTATGTGTAAAAGGCGGCACAGTCCCGAGAAGATAGGTACCAGTATCTCCACTAGTAGAGAGCCTTATCTATTCAAGCAGCCAGGAGACTCCTTGTTCTGCAGGAAGCTGCTAGGGTGGTCGTTGCCAGGCACTACCGTCCTGCAGCACGACGCACTAGAAAGCCTAAGTGTGGAGTGAGACAGCGATGCGACACCAATTAAGAGAGAGCAAATAGGAGGGCGAGGACGATGAAGACGAGATATGCTGGCTACGTGTACTTTGAGACAGCTGGCACTGGCAGTAGGCAGGGCCAGAGAAGGGAAAGATGATAGGCCAGAAAGCAACGAAGAAAATTCTTTGCTTGTTCTCTTTTTGTTTTTGTTTTTGTTTTTTAGCTGTGCAAGCGACTGGTGCCACTCTTCTTGTTTCGATACGCGCCACCGGGAACATCCTCAAACATCTATATTGGGCGAACAAGGCAACCAGGCGACTAAACACAGCTAGAATAGCTTGTTGTTCAAATTAGGAATACGGCGCGTTTTGCAAAACAATACCAAAAAGCAGTCACAAGCAAGCATACAAGCAAAACAACAAACAAGAGCATGGCAGAGGCCCTCCAGATGCTTCAGGAGGCCCTCCAGCAGACGAGTCAGAACACCGCCACAGGCTTCTTGTCTCTCCATGTTGTCCTTGCCCGTTGCTGCCGGTGCAGCTGTCCCCACGTCACGACCGGGCACTGGCGCGGAACGCAGCTCGTCCCTGAGACCGGCTCAGACTGCCTGCTCTGTCTGCACCCTCATGGTACCTGCTGTCACGTGGTACCTATGGGCGAGGACAGGGCCATCGTGAAGGGCGTTGCCATAGAGGCACTCCAGCTTGATTCTCAGGAACAGAATATCAGGCGCATCGAGATTGTCTTTGAGAATGCGCTGCGCAGACAGAAGGCAGCTCGCAAGGTGCAGAGAAGCGATGTCATCGAGTTCGTGGAGGTCACTGTTTGACGCGCCATCGGGCGGTGGCATTTTGCTGTTGTTGTTGCTGATTGGTATTGGCTGTTTCTGACTTGTTTGCCATAGCTCCTGGCACCCGCCGCCACACTCTGTGCGCCTGCCATGTTGGGCCGCAGTCAGACCCTAAGCATACACCGTCTGCAAGGGCGCTGCCGCTTGTTCCTCCGCCGCATCGCTCACAACGCTCACAACCGCCCGGCTCGCCGAAAACGCGCATTTCAACTATAAAAGGCGCCCGCTTCCCTTTGTTTTGGTTTTCGTTTCCTCGTCTTTTTCATTTCCGTTGTGTATCGACTTTTTCGAAAGTTTGATGGCCTATGCGTGGCAAGCCGAGCGATCACGGACTTTTACCAGTCTACGTTCGATTTGTCTCTCTACCCGGAGTGTGTCTATGCGGTTGTTATTGTGCTGCTGTTCCGTCGCAGGCCCAGCTCCACTACCGCCTTGAGCGTGTGTGTGGCTGTTGGCGGCTGTGCCCCAGTCCAGCGCGGCAACTGTACCCGGTTGATGCTTTTATAATGCTCAAGGAGTTCACGCCAGTGATAATGCTACACGGTTATTACAAAATTAGTTGGTTTTCAAGATTGCGGGACGGGCCTTGATTATCGCACGGGGCCCTGATCCAGCGATACGAATAGACTAATGCCGGCATTGTGTGATTGGCGTGTTCCTTTTTATATATTTGTCAATCTACGCTCCTATCAATTTCAGAAGGATGAAGAAGAATTTTTTTTTGGTATTGCAGATTTTTGTTGTAGCTCTTTGTTTTAGGCCTTCGAGTACAACTGGAGCGTCTCTTTGGGTTACGTTTTCTATATTGCAAAATTATTTTTTTGCACCGCCAACGAAAGTTTGTCGCTTTTCTGAAAGTCTGCGATGTGCATTGTCTATTGACTATAGAAATCTATGATATTGTGCGTCTATCAACCTGATGTCATGTGCATATAATAAAGATAGCTGCCTTGGTTATATTAAACCACATAAAATAAGATAAGATGAAGACACTAAACACATATTTATTGGTAAATGTGATTGCGTTATTCTTGGCATATGGTCTGGATATAGATGTACTTTGTATGTAATAACGAAAACTCCTCATTTAGGAGCGAGCCTTCCTGAATAATAATGTATGGTGTGGTGACGCATGTCATGCTCGTTCTCCTCGGGACTGCCGACGTCGGTCCACTCCGGAAGACTCGTACTTGTAAAACTGAGTCACCACTTCTTTGCCGTCTGTTGACAGTCTTGGTAGTTTGCTCCGAGATGAGCTTCTCTAGCACGGTACCGACCCGGTGTCCAACTTTTTCACATTCTCGGCATTCGAGTTCAACCTAACGTACTTGCCCAAGCTGTTGCGCTCCGTGACCCTCTGCTTATACATACCGACGTCCTCGCTGGCTGCAGCACTTTCAACTTGGGAGACTTTTAGGCCGAGCCAATGATTGAAACGGATTTTAAGATCATGTAGGGTGTGCCGAACAGACTAGTTGAAGAAGTATCTGCCATTAACAGAGGAGTGTTTTCGCTATTGTGCACTGTTTCCAATGAAGAAAGTCTCTGTGACGTAGCCACATCTTGAAGGGAATTTGGTCTTTGACTTATTTCTAACAGGCTACAATGTAGCCCCATGACTCTATGGTGACATATCTATGCAACTATGAGACATTAATCTGATAAATAAAAACAAGAAAGTTGTTGCCGCATGCTAAAGAAAATGGTATTTAAGGAGCATTTCTCCCCTAATTTATGAATGTATATGTGTGAATCAAATATAAAGAATTTTGTTACAGTATCTAGTATGTTAGAAAGGCCCTTCAGGAAGGGAGCCAGGGTAGTTGCCCTATTTTTAGCTATTTCTGTGGAAATATTTTGACAAAATACCGGCCGATTTTGTGCGGTTTACGAGAGAGGGCCAATGGAGCTTGGGCCGGGATATGCAGCGTCCTGAGTCGTATGCATGCTAGGATATTACCAATTCTATTACCCGAGCGTAACTTGTATATCAAAAGCGGGTTTCACTTTTGTCGTGCTCTTTCTATGCGCTTGTCGGACCTCGTGTAGACTGCTACACCACCCATGATATGTGGACAAAAGCAATAAAACAGGGCGAGCTGCTCCCAATTCTCTTCTAACAAGTTGTAAGCTCAATTCTTAAAGTTCCCTCACAGATCCAAGAAAGCATCGTCTAATCCTCTGCTCTAAAGGGCTTCCTACCCTTATCCACGTGACCATCTCTTTGCCTTTTGCAGCGGCAAGTATTTTTTTTTCAAGTACCTTTTATTGACATATTTGGTTGCAAGAAGATTGGCCTACAGGTCATAAAAGAGACCTTACATTATAACAGCTATCGCCACCGATTGGTACCCTGACATCACACAGCACCACATAACACCATATAACATGCCACCGAAACGTGTATCGCGCGCTGCCACCGCCAAAGTGGCAAAGCCAAAGGCCGAAGACAAGAAGAGATCCAGGGCTACCCTCACCAACGCTGCCAAAGCCAACGGCGTCAAAGCCAATGGTGCCAACGGCACTAGTAAGGACGCTGCTGCCACTTCAAAGGCAGCTCACAACAGAGCCAAAAAGGTCAAGCCAGCTTTAAACCAGGCCCCGCAGGCCAAGGGCGAGCCATTGGACGTATTTGTGTGGGGCACCGGTTCCATGTGCGAGCTTGGTCTCGGCCCTGCCGCCAAAACTAAGGAAGTCAAACGCCCTAGATTGAACCCTTTCTTATCTAGGGAAGAAGTTGGCGTCGTCGATCTTGCCGTGGGTGGAATGCACACCTTGGTCCTCTCCAAGGACAACAAGGTATGGTCCTGGGGCGCCAATGACTCCTCCGTGCTTGGCAGAGATACCTCCGGCAAGGAAAAGTTGAAAGACATTAAAGACACCAAAGACGACGAAGACGATGACGACGACGCGGACTTGAACGAGGCTGAGTCCACTCCGGCCCTCGTGGAGAACTTGCCGGGCAGTGTTGAAAACAACAAGGTCATCCAGTTAGCCGCCACCGACAACTTGTCGGCCGTGCTCTACGATAATGGTGAAGTGTACGCCTGGGGCACCTTTAGATGCAACGAGGGGCTCTTAGGTTTCTCTGCCAACACCAAGATTCAAAAGACTCCAAAGAAGATCCCAGAGTTCCAAAATATCGTCCAGTTGGCCGCTGGCAAGGACCACATTTTGGCCTTGGACGCCTACGGTAACGTGTTTGGCTGGGGCGACGGCCAACAGTACCAGTTGGGCAGAAAGATCATGGAGAGAACTAGGTTGCAGTCCCTCAAGCCATTGCCTATCGCCTTAAAGAACATCAAATACATTGCCTCCGGCGACTATCACTCATTTGCCATCGACACCAAGGGCCAAGTTTATGCCTGGGGTCTCAATCAGTATGGCCAATGCGGCGTCAAGGAACAACTAGTTGACGGCGACATTATCACCAGACCAACCAAGGTGACAAGATTGAGCGACAAGAAAATTACTTCTATTACGGCTGGCGAGCATCACACTTTGGCCATTGGCGAAGATGGGTCCTTATACAGTTTCGGCAGAGTCGACATGTTCGAACTCGGCATTCCAAAGGACAAGTACCCAGAGTACAGCTTCAAGGACGCCCATGACAAGGTCAGAGCCATCCCGTTCCCTACCAAGCTAGAAGGGGTCCCTAAGTTCAGAACCGCCGCTGCCGGATCCCACCATTCCGTGGCTATTTCCGAAGATGGCGTCGCCTACTCCTGGGGTTACGGTGATACTTATGCCGTTGGCCAAGGTCCAGCCGGCGAAGATGTCGAGATTCCAACCAGAATAAAAAACACTGCTACCCAAGACCACAAAATTTTGTTGGTTGGCTGTGGTGGCCAATTTTCCGTCAGTGCTGGTGTCAAGTTATCCGACGAGGAAATTGAAAAAAGAGAAGATAAACTTGAAGACTTTGAAGACAGCAAATAGATCAACTCCCCTTGACTAGCTTTTTTCTTATTCTCTCCTCATTCCCGCATCAGCGTTAGGCCTCTGTTTATTATTGTTCATTATATTTTCGTTTACTATTGTCATTACTAATCGGTTGTTTCACTATGTTGTACAAAAGTTTTTATATTTCACATTTCTTTACACTTTCTTTTCTCCACACTTTGTTTGGCTTTCTTTAATGTTTTCTTACCCTTTACATAGCTGATGCCAGAATAAAAAGTTGAGCGTTATCTATACTTCTATCAGTGTATAAGAATTGTTTATACTTCAGTGTAGTGTAGATATAAAAGATATCAACGGCGTTCCACCCACTGTCTTGGTACATAACGCGCTTCCAAAAGCAAAATTAAAGAGAAAAATTAAAGTCTAATTTTCTCCTGCACGCGTAACCCAAAACAGTAAGCGCCCTTCTTTTTCCGATGAGAAAAGGTCATAGGCCTAAAACAAGCATTTTATATCATAAATACGAGACATAACTGTTTTTTCTCTAATTCACATACCTCACCGTTGCCCCTAACATAATGTCGCAGGATGGCTTAGAAGTGGTAGAACTCCTCAGCGACATTGACGATGACGAGAACGATGCCTTCTTTGAAGTAACCGCCACCAGATCGGTCAGCACAAGGTCCGAGGAGAAACCAAAAGGGAAAACCAAGTTGAAGACTCCAAGTGCTGGTGAACCAGTGTACGATGTGGAGGATATCTTGTCCAGCGACGAAGGGGATGATTTACAAGTCTACGAACAGCCCGCGTTCGGCGCCTCGGAGCTTCTTAGAAAGAAGCAGCGATCAATGAGCTCCGCCCTACATCGGATCCTCAGCAGCGAGGACGATAATGAGAGCGATAGAGATATTAGCTTTTTCATCAAGCGGCCGCCTAAGGGGAAGGAGCAGCGACAGAGGGGTCAAGGAGAAAAAGGGTTTAGCAGCAGTTTACCGCCGGAGGTGTCCTTCCCTGACGAGTTCACCGTTAAGAGTAAGTCAGCCCGCCGCAAGTCCAAGTCGATGAACATCGTGACGCCACGGAACAGGAGTGACGGGAAGAACTTGTTTGTACCGAGCTCGCAGAGTAGCTTGAGGAAGTCCCAGCTGTTGTGGGGATCCCAGGAGGAGCGATTTGATTTTAACGATAATGGCAATGATGATGAAGAATTTTTTGCCAAACGTGGTAAGGGTATTCTCGATGACCTTAGTAATGGTAGAAAAGTTTCTCTTAACAGCCCTCATATCGGATCGAGCCCTATTGCAAGTAACACTAAAGGGCACTGTCTCAGTTTTGACAGCTCCCAGGAAGGAGAATCAAAGTCCCAAGAAAAAGTAGGGAATACCCAGGAAGAACCGTTGAACTTTGATAGCAGCCTCCAAAGTTCGATATTCAACAAGAGTCCTGAGCTTGGGCCCCCTCTCACAAAAAAGCTACATGATAATAGAAAATATCAGCGAAAGAGTAGTTTTTCCAATCCTTCTTTAGAGGATGATATAGATTTTGGCCGGTTTAGTAATAACAGTTTCTCGGACAAGCCTTTTTGGAAGGAAGGTAGAGATTTCGGTCCGGAAGGTGATAGCGCTCTCTCGGGCAATGAGGTCCGAATTCCATTATCAGACAGTCTTGCAAAGGAATGGCAAAGAGAAGGTGATTTGCAAAACATATTTGCGGCAGAAGAAAGTGAAGTTTTCGGCGCTGTTGACCTTTTTGATAATTCCGATAAAGAATTTGGTGATAAAGACGAAGCAGCCCTTGTCATTGGCGGAAGGAATGATTTCGTGGATACGGATGATATTTTTCCAGTTTTTCAAAAAAGTCCTAGTTCAATGCCACGGCCAGCGAACCATATCGTCCTTTCTAGCTCCCTACCTAGTGATCCCATCGATAATAGCAGCTCCCAAATAAGTTTTTCCGTGAAGACTCCCGTCAAGCAGCGAACAATACATAAAAGCATTACGCATCCCTTAATAACTCCCAGACAACAAGCAGGGCCAGCAACTAGCGTTGCAAATACGTATAGTGCCATTAAGAAGAATTATTTGGCAAGATTTGACAAGAAACAGTTGAAGGCTGTCAATAAAGCAAAAAGAACAAAGCCGGAGATTGCCGGTGAGATGATTTTGAACATGAACGCAGAACTAGTTAAACAGTTTGGCCTTACTAACGACAAACTCAGTGCTGAGTTTGCTCCTAGCATGATTCGTGTCATTAACACTGAAGACGTATTAAAGGAAAACATTCTCACTATCTCTGTGATACGAAAGTTGGATTTAGAAGGGGTCACTGTGCCGCCGCAGTTCAGTGGTGACTTTAGAGATCTGCCAGCAACTCTACCATTGTTCACATGGAGCAGAAGGGATAATAAGCAGTACAGTGCCAAGCATAACTGTTTCTTTCCTTTGTCCTCGACGTACAATCAGCTTACTGATGTGGTGGGAATTTATTACGAAGCAGAACTTTTTTTTAAAGACTACCAGTCGGGGCACTTTCTCTCTCAGTTCAAAAAGCTCAAACAAGAATTATACCCAAATACATTCAAACAGTTTATTTTAGTCCTAAAGGGATATCATGCTTTTTTGCAAAAAGCAAAAAGAAAGATTAACAGAGAGTACACAAATAAAGTAAGAACATACATACAAAGCGAGAGTCAAGATAACTCTGAAACGAATAATAATGCTCCAGCACGAAAAAAGAAGAAAAAAGCCGACGAGCTTAACCTCACAATAGAGCATATAGAGACCATTGTAATCGATCTCCAAATTAACCACGCCATCCACTTTTTCCCGATTCATACCACCTCGGACTTCCTCATGTGGTTAAAGTCCATCACATACGCAATCGGGTTCAGCTTCTACGAAAACATTGCTGGCCCCCAGAATCAGATAGGAAACTTCGTGGGCACAGTCAAGGGCGGCAACAATTCGTTCGAGAGCTTGCAGTTTGCGCTTGAGCAGTTTAAGTACGTGACCAAGGTGACATCGCAAAGGGTCACAGAAAAGTATCCTAGCTTGATCAGTATCTACAAGGCCGCTGTGGTAAAGAAAAGACTAGGAACCGCGAGAGACGGTAAGCCGTTGGTGAGTAGTAGAATCGAGGGACCGCTTGTCAAGTTGTTTAATTCGGATAACCCCGATGAGTTGATTCACGAGGACTAAGATGTTCGATGGACGATGTATATTTAATGAATGAAACGTTACGAACTAAAAGAAATGTGTAGTGTATTATAGGGGCTCAGGCGTATTACTTGTCATATTGCTTAAGGAATTTAGCCCTTTTTACTAAGGGTCGCAATGCTCGTACTAAACTGTTTATAGGAGAAAAGCTCTGATAGGATCTTCACATTGATAGATCCTTGGTACCGTCAGTATAGGGCATGCATGCTCAGAAAAATGCCTTCTCTTTTCGCCAGCTAAAGACTACGTTAGGTCCGCACATGTGACCTTATATAGGGCTCACTTAGACTGTCACACAGTCACATGCGAATGCTTTCTTCGGGCTCTGCTCATACTTTTTCGTACATTTCCACAGCCAAATCACATGACCCTATGTGAAAGAAAGGGCGAAAAAATTGTACTGTACGGGCGCCTGGCTGCTGCACTGCTTCCTCAGTTGCACACAGAGTGTAGAGAGGGAAGAGAAAAAAAAAAGAGAAAAAAGAAGAAATTGAAAATTTACATACATGTTTTTTTGAAGCCTTCACTTTAGCTAGAGGACAAGGAACTTAATAACAATAGTATAGACAAAATGGCTAAATCTACTCCTAAACAGTAAGTGAATGATTGCAACTAATCGGATGATAAATGTGAAGTGGGATTGAGCAAATGGGATGTTTGATTTGTCGTTTTGGGATATCGTTCGAGGATATGAGATCATGAAAATATTAAAGCGCTATCAATAAATACAAAGCGTAATCGACCATTAAGATGAAAGAAATCGTTTAATGTGGCTGAATACGAATGGAGCAAGCCAAATCCTATAGATCTGATTGTGAAAATTTTTGGGAGGAATGAATATTATCAAGAACCACGAAGCGCTTGGATAGCCATTATGAAAAATTTGTTTCACAATACTTCAATAGTAAATACCCTCAAGGATACTGTTTTGCAATTTTCATGACTAATATTGATTATAATTTATTTATGAAATTGTTACAAAAAATTTTATTACCAGACTGTCAAACTCTGAAGTAATGCTTGACATCTCACTACTACTAGTATGTGTTTGCACTAAAGCGAGAATATATTAACTAACATCTTGTGATATAGACCAGTCATTAAAGCTGATGCTATCTTGCCACCAGAAACCTTGTTGAAGAGAAACAAGGCTTTGGCCAAGAACTCTAAGAGCGTTGCTGAAGCCAAACAAAAGAGAAAAGCTGTACGTATTTAAATTATCTTAAACTTTTAAAGATTATTAAGCATGATAAAATCAAAGTGAATAATCAACTGGCGAGTAAAAAGTTATGAGAACCAGGTTTTGAGAACACAAACATTTTCCTTATAGTGATGAAAACCCATTATTGTTTATGACTAGCTAAGGCAATGTTGTCTAACGTTAACCATCTTTCGGGACTGAAATATTTGGAAAGGAATTGAGAAAATTAGTGCTATGTGATCTTTAGCGGTAAATGGTGCTTGAACAAGTGTTATCATTCGAAAACTTTCCGTTCAAGATTACTAACTTTTTTCATTATAGGCCAGCAAAGTCAAGAGAGAAGCTATTGCTAAGAGAACCGCTGCTTACGAAGCTGAATACAGGGCTGAAGTCACCAAGCTCGCTGAAGCCAGAAAGGAAGCTGCTGCCAAGGGTTCTTTCTTCGTCCCAGCCGAATCTGGTTTGGTTTTCGTTGTCAGAATCAAGGGTATTATGAAGATTCCACCAAAGCCAAGAAAGATTTTACAATTATTGAGATTGTTGCAAATCAATGCTGGTGTTTTCGTCAAGGTCACCAAGGCCACCAGAGAATTATTGAAGTTGGTTGAACCATACGTTGCTTACGGTTACCCATCTTTGGCTACCATCAGAAAATTGATCTACAAGAGAGGTTACGGTAAGGTCAACAAGCAAAGAATTGCTTTGAGTGACAACGCCATCATTGAAGCTCACTTGGGTAAATACGGTATTGCTTCCGTCGAAGACTTGGTCCACGAAATCTACACTGTTGGTCCAAACTTCAAACAAGCTAACAACTTCTTGTGGCCATTCAAATTGTCCAACCCTAACGGCGGCTGGGGTGTCGACAGAAAATTTAAGCACTTCATCCAAGGTGGTTCTTTCGGTAACCGTGAAGAATTCATTAACCAATTAGTTAAAGCTATGAACTAAATTTAGTAATAGCGTGTATTAAATAAAGTTCCATTTTTTATCATGATTACTACTAAATTTTAATTAATTGATTATATGTTTTTATCCTTTTTTATCTTTTCAATATTAAGTAGGATTGTTTTGTTTGTTACCAATTAAAGTAGTCCAATGTTTATTTGTATCTTTTCTTTCTGGCTTGCATTGCTCTCGAAGAGATCCATAATTTAGAATTTTGATGGTGGGAACTGGTGGGAGCAAAAAAGGAAAGCTAGGGGTACGGGTGGTTACACAGCCCGTGACCCTACGCATTAAGCTTTGGGCGCCTCTGTCAGTTCAGTGATAAAAGAAGAGCGATGCGGTCTGATGATTGAGATGTCAAACTATCCACATTTCATCAGATCGAGCTCACAACTATCTTCATTTCATTAACTTGGACCGCCATTGTATCTCTCTTACCATTGGAAATCCTATTGGAGGCAATCAGTGCTAGCTGGCAATCAAGATTGAACTACAAGTTTCTAGCGGTACAATCTATCATTAATAATCTCTCTATTGCTACAGCTTCCAGGTTATCAACTTCCTTAATAATACAGAATGGCCGAGGTTACGCGAGAGGAGTACCTCGAAGATATATCGAACGATATCTGTCCAATATGCAAGACCGATAAGTACTTGAACTCTAACATGAAGTTTCTCATAAACCCGGAATGTTACCACAAGATGTGCGATTCCTGTGTGGACAGAATCTTTTCATTGGGCCCTACAAAATGTCCGTACAAGGATTGCGACAAGATTCTTAGAAAGTCCAAGTTCAAAACGCAGATATTTGAAGACATCACAGTTGAAAAGGAGATTGATGTGAGGAAGAAAATATTCAAGGTTTTCAACAAGACGGAGGACGATTTCGATTCCTTGGAAGACTACAATTCGTACTTAGAAAAGATAGAGGAGATTATATTTAATATTTTAAACAGCGTGAATCTTGTTGAAACGACCGAGTTTATAGACAATTATAAGAAGGAGAATCAGAAGGTTATACAGCAAAACAACCTCAATTCGCAGAGACAGCAAGAGACGTTTATTAAAGCGGAAAATCAAAAAAAGCTTCTCAATGAGCAAAAGCAAAAACTTTCTAAACAGCTTATTAAAGAGCTTCGAAACGACGAGAAGGCCGCAAAGGAACAGATCACCAATTCTCTTCTTAACTCTACGTTATCACCAGACGCTATTGTTGCCTACGTAAGAAGAAATCTTCTCAAGCAATCTTCTGCAAGAAGAAAGAAGTACGCTGAAGAGACCAAACAGCTACAGGAACAGCTACTTTCCCAGGAAGATATTGAGTTATTGAACTCTACGGGAAGCAGGTACGGTGCCGGCAAGCGTAAGCGTTTGCTTGCACAGCAGCAGGCGTTGACTCCTTTTACGCCCTTCAATGGTGACAGAAACCTTGAGCCGCCATATGAGATGGACGACGACTACTATGATCCTTACATCTCGAATATTATTAACGACAAGCAATATCTTGCTGGCGGATTTAGAGTGGAGCAGATTTATAAAAAGTCCTTGTTTGAAGCATTTTTGGGCTTGGATTGTATTGTGAGGGAGGAGAAATAGTGGGATAGGAGTTTTCACGCAGATTTTTATTAGTGTTTACAAATTGAAAGGCATTGCATTCTGATAGCATAATATATTTTTTTTTTTGCATTAATTTCTTTTTTATTGAACATATAAGCTTAGTTGTAAGAAAATTGTAGTAGAATTTTTGTGATGGTCAATTATCGGATTTAGCATTCACTCAGAAATGACCATGTACATTGACATTCGATTCACCTGTTACCGTATATCGACTCCTTTTCCTCTCGAACCTTTGCGCTAGACCAGATATTATTTTTTACCAAACACAAAATCAAATTTGCTGCAAAAGAATAATTCTATAATTCCTAAAAACTAAATAACTCACCAAATGGCTTTAATCAATATAATCCTTGATCCCAGTACCAAGTATCTTGTGCCTTTAACAAGTTTGTACGCTTGTCTTAGAAAGTGATGAGGTATCATCTTCTGCATACGAAGGACTTTTGACATTTTTCTATCGCCGTCTTCACTCTTTTTTACCAATAATATCGTTTTTATTCGCTATTTGTTTCTTCTCTCTTTAAGCTCCTTGCATGTAGCTTTGAGACTGTTGGCTCTTACATAGTCTGCAATATCAGGTCGGTCGTCAACGAGCGACATAATCATGGGTATCTTCAGCAGAAAAGACAAGAAGGAAGTCAAGAATGATCAGGAAATGCCTGATCTCAATCCTTATGCTGCTACTTCCATGCCGGTGAGAGAAAAAATCTAATGCTTTCAAGGAATATGCCAAACAATACCAAAAGCCAAACTTCCGGCCAGTCACTGCACACGGGGCTTCACAAGATGCTTCTCTGGCTTATAAACATAGTTTCAATTGTAACCCAAATGGCCTCAAAGGCCTTTACATCTCTAGAAGACTGGTGGACTGTGGCCCTTACAGCGGTAAACAGCGGGGCGCTGAATTTGAAGAGCCATATCAGGACTACGAGGCAAGAAGGGCAAGAGAACAACAGGAACAGCAGAAAGTCGACAAACTTCGGAACGGCACATATAGAGAGCCTAATGGTTTAACAATAGTAATAAATATGGCCAGCACAATCAATGCAATGAAGATAACATGAATGACTAGTGGTGCTTTTGGCAATGGGCTTGGCGGAGGACCGCAACCATATGACGCTGATGACTTGAACGCTCCTCCATAGTGATTACAATGAGTACGAAAAATATGGACAACAACAGCAGCAAAAGCTTACAGAAGAAGAGAAGGCGCAAAAAGAATACGATGACGAAATGGAAGGCATCAAGGACAACCTTTTGTTTATCAGAGATAAGTCACTTGCTTCTATTCAGAGAAAGCTAGAAATTGCTAGAAAAGCAGGGATATCCGGTCTCAAAACAAGATCGGTACAGCCCTGCTAAGGAGTTGCGTACTGTCGATAACTTGTTCCGTGCACCTCAAAATCCTTTTAACAAAAAATATCGCCTTAGAGTCAAGGAAGAAAGATTGTATGTCGACTTGATTCAAGATCGAACCATCAAAGACCAGCAACTTAAAGATTTACAGGAATCTGAGAGATACATCAAGGAGAACTTGTACATGAGTACCCAAGAAGGAATCTTGTAACAGCACAAGACTCGTGAAGCGGCCTTGGAGACCCATAAGCAGTACATGTATGACGAAGAAGGCTCTGAGGAAGAGAAGACGGAGTTACAGATTGATTATAATTTAAATGAGATTCACAACTATGCTCAAAGATTGCATAAGATTGCCACTGTCCAAAATAATGAATTATCTAGACAAGATCTTAGAATTGCTAATATGACCAAGAACATAGATGTGTTGAACATCGGAGTGGAACAAAATAGAGGATAAGTACGCATGATTGTTCACGAATAGATAATAAGAGTTTGCTTTTATCTTTTATTTTGTTTTTTCTTTGAATTATAGAAATCTTAATACAAAGAAATATTTATGTGTTTTGTGTTTATTTATAAGGTAATTAGTTGCTGTCTGTGAAGAAATTAAGTTATTTTCTTTGACTAAGTAGAGAGCACAACATTATCATCAGATTTGGTTATTGAAAGTATGCAAAAAAGAAACCGTGCATAAGAAAGCCAAAGGGTTAAGGGTCAACTTTAAATAAGACATTTATTGCAACGAAATAAACAAAGAAAAAAACTACATTGGAAGCCCATAAAAAGTTGGTAAAAGACGCTTTTGTATCTTTGGCGACACCTACCATATGTAGTTGATCCTATATTCCAAACTGTACAGCCTGTTTTAGTTTGACATATTGGAAGCACAGTGCCTGCAAGGAAGATACTAAAAAGTAAGCTTTGTACCACCTCATTTGTATTACAATTTGCGTGGAAATTTCTCGAAGTTGAAGCTAGTCCAAGCTGTGATTAATATTTTATTGAGCAATTCCTTATATTGGAAAAGGCACTGGAATATCCTCAAACAAAAAGAACTGCATATACCGATTGTCTGGTAAAAGAACACATTCATGTGGCCTTACAAGCTCACGAAGTTCCGGCCCAACATGTTGGCTGTAGCTGGAACAAAACCACATACTTGATGCATGTATATTATCATCGCTTGAAACTCCCATAGCTTGCATCTATGTCTTGGAGTGGATGTAAGAAATGACGCCCATATATTTTCCCGTATTGGGAATACTCGAAAACCTCTTACAATGAGAATTATCTTTTGCAGCTGCGCACATCTTTAAAGACACGAAGTATAAAAGCATTTCTTCAAACTATAAAGTCGATATGACTCCTTCTGTTTTTTTCCCTGTCTTTTATTTTTCTGTTTTGGAACGCATGGAAGAATCAAGGCATTTGGGAAACAAAAAGCTGCAGTTCCAAAACAAGACCTTTGAAAACCGCCATCCGCGGCTCGTAAGCGGACATAAAAGAGAGCCCTTGAGCAAGCGGTTTTGGTATTGTCGACACTAACGCTTCTCCAGGTCGTCTGTAATGTATGTTCACTGACCATTCAGCCCACTAGCCTTTGAGGCGCGCATTATGAGTTAAATTTACGAATCTGCTCAGATTCCCGCGTATAAAGACGAAATTATTTATTACTTTAGAGACAAAAAAAGGTCCCTTAATAATCAAATAAACGGACATTTGAAAAAGCGTTATAAATTCCTTTGATTGACTGAAATCTGCAGGTCTCATGTAAAAAGTATTATTTAGGGAAGGTACAACTTCGTCTTTTGAAATGTATGCGCCCTGGTGCTCGCAGGTATCTTGCAAGACGCATCAGCCTGCTAGACAGCACACCTTCCGACATGGAGAAGAGGCTTGTGGTCAGAGAATTCAAGTTAGAAAGACAGAAAGCCTCCACAAAATAACCTTGTGGCCCCCTGTGCTATGAGAAACCTATTTTGAAAAGCTTTTATTTCTCTTGAGTCTTTGTCAATTGAGAATTTCACTCGGAATCGTTTTTAAGAGCTCGAGAGTCTGCATGCAGAAACGACAATCCTGCATGCGAACCGTAAAGTCTTTTCCATCTTAGGCAGGGTCCGTCTTGGGTTCCTTTTTTCCGTGTCCTATTTTCGACCTCGGATCAGATCCGCGCATCTTGCTTTTTCCCCTGGTGGGCAAAAACAAAAGTCACGTTGGACTGCCTGCTGCACTTCCGAGGATTGAAGTCAAAATAAGATCTGCTTCCTCGAAAGGAGGGGGGGGGAGATAAAAAAGTGCCCTTTCTTCGATGTTATTAACGGCAAAAACTTTTGCCTATACTTATACATAATTTAATTACTGCCCCAAACTTTAAGTCAATTTCATATTATTTATTCAGAACCCAATTAGGATGCTGAGCATAATCAACTTCCTCAGCACGCAAGCTCTTCAGTCTAGAGTCGGCTTTCAATACTACTTGATCCCACTCAGTTTAAGACTATACTTTCTCAGAGTCTCAAAGCAAAATGAAAAAAGGATAAGAGCCGAAGGCGGTACAGAAAAGGGTAAAAAGGTCTCTGCTTGGCTCCAATATTTGTTTATATTGTATTACATTGCAGTGCCAATTGAAGGGTATCTCACAAACTATAAGCTAGCATACCTCAACGCTATAGGGATTGGAGTCAACTTGTTCGGCTCTGCTTTCCTTTACAAAGTTCAACAAGCTTTAGGCAAATACTGGACTGTCAAATTAATGATTGCCAAAGACCATCCATTGATCAAAAGCTCCATCTACAGGTACTGCAAACACCCAAACTACTACTTAAACATCATTCCAGAGATCACTGGCCTTGCTCTTATTTTCCAGAGCTGGAGATCTTTCAGCACCCTAGGTTCTGCTATCTTATATTTGCTTTACTTGAGAATTAAAGAGGAAAATGTGGTCATCGACAAAGAGCTTGTCAAAGAACCTGTAAACAGTAAATAAGGCAAAACTCCATATATCTTGAGTCGGCATTCATAAACCCAAAAATCAAATTTTGTTAGTAAAAATTTTATATGCTATTACTAGAAGTGTGAGCATAATTGGTTTTGACTTACACAGTAGACCATAAAAAAGGTAGTTCCTGTATCGTGATGCGGCGGCTAAAAACGCATTGAATAGGGATCTTTAGGAGCCCTTGACCGAGCTGCAGCTGCTGTGACCTGGCGATTGTGGGAACTCAATTTCAATACTTTATCTACGTAGAAGTCTCGAGCACTGGGTCATGTGGTGTGAGAGAAGCACTGAATATATTTCTGTATCGTTTCGCGCCCTTCTGTATTTATATGCGTATATCATTGGATAGAAGCATAATTGTACATGAGATGAGGTGCCTTTTCGTCCCGCACGAAATGGCTGCAGGCTGTCATTTCCTTGTGATGATTATGACAGTAAGGGATGAGCAGAGAGGAAGGCTGGCAAATTTTAACTCCCACGGAGGGCCTACACAGATTTTTAACTTCATTTTTTGGCACTTTTGCCGTGATATCCTAATTCTATCCGCATCTTCTTCTACTACCGCAAATTATTTTCTGCTTCTTGACAGATTAAACATGCTACCAACATGCCTCAATTACAAGAACTGCTGCATAAAGAGCAACAAAAATACTGAACAACTCACTACCGATTATTATGAAAGCAATTCCAATGATGCCTTTGAAAACAACACAGCAATTGAGAGGGTTGAAGATTTTGTCCAAATAGAATGGCTCAAGAAGGCGCCTCCTGAGATTCTCTTGATGATTTTTAAATTTGTAAAGTATGAAGACTTCAACAACTTATTAGCAGTGAACCACCATTTTCGAAAAATGATCCATGAAAACTCAAAATATTTGATTCACCTTCGAATCAAGTGTCAAGTGAAACCGTTCATGCTGAGAACTCTTATTGTGGGTGAGCAACAGACGCCCAGCGTTTCCAGCGATCTAAGCGGTCCAGACATCTCTAACAGCATTAATGCTGGCAACGGGGTTCAAGCCGCCAATGTCAGCCAGAGCCGCGCGCTCAATGAAAATGAAAATGGAGCTTCTATCTTTGATGATGAGCTTGCGAACAATGCAAGAGATCAAGATAACACCCAGAATCCCCAATCGCCAATATTCATAGATCCGCCAACTCGCCGTCACCTCCTTCACCACAATACATTTCTTCAACGCGTCCTACTCACCAAGTTCCCCAACATATACGTCGAAGCCCTTTATAACCGTTTCGTATCTCACCAGCTCGTTCTTCTCAAGTTTCTAAACCTTCGCACTATCAAAATGCACCTTAGTATCAAATTGTCGCAGCGGCCATCGAGGAAACAGTTACTAGATCGCGGTATTTTGAAACGGTGCGCCTCATGTACTGCCGTCTCAGTTCAGATTAAGGTGTTAAAAAAGAATCTCATTGAGGATGTGCTTCAAAACTTAGTGAACAGTTATCGCTATAACATGCGCCTTGTCAAAACGCGCTCGCGTCGCGGAAGCTCCAATGCAGGAGCAGAAGATGGCAAGGACTTGCCGGCATTGCTGACCTCGTTTCCCACGTCTTCAAGGGTTCGCAAGATTGTTAAGCATTTAAGCCAACACTTAGACGGTGCGGGGCTAAGTAGGTCTAAAAGTGCGGTGGAAGAGATTTCGGTGCTACAGAATATAAAAGTTCAAAACAAAAAGTTATTTTTTGAAAAAATGAACAAGAAATCAATTTCTTGAGGTTTTTGCAGCTTCCTGGTTTTAGCACATTGAGAGCCAATAATATTTTTAGAGGCTGACTTTTATAAATTTCGACTGTTTGAATTTATTTGGTTTGTATTCTTAGGAATTATAATTACACTTGATTATCTTTTTTTTGTCTGTTGTATGCTTTTTGCATGGCTTTGATCAACAATTTATATTTTGATATCAGGCCGAATAAGGACTTTTGTTTTAGGATTTATTGTACAATTTATAAATATCAATGTAGTATTTACTGCGCCAGCACGAGAGCACATCATACAAACTGCTGTTTCTCTTTAAATTACTTGATGGCCGACTGTATCTAGAAACATCAAGCGCTTTGAAGTTCCATGGATATAACCATTTATAATTGCCTGACAAGCAATCTTATAAAGCTTAGGAAGCTTTAAAAGACTAAAGAAGTACCAAAAAATTAGCGAGTTTAGGAAAGGCTTGGGGCAAGGAGCGAATCCATAACAGGAAAAAAATTAGCAGCTATATAAGAATTGTTTTTAGGGATTTGTAATATTGAAGCACTCAGAGCTTCAGTATAATCACCAAAACTGAAGTAAATAGAATCTACAGCTTTGCCTACTGCTAAGGCAGGGCTAAGCTATTGAATCACATTGAGAATACAACTGTCAATTGTAATTTTTATCATTGAGCAGAAGTTTTAGTCCTTAATCAATCATAGCCAGCTTTTGCTCCAAAAGGTGGTCTGGGCTGCATCTGTGAAGCGGGCATCACACAAAGCCATTTTGAAGTTCTTTTAGCACTGTATGCTTTTGAGTGTTATGTAAATGGAAGAAATAGTCACTTTATATCTTTATGATTAAAAAGAGACAGTATATTTAGCATTTAGGCAAGGTACTGCATGTTCAACAGTCGTGCTGGTTTCTTCATGGTAATGCGTAATTACTCCAAACATTAATAATAAATTTACGCGTCTGTTGTAAAAGCTTGTAAGGTAGAAAAAATTGTAACATTATTGATAAACAATATAATACATCACAAGACTAATGTACAATTCCCGGGGAAGAATAAAACAAAAAGGTGTAAAGCAACCGAGGAAAAAAAAAGGAACAAAAACAAATAAAAAAATAAAGAAACATCAAAAGCAAAGGCAAATAAGTGTATGAGGAACTGAAAAGTATGAGGGTGTAGAAAGCTATGCCAAAAAATTTACATCACGGTGCGAAGCCATTAAGGCTATCACTTTTTGGCTAAAGGCATTTAGTGTTGAAGTGATAAAAAGAGGGTAATAATTTGGGAGTACTTATTTAAAAGTGTGTGAAATAAGCCGTTATTAAAACAATGACAGACAAATGGTACAAGCTCACGCTCATACCAGTGGCGCTGCTTTTGGTCTTCTCGTAAGTTCCATTGGCATACCAGTTTTCGCTCAAGTCTTTTTTCAATGCGCCTTTGGCAACCCCGAGATAATTTGAGTCAATTTCAGTGTTGCTGTCAGCAGTTGGAGTGTTGTGCACTATCGTTGTGGAGTAGCTGTATTTGTAGTTTTATATTTATGGCGCTGCGCAGGAATGCCTGCAGATGTATGCTGAATATTTTGGGGAATGCAATAAAACGCTACTTGGTAGAATAAATGAACAACACCCTTGATCACAAATTCACCTTTGACAGAGTTGAGAAGGTGTCCATAATTAATTCTCTAATTTTTTTTTGGTGATGCTGATACAAGCTAAACACAACCTTCAAAACAACTCTCATAATCCGAGAATTTCCCAGTCCAGGGGCACCTTTTCAATACGCTGCATTAACGCCCACCGGAATGCCGCTGGCGAGCCATCTGTCTCCAGACATTAACTAAGGAGACCCGATGGCTAAAGCTATCTACCGGCTGCAATGAGAGTGTCCCACGCTGGTATATCCAGGGCCCCCTGGCACTAAAGATAGTAGCATAGGACAAAAAGCAACAAGAACAATGTGAGTGAAAATAGTAACTCTGAGTCCACATTTAATGGTAAGCTATGATAAGCAATATTAAATATTTCGATAATTACAGGTATACAGTATAGCTATTGAAGGCACACCGTTTACAAAAAAGACAAAGCAGTTAACTAACAAAAACACCAGCTGTCTGAAAGTGGCAGCGCAGTCACTAACTACTAAAATGCCTAGGGCATCTTCTTGTGTTTTTGGATTCTATAGGGTCTATTTCTTGGATACTTCCAAAAGCCATTGTGAAAAATAAAATTGAGCCTTCATTTTTATGTTTATTTGATCAATTCATCCAAAGTAGATTCCAATTTGTCTTCAGCGGATAATTGCTTCAAAGTCTGTTCAGTACCCCAGAACTGACTGTTGATGAAGATGGAAGGAACCCATTTCTTACCAGCGAGTTCAGTGAAACCCTTTTCGATCTCCGCAGCTTCTTTTTGATCTGCCAATTTGTCGAGCTCGTAGACGTAAAACTTGTCATACTTATTCTGCTGCTTCAAGACTTGGATGGTGTATTTGACATCTGGGCACCATGACTTGGCTAAAAGAAAGTAGTCGTATTTGGCGACGAGATCTTTGGCGATCTTCAAGTATTTTGCATCAACCATTTTTGTCTTGGACTATTGTTTTTCGGAGTATAAAAGCTTGAGTGCTTGGTACCGTAGCTTAGTAAAATTGGAAATAAGACAAGGTGAGAACCTGAGATATAGGAAAAAATAGATGCGGCCGGATGCTTATTTGTGAACTTGCGAAGCCTGATTGTAGATTATTCTGTTCGATAAGCCTAAGGTTTTTGCCGTTGAAGTGTCCTACTTAAATACGGGGACTGTCTCGGCGATAGGCCGCACACCACAAAATTCTTTCAGAGCACCTGTGCTTAGCCAATTTTATGGCCCAGTGTGCTGCCAAGTGGGTGTTGGGGTGTGGCGGACTGAAAAACACATTTGGTATTGGGTGTTAGAGAATAAAGTCAGGTGCAGCGGGTGCTAATAAATAAAGCCCATAGGCATAAACAAAGGAACTTTATGGGGCCCTGGTGCAAGGCTGATGACACCTGCATCAGCCAGGAAGACGTAATGCACATTGCATAGCTTATTCCATCGCTCTCAGGCATTTGCCACTCACGAGAACCTGCATCATAGTTTCAATTCAAGCCTCTCTACGTTTACATATGAACGACGACATAACCATTTTCATAAAATACAGCTCAAATCAGAAATCAGAAACCAGAAATTAGAAATCAGAAACCAGAAATTGTTCGTCACCACTACAGAATTCGGGAGCCGCTCAGATTTACGTTTCGATAAGAATCTTGCTACATAGTTGTACCGATAGTAATCAGTAACAGAAAAGCTCAATATGCCTACCACAATTAGGATAAAAAGCAACTTCGAAGGATCCTCGAAGATTTTGACTGTCGATAAAGAAGCGCCGTTGTACGAATTGCTAAAAGTTCTCGAAGAGAACTATCCGAAGCTCGATACTTTAATCGAATCAAACTCAGTTGTCATAGAGCATGACTATCCAAAACGAAAAATTGATATATTAGAAAGCATTGAGATGTCGCTAGCTAACATTGGCATTAAGAATGGCCAACAGATATGGCTTAGTGATCCTTCCAGTGCTCCGGCGCCGTCGTCATCGTTCACACCAGCACACCAGCAGCCCCAAAAACTGCAGTCAGTCTCAAGCGGTGGCAAAGGTGGTGACAATGCGTCACAACAAAAGAGAGTGCTTTCGAATGACGAAAGCAGAGATTCCAACAGTTTGACAAAAGGGAAAGTTCACACATTGTCATCCTTAAATAATAATAAGAGACCAAAAAGCGAACAACAACAGTCTCAGGATAAACACGTCTACACAAAATCAGCCGCTGGAGGCTACACCATACTACGCCAAATGGCCGATGACAATTCCTGTCTATTCCATTCGATATCTTATTGCCTTTTTGGAGATGCAAACCATGAAATATCTCTCAGACAGATTATCGCCGAGGAAATCCTCGCTGACCCGATCAAATACAACAAGGCATATTTAGGCAAAGAGATCTCGGACTATGTGACGTGGATATCACAAGAGAATTCATGGGGCGGTGCTATAGAATTGGAAATCTTCGCCAATCATTTTGGGGTCGAAATCAATTCCATTGATGTAAAGACAGGGAGAACTGACACTTTTAGACCACTGGAGAACAATCCGAACAAAAATGCCGATTCTTTGAATTTTATTGTGATATATTACAGCGGAATTCATTTCGACGCTTTGATATACAACAAGACACAGGTCGTATCGGCGTTGAGCAAGTCATCAGGGGATACTGGAACTTTTGTGAAAGGTTCAAATTTAGGGGAGGAAGTTTTGAAAGATGCAGAAGTGATACGAAAGCAATTATTGAAGTCGGGTTACGTGACAGATATGGGAACGATTCACGTTCTTTGCAACCAGTGTAACAGTATTTTGACAGGCGAAAAGGAACTTGTTAAACATATGAAACAAACAAAGCATTCCGATTTTCAAGAAGTACATTAGATAGACCTAGACAGGGCATTTCGTTTATGACATGATATTTTTCGTGAATAACAACATTGTATTCAATATATTCGCACAGCACGCATGAAGGGGTACTACACCCTATGGTAAATTTATTTCCCTAAATGGAGCGTATTTTGCGTAACGGCTGTCGGAATTTTGACACTTTTTGACACATGCTTCTCAAGCCGAATGCTAGGGATGCTGAGCCACATGGGCCTTTTGAGAACTAAAGCGGCAAAGTTTCACAGAAGAGTATTATTGAAGCTTTGAGCAGCGCCATCCACCTCTCACCGAAATTCACTTTCACTTACCATGGTTACGTTTACGACCGTTAGTATCACCACCAAACCTCATTTAGTAGGCGGCGTCAAAGCCCAACACTTTTTGGAACTTTACACGCCTGAGGATCCAGAAAACTATGAGAAATACAAATGGCTCCTAGTAGAAAAACTGAAAGAAAAGGACCCGGAAACAGGCAGATATCGCAGGCCCTGGTCGTTTGAAATCGTGAAGGGGTACTTCAAGCAAGCTGATGATGATACGAATCCATACACCTTCGATTACATTACCAATGACTTTGGGGTGAAAAAGCCATGGAAACAGGTTATTAAAGAAGTGAGGGAGCTCAATAAGAATTCGAATGAAAATGTTAGCTATAAATTGTTGTTTTTAGCTAGGCACGGCCAAGGATGGCATAATTGTGCTATTGCAAAGTATGGCCAAACAGCGTGGGACGAGCATTGGTCCCATTTGAATGGAGACGACGAAATAACATGGGGCCCCGACCCTTTTTTGACTCCATTGGGGGTTGAGCAGGCTAATGATAACCGCAAGGCATGGAAAAAGCAGATTAGCAAAGACGCTCCTGTGCCTTCTGCATTTTATTCTTCTCCTTTTACTAGGTCGATTCAGACCTTGATAAACACCTGGGAGGACGTTGCGGACCATAAGTTTTTGATAAAAGAAGATTTAAGAGAAACTATTGGGATTCACACTTGTGACAAGAGATCTACGAAGTCCATAATTGAAGAGCGGTTCAAGATATACGATTTTCTCATTGAAGATGGGTTCACAGAGCAGGACAAATTGTACTCTGATGATTACAGAGAGCCAATATACGAACAAAGCTTGCGAATCAACAATTTTTTAAACTTTTTGTTTGAATTGGACTTTAGAAAAGAAAAGAAAGACCATTTTATCAGCGTTACGAGCCACTCAGGCACAATCAGAAGCTTTTTCATGGCAACGGGGCATAAAGAATTTGCGGTTGGCACTGGCGAGATGGTGCCAATAATTGTCAAAGCTACCAGAAGAACAGATGATTTATAAATGTTTTTTTCTTAATTTATCCGCTTATAAACTTTTCATAAGGTTAAAGTTGGATCTTTAGTAGCGAGTGAAATAAGAGATTTACTAATCAAACTTTAAAGTTATCGTAAACATGTACCAAAACCACAGATCTTGAACAGGTCCTAAAGTAAAAAGTGCGAATGCCCCTAAAGTTATATAAACGTTAACTGCACTTATATGTACAAAGCCAGCACCATTCTTAAACTTCAAAGTATTTTCACCAGGCACATTATCACATTTTACAATCCGAACTAAGAACGCCAATTTTAATTTCTTACATTATCATTACACATACATTATGTTGGATCTATCGAACAAATCTAATTTCTGGATAAGATTTTCTTGACGTTTCCGGCAATAGCATCATCAACATTGCTTGTGGAGTTATTACCACCCAAGTTACTGGTAGCAATACCGTTGTCAATAGCTTGTTTAACAGTCTGTTCTGTAGCATTAGCTTCCTTGGTCAAGTTCAATGATAATCTCAACATGAAGGCAGCAGACAAAATAGTAGCAATTGGGTTGACTTTGCCCTTTGGCAAGTCTGCGACAGAACCATGGCACGGCTCGTACAACCCAAAAGCAGAGTTTGTGTCTGGCAAAGAATCCGAGGATGCAGACGGCAATAAACCTAAAGAGCCTGGGATAACGGAGGCCTCATAGGAAATGATGTCGCCGAACATATTGTCGATAATTATGATACAGTTTAATTTTATTGGGCTTTTGACGAGGATCATAATGGCTGAATTAATGAGCTGATGTTCCACTTTCAAGTTTGAAAACTCTTTTTCAATGGTCTTAGTGATAGTCTTTCTCTATAATCTGAAGATAGCCAAGACGTTGGCTTTATTCAAAGACCAAATTGGCAATGGTGGGTTGCGCTGCAAGGCCAAAAATGCGGACATTCTCGTAATTCTTTGAACTTTTGGAGCACTGTAAGTCTCAGTGTCCCAGACATGACCGGGGTCTTCGTCTTCTTGTCTTTCACCAAAGTAAATACCTTCAACGAGTTCTCTCACCACGGTGAAGTCAGTGCCTTCGACGGTTTCTGCTTTCAATGGAGACAATTTTAATAGCTTATCGGAAATGAAGTCGCATGGCCTCAAGTTAGCGTAAAGGGACAATGCTTTTCTAATCTTGAGCAAACCTTGCTCCGGTCTTTCTTTGTTTCCAGCACTAGCTCTTTTACCAGCTGGATCACTAACGGCACCTAACAAGACAGCGTCAGACTTTTTGACAATTTCTATGGTTTCGTCAGAAATGGCAACGCCTTCGATGTCAAGGGCGGCGCCCCCAATGAGTCTTTTGTTTAGGTAGAACTTGATGCTTGAGTTGACTTCTTCAATGGCATGTAAGACCTTGAGGGTCTCGTCAATGATCTCCAAACCGGCATAGTCACCAAGAAGCACAAGAATGCTCGTTTCAATAGACGTTGTTGCACGTTACACTTTTGTTTGATATTGCTATCTTTAAACCACGAAGAAAATATATTACAAGACACAAATGGGTAATATCACGTCTTCAACAGAGTATTTGGTGAAATATTTCAGTGCCCTGATCAATCCGTTGATAGTTCAAACTGTCAACCGCAGAGCGACGTCACCGGTGCCGGGTATGCTTCTTGGCGTATGTGTCGTCGGCAAGAAGGACCCGCCATCTCATCGTAATATTCTATACGGGTAATAGTCATTTTGCCTTTTTTTTTTTGTTTTGGGCGCGTATCACATGTCCTGATTCCTCTCAGGGAACCATTATTTTTGTAGTGCTTTTAGCTGTTACCGGCAAAAAGAACAACAGGCGCTTTTCCCTTTCTAAAACAAATTCAAAAGGTTGAAAGAATCGCAAGACTTGGGGGCACCGTCGCCAAGAGAGAACAGGTTGCAGCAAAGACCCAGAAGCAATACCAGCCCTAATTGAGCCATAACTCACTCGCCTTAAACCCGACTATTCCGCGTTTGTGTTATACAAATCCTGCCGTTCGAAAAACTCGGCGCTCTTTGCTTTTAACCTATTACTTTTGTGCTTGTGTTGTTTTGTTTAATTTCTAAGCTAAAGCATCGCGACCACCTTGAGCAAACCGACATTTTTGTTTATTGCATCCATAATTGCTTTTAAGTTGAAGCGATAGGCCAGGTTTATACACATTGCTCATCATTACACCTCATTTAGCAGCTTAGATAACCTTTTTCTTGGCTTACTGGTGCAAAATAAATACACATACACACCACAATGGAGTTTCAATCGAATCTAAAAGCTCAACAGCCTGGCGCCGCTGGCTCTGAGCAAATTGGGGAAATTTTGTATCCCTTGGCGCTTTTAATGGATGAATTGAAGCACGATGATGTTGCCAATCGTGTTACCGCCATGCAGCGCTTAGACACCATCGCTATCGCCTTGGGTCCTGAAAGAGCCAGAAAAGAATTATTGCCGTTCTTGTTTGAAGTTGCCCACGACGATGAAGACGAAGTTTTTGCCGTATTGGCTGAACAGTTGAATGGTAACTTCATATCATTTATCGGCGGTGAAGAATATGCTACTTACTTGTTACCTACTTTGGAGTTTTTGGCAGCAATAGAAGAGCCAGTGGTCAGAGACAAAGCAATCGCTTCTTTGAACGATATTGCTGGCCACTTGAGTTTAGTACAACTTAATAATGAATTTTTGATTGGAATTAATAACTTGGCTACTGCTGATTGGTTCTCTTCTAGAGTGTCGTCTTGTGGCTTGTTTAAGAGTGTGATTAGCAGGGTGGATATTAACACCAGAAAAGAATTATTATATCTTTATTTGAAATTAGTCAAAGATGACGCCCCAATGGTCAGAAGAGCCGCAGCCACTGCTTTACCAGCCATAGTGAAAGCTTTAGAGGAATTAGAACCAAACAGTGAAAAGCACTTGGACAGTGACAAATATGCTACAAGTGAGCCAGCTAATGCCAATGACTGGAACTTGGTCTTCCAAATGTTCAAGAGTCTCGTTAACGATGACCAGGATTCTGTCAAATTTTTGGCTGTTGATGTCTTGATAGCGATCCTTGAGATTTTCAATGATCTTAAAAAGGACACTTCTCACAACAATAAATTACTCGAAGATTTCCTCAAATTGGCCGACGACAAGAGTTGGAGAGTCAGATATATGATTAGTGAAAAGTTTGCCGACATTGTAAAATATTTTAACAAGAGCGACTTGAACGATCAAATTTTGGCCAAGTTTATCCAATTGCTTAAAGACAATGAAGCCGAGGTGAGAAAATCCATTTCCAAGCAAATTCCAGGTTACTCTGAGTTGATTGAACAAAAGAATGTTATTGAAAAAGTTATACCTCAAGTTGAAGACTTGGTAAGCGACCAAAATGAATTAGTGAGATCAGCCTTGGCTTCCAAGATTGCCGGCTTGGCTCCTATTTTGGGCGAAAAACCAACCAGTGAGTTTTTGTTGAACGTTTTCCTTGAGATGTTGAATGACGAGTTCCCAGAAGTTAGATTGAACATTATCAGTAACTTGACTACTGTAAATGACGTTATTGGTATAAATCTTTTGTCCAAGTCGCTATTGCCAGCCATTACCGAGTTAGCCAAAGACAAGCAATGGAGAGTCAGATTGGCCATTATTGAATACATACCTTTGTTGTCCAAACAGTTGGGAATTGAGTTCTTCAATAAGGTTTTGAATAACTTGTGCATGTCCTGGTTGTGGGACTCCGTCTACACCATTAGAGAAGCTGCCGTATTGAACTTGAAGAGACTTTCTGAAGTCTTTGGTGACAAATGGGCCAAGGAAGAGATCATTGACAAAATTTTGAATAACAAAATATTGAATGAGTACAAAAAGGAAAACCCAGACTTGTTTCCTGACAGCTTACACAACACCAACAATAACGATGCTGACTTGACTGCTAATGAGGACAGCGAAATAATAGAGGGCTCCAACATTGAAAGTGTCAACAATTCTATTACCAACAACTTCATCTATAGAATCACCTGCTTGTTTACATTGGTTGCTCTTGTTGACGTTGTGCAAGATACTTCCATCATTAACAATGAAATTTTGTCCTATTTGAACAAGTTATCCCAAGACCCTGTCCCAAACATCAAGTTTAATGTCGCCAAGGGCTACAAGAAGATTGCTTTTAGATTATTGAAGTTGGAAAAAGTCGAGGAAGGAGCTGACCCAAAGAAGGCCCATATTACTGCTCCAATGCAACAAGAAGGTGCTGATGGTGAAGAGGGTGAAGAGTTGCTTGAGATTAAAGAGTTGAAGGCTGACAAGTATGCTTCTCAACTTACTAGCGCTGAGAAGTCCGCCGTATACAAAACTATCAATGAGAGTATTTTCCCAAGCTTGACCGAGTTGAGCAAAGACAAGGATATTGATGTCCAGTTCTTTGCCAAGAAATCATTGACGGAAATTAAACTTGCGTTAGGCAAGGCGGGTGTTAGCGCTTGATCAAGGACCATAAAGTCATATCAAAATTTCAACATTCTAAATGTAAGCTTGAATAATGCTGTCACCATCTTTCCATTTATTACAGCTTATCTATTTGTTTATTTTTATGACCAAGAAGCTCTGCGGGTACAGTTTTTGGCATCTTTCTTGTCATTGGCATTACTGACATGAAGGAAAAAAAGAGAGGAAAGTGTCGTTACCTTGGTGCTCGGTGCTTAGTGCCAGGAGATAGATGGCGTTTTATAGTAATTTCGCATTATACAGCACAAATATATGGTTTCTACTCTAGTTTTTTACAGCATCTATTTTTTGACCTCAAACTCGACCTCGCCTTTGGTATTGCTTCTCAGTTCATTGTCTTTTTTCTGATTGTTTTCCGCCCTGTTTCCATGTTTTCACCCTTTCTATCTCTAGTTATTTTAATTTTTTTTTATTTTTTTGTCTTTTCTGATATTGTTCGTTCTGATTTCTGTTTTTGTTATATTACTTTTTTGCGTTCCAGTTTCTTACAGGTCCTGCTACTAATATGATATTGATTATAATAATACTATTTGTTGATTTTTCCTCTGTACTCAATTGAAGTTCTCTTGATGTCTTGCAGATTCTTGGTATCCATGGGCGTGCCGCATCATTATTTCATGTGATTTGCGAGGTGTTATAGTCAATGACACCATTATCTGTATATAAGATTTTCGTTAAATTGAGTTTTTGTTTGTGTATCTAACCTAAATGAAACCAGTATAACGAGGCAAAAAATAAAACAAAGAAAGAATTTTGGGTTCTTGCTAGAAAGAACAGTAAAGGGCATTATCATCATTTAGGGTAGAAAAGTTTTATCAATGGAGAAAACATCCTGAATGACAATAAAGGGTAATATAAATAGATATGTAGATTGAAAAAGTTGTGCCAGACAGTGATGAATGGTGACAGATGGATAAATGACATTAGAAAGTTTTTGTTGAAAGCTTTGTAGCAAACATCTAACATCAATGAGTATATCAAATAGTGCTTTTTGAGTAAAGAACAATTTTGATAGCTTTGATGTATGCTCAATAATTGGTGTTTTATAATGTGAAAAAGGTAGCATGATGGCGTAAGATGGGCGTTAAAAATCAAGAGATAAACAATAAAAGAACAAAAAGAAAAAGGGTTAATGAAAAAGTGCCAAACCATTAATATAAAATGAAATGAATGTCAGATTCGGCCCGGACGTGTCAAAAAATATATGAAAAAACCAAAGAAAAAATTAAACTGATGTGAAAATGAAAGCAAAGGATCATAATATAGATGAGCAGAACTTGTTTTGATGATTGAGCATAAATCATTCATTTTGCAATGATATTGTAAACCATATGCATGTGCGTGAGGACTTTGTATCAAGGTCAAAATTGCAACCAAGGGTCATTCATAATAGTTTGTATAGTTGGTCTTTTTTCGACGTTACGGTTCAAAATAGTGGTGATCAAATTGATACATCCGCGACTCAAAACATAAGGGACCCGCAATTCACCCTCCATGATTTCGTCAATATTGTAAAATGGGTTCTCTTTGTAAACCATGGTGTAGAGCAAAACACCCAATGACCAGACATCTTGCGGTCTGCCATCATAAGAAGCGCCATTTAAAACCTCGGGTGGCGCGTACTCCATAGTTCCCACAAAGACACCAAATGGGCCGCTGTCAATATATGTCGAAGAGCCATAATCGATTAGTTTAACATACAGATTCTCATCAACGATAACGTTCTCGTCCTTGATATCACGGTGAACTATACCGTTTTCATGCAAGTGGGCAATACTGCAAACAATTTGCTTGAAGATAAAACGAATCTCACACTCGGTGATGGACTTTTTGACTTCAATAAAATCAAACAAATCAATAGCTGGTGGGTTACCGTGGATTGGCAACTCAATATAAAAGCACTCGTCGTCCTCAAAATAGTCCAAGATTCGTAAAGTATTAGGGTGCTGGAACTTGTTCAAGAATGACATAACTTGAATTTCTGAAGGAATGGTACCAAGTTCACGGTCTCTAGTCCATGCATCAACAAGGATTCTGTCCTTGTAGATGCATTTGAGAACAATTTCATAGTTTCTGTCTTCCTTATGGTGTACTAGCAAAACTTTACCGTAAGCACCAATACCCATTTCTTTCAAAACGTGAAACTCATCAAGCTTCTTTTTACGTCTCAAAGCGCCCACCTTGGTTGGGAATTTTTTGCATTTGGCCTTCCATTCACTAAACTTGCGTTGCTCAATTTCACGCAATTCCGACTCAGTTTTCACAAGCAAGCGCGACTCTGCTTCCGATTCGTCAACAGTAGCGTTAGCTGATGAATTTTCAGATTCACTATCATTGTGTGCTTCGGCATCAATGTTAGGGTCTTTACCAACAATGATCGTGTTTTCATCAGTAGATATTGACAAGCGAGGAGGATTGGTTGAGATCACATCAGTTTTTATGTTGACCTCTTCAGGATAAGCGGTTTCTGAGCGAGGAGTCTTCGAAATGTCTGATTCATTTTTGAGAGAAGAGGTGGGTTTACCAGTTTGAGTATCATAAACAATAGCAGAGTCAATGGATTTGATATCGCTGGTAGGAGCAGTAGTAGGTGGAGTTGAAATTTCGGTGGCATTGTCAAAATCATCGTGTGAGTTGACTGGCGAATTAGTATCAGAGAAAACTTGGCCCTTCTTTGGGTTTTTGCTTGAAGAAACATTGGTAATATCGCTCAAGTCACTCAACAACGAGTCGGTTCTTGGAATGTTTGGTGCTTGGTTGGAATTAAAATGTTTCATAGAAGTCAAGGAAGAAGAACTAGCTTTAGAGTTTAATTCAATCTCGAAATCATTCAAGTCGGAAACGGAATTGCTCGACGACTTGTGAGTCCTGATACTGCTATTTCTGCTCAAAGGAATCGAAATTTTGCTGTCAGACTTATCTTCTTCTGAGAACTTGACTTTCTTGCTTGACTGGGTAGGAATAAATGAGGTCTTATCTAAAGTCTCATCGGCTTGACATTCTCCAGCAGCTGGACAAATATCATTGTTGTAAGTCACCCACAAGACCAAGGTGTCAATAGAAGAGACTCTCAACTGGACGTCAATGGTGATTTTGGAACCGTCACTATGCTTACCATTGATACCCTTGGAGCTCAAGAACAATTCTTCTTCAATCTCCTCTTCACTTTTGCCTGAATATTGTTTGTACAAATCATCTTCTCCAGTCTTGTTCGGATCGCTAAAGCTATTATTCTGACGTCTTCTTCTCATGGCAATGATTTTATGAGCCTGAAACTTGGCCTGAATTTTGCGGAAAAAGTGTTCTGGTAATACCAAGCCTGGCAACAAGTACTTGCCGGGGTTTTCCTGGATTCTTTCAGGTGTCGACTTGGTCACAATGTCTTGCAAAAACGTCGCCAATTTTTTGGTTGATGATGCGAATTCAATAAGTTTAGTAAAGTTCGGAACAATTTTGTCGATAGATTGGTTAATAAGGTCTCCGTAACCAAACAAGTTTTTGGAAATTGAACGATTATAAGAGAGAATGTTGTAGTTGGAAGCGGAAATAATGAAGATCCCAGCAATGTAAGGCAAAGTATGAATCTTTAAAATCATTTCTCCATTGTGGTGATAGTGGTGATCATGATCCTGAGTAAAACTACTTGTGGCAGGGTTAACAGGCTCAGCTAACACAGCACAAGGTAAAATTTTATTTTTGAGATTCAAAGTAAAATATCTTGTGCTGTTGATTTCGTCAATTTTTTGGTCGATTCTTTGAGCACGCAAAATTTCCAAACGGTGTGCAATTGATTTGGAGATTTCCGACAATTCAGTTTGGTCAACTCTGTGGTAATAGCCCAGATCACTTAGCAATTTTCCAGTAACCTCGTTCATAAAGTTTATTTTCCACAGTGGCGAATCAGTGGAGAGTCCAATACTTTGTCGCTGTTCAGAAATATGCAAGTCTATGGCACTGCAAGGAATTTTATCAAACATTAATATAATCAAATTTTCTCTGCGCTTAGCCCACAAAGAGCACCAGCGGATTTCATTATCCTGCTGATTTTTGATAGCTACAATCTCGCCGGCAAAAATAATATTTTTATTGTAGTGGTTTCCTTTGTTGACGTAGCCATTGACAGCAGCGTCGCTTCCCAAGCCTAAACGTTTCATCAACTTTTGGAGAACAAAAATCTTGGAGTTGTCGGCAATCAAATCCATCAACTTTAAGTCTTTGATATTGACTGATTGGGTCAAACCAAACATCAAGGTAGACAAGTCATTGGCGGCACGTAAGTTCCAAGGCTGTTCGGTTTCACAAGTGAAAATTGCTTGCGGAGTCATGTTTCTCGAAGTGGATAAAAGGTGAAAAGGTCTAGCCGTGGTTTTTGAGCTCTTGATAATAGAATCATCAAAAGAGTTAAACTTTTTCAAGGGCACTCTGTCAGTGCTGCTGGCGGCACTACTGGAAGAAGAGGATGATAATTGCAGAGTTTTTAGCTGGAGGATAGGCCTTTTTGTAGCTTTTCTCTTGTCGGCGGCCGATTGATATTGAATAGAGCTTTCATTGTGTAGTGAAGTTTTGTTAAACTGGTTTAATGCAGCGGAAGAGATATTCTTATTCAAATTTACAATGTTGTTTGTGGATATAGACTCGTAAAATGGTGTCGCCAAAGCATATAAAAGTTTTCTTTGCAAAATCTTTTCCTTTGACTCGTCATTGACGTTAGATAATGATAAATTGTGTAAATTAAGGGCAATTTCACCAGAAGCGCCTTCTGGCTTTGGAGGCTGGACAGAAGCGGCGTGGTGCGGCGTAGTTGGAAGCTTAGCTTTTCCTTGAGAGGCTGTCGGAGACAACGGAGGAGAGCCATCATTGGCATTCAGAGTCAACAAACTGAATGTCGGGTCATCGTTGAGAAGCTTTATCATTGATCTGAGTTTGTCTCTGACCGCTTCGTAGACGGCGGAATCGTCTTGGTCAGTATTGAGCGCTTCATCTGCGGCTTGGTCAGCAACATCTCGTAGTGGGGTATCGTTGACTGAGTGCACCATTTGTCTCAAGTAAGTGACATCCTCCGTCCTGATCCTATTGTTGTTCATCAAGAACGGAATCTGTAGGGAAGCAGATCTTTTGGCGTTCAACTTTTTGACCGAGTTTGAGGTTCTGAAAAGAGCGGCCAAAGCAGCGCTAGAAGCGTTTGTTTCAATTTTGATCTGATTCTCATGGTTCTTGTTTTTGTCTGGAAATTGTTTTGCGGTAGTGCTCGGATGCTGGCTGCCGTTAGTATTGGTGCTTGTTGAAGGCTTATTCACAAATTTGGAAAGCTCGGCAGCAGAGGACGTGTCGCTGGCTGACCTGACCTTGGGATTGAACAAGGCTGATGTATTATTGATAGGGGTGTTTGGAGGAGACAAGCCACTGTTGGAAAGGGCATCTTTGGAGAAGGAGTTCAATGAGGTGATCAACTCGGGACGGTCAATCAAGATTTCCAAGGAGCGCTTCAAGACATTGAGTCTAAGCGCTAAGGAGTTTGGGGAGAGGTGAGCGTAAGAGTAGGCGTTTGTGGACTCGGTAGGAAAGTTCAATATGTCATGAGAAGATGTAAATAGATTGGGCGCGGATGTAGAAGAAGGGCCGGCCATGGGCGAGGTGCTGGCGTTGTAGGCGGTTAGCGGCTCAAGTAGGCTCTTGGGGAACTGGGAGCTTTCAATCCGGCGAGGTTCATCGCCGCTGCTTTCGTCGTCATCGCCATCGTCTTGGAGATAGAACTTGGAGGGAGTGAGGCTGCCAGCGGGCGGCTGGGGTGAAGCGCTGTGATCATTGATGCTATCCGTGCTGTTAAGGTGGATATTATGTCTGGAGCTGACGGTGCCGGCAAAAGAACTATTCTCGGTATGGGCGCTAAGAAAGGGCGACTTCACTTGCGTTGTTTGAGCGCGGCTGCCGGCACTGGGAAGAGGGGCCCCGTCTTGACGGGGGCTATTGTCCTCGGCATTGAACACGCTCATGGGGGTTTTCAGGGCGCTTATGGGAGGGGAAGAACGGATCAGCTGGCGATGAAGAATATGCTGTAGGGTTTGTTAGGGGAAGGAAAAAAGATTTCCCTTTGGCGATTGGCGGAAGAGGCACACGGGGAGCTATGATTTGCGGCAAATTGTGTCTGCTGGCGTTGCTGCTAATGCTGCTTCTGAGCGAGGAGTGCTAGCTGGGAGCAAAAGGCGACAAGGGGGCGACAAGGAGGCGGCAAGAAGGGAGAACCAGGTGCTGATATGGATGGGTGTGATCTGGACTTCCCTTCACTTTGTTTTTCGTGGGAGAAAAAAGCGGTTAGAAAATTCCTTCCTTGCACCGCGCGCTACGCTAACGGTGTGTGTACCGGAGAGAGGCTGCTGAGGTGCTTTGGGTACAGCGCAGGTCACAAAGGCTGCGGGTATCGCCAACGGCTGGCAAGTGCCTATACATGGCTGCCTCAGCGAAGGGTATAGAGCTCCTCCGCAAAGGAGCGGTACATACACCGCACACTGGCCAAGGATGGCGGTGTACCGCTATCAGACGTTACGTGCCCCGGGTATAGAGGAATAGCAATATGCGCGCTACAGGCACCTGACGGGGAGCCGTGTAGGTGGTACCGTGGACGCACCCTCAGTTTACACTTAACACCCTAGAAGCTATTTTTGCCGCGTCCCTAGAAGATTATAGTCCATGCAGCTTACGTAGGGTTTCTGTGCTTGCGATGGCGTGGTCTGGCCAGCCCTCGGCGGCCCCCGGCCGCCCTCCCGACAATGGACACCGCCCCGCGCACAATAGTATCTCAGGCCCTGTTTTTCAAGCTGCTCTCCAGCTGCTGTTGCTGAGCCGCAGCTTATATGCCCTCCTTCGTCCGCCTTGTCGTCTGTCTGAGCTTTTCTTGGCTTTTCCTTGAGCTTTTCTAGGGCTTTTCTTCTCGCTAATCTGCACATCCTCACGCATCGTCCCGCCCACGATGTTCGCTGCCTTTTTTCTCAGTCTCTCGCTTCTCGTGCTCCGCGCCGCCGCAGACTTCTCCATCACGCTGCCCGGCTCCTCTCAGACATACACCGCGTCCGGTGGCTCTGTCTCCCTCAAGCTCGAGTTCAAGGACGACGGCGACTCCCCCGCCATCCTGGACGTCAGCACGGTCACCCTTGTGCTTTGCACTGGCAGCGATAACGACAACATAGAGGCCGTCAGCACCATCAAGACCGGCCTCACCGCCTCGGATGTCAAGGGCGGCTCCTACACCGTCGACATTGATGCCGCCGCCGGCGCCGCTGGTGTCTACTACATCCAGTTCTACAGCACGTTCGGCAGTGGCACCACCATCCACTACACCAATCGCTTCGAGCTCAAGAGCATGACCGGCACCCATAAGCCCTCTGGCAAGCTTTCGCAAAAGCCTCCCGACGGCACCAACAAGGCCGCCAAGAAGAACGGCCAGAACGCCCAGAACGGCGTCGACGCCGCCCAGCTCACTCTCCCGGCGGATCATAGCAAGTCCTTCACCGTGCCTTACACTCAGCAGACGGGCCTCATCCGCTTCGCGCCGATGCAGACCCAGCCCGCCGATAAGACCACCGCCACCACCTGGACCAGAAGATATCCCACTAGCTCCGTGAGCTACTACAGCACCTACCGCACCTCCTTGGACTGTCTCAGCACCGTCACCCCAGGCTGGTCCTACACCAGATCCAGTTTCGCGAACTACGCCACCCCGGCGCCATATCCGGCCCAGCAGGGAAGCTGGTATCCAGCGTCCGCCAAGTTGGCTACCCCCAGCTACATGACTGGTAGCAGATTTGAATAGAATAGAAAAAAAGAAAAAAGAAATTGAGAGATCAGATAAAATCAAAAATCAATTGTTTTGCTGCTCAGGTTGGATAATTTACAATATGAAAATTTTCCCCTGTATTGTTAATGTGTATGGTTTTTAGATGTCCTAGTTTACTGGTGAACTTCCGCCGCACATTTCGCCCTTCAGTTTAATGTGCTGTTTGTTTTTACTTCTCTCCTTATTTGGTTTGTTTATTTTTCTTATATTTTGCGTTTATTGCCTGTTGCTTGTTCATTTTTTCCCGATATTTTACTTCTTTAGACACCTCTATATATTGCTACACTCTATGCCTAGCATGCCAAAGCCCCAAAAACTCCTGTTTTTATCTATTTTGTCGATTGCCATTCCGGTCTTTTCTCTAATGTGCTGCTCGGCACCCACTGCATGCTGTAGGCACGGCTTAGCTTCTGTTGTCTGCTGCCATTCTGCGCATAGCAGCACCGCCTTGACACATTCTGCAAGGAGGAAAAAGGATCACATGATACTCACATGATAGAGCATGTAGTCCTCTTAGAGCTATTCTACAACACATAAATTGCTATCAGGGCGCAGTGCTTTTTTCTACGAAAAAAAAGCGCAAAAAAAAGAGCCAATAATCGGCGCTTGAATTGAAATACAATACTGGTTACGCAGTTGATATCGTACTTTATACACGGTTATTGACATCTTTGGCGGAGCCTGTTCAGTCAGATTTATTCACCCTCACAGAATAACAAAGATCAATAATGGTAAGTTGTGAATTTGGTGTGAGAGTGCGGTAATACTGCGGTATTATCACATTGTTAGATTAAAATGGGACAGTTGGAGATAACTTGGCTGGGATAGCTGCCATCTTAGCCGTAGTCTTTGCGAGAGACAAATCACTAACTTTTGATAAATTAGTCTGGTGGTCACTATCCTTTTCCTAAAGTAAGTGTGGTTTGTTAACGTTATCGCGAGAATTAAAAAACGAAAAAGAGGATTAGCAAGGAGGAGTGATTTTATTTGGTAAATGTAATGTGGGTCCTTGATCATTGGGTAAGATGCAGAGGCAGTAAATACAAATGTTCAAGCTCGGAGTGTAAATCGTTTACTATTGTACATGCTGGCGAAAGATTAAATGGCAAAATTTAAAGTGAAAGCACCCCAGCTCAAACGCTCTATGGAAGTTGTATAGAAGTTTTCAATATCAAGTACCATCTCAAAAAATTGTTTGACAATATTTGGAGTACGCAGGGAAACACAATTGATTTTTGAATATTAAACGTACATTAATCTGAAGCAAAGGCCCTGCTGAACAACTGAAGAGCCTAATCTGTAATTTTCAACCCGAAATTCCGGTTTTGATCATTGTCATCAGTATAATATATCAACACGCTATAGTACGACTTTTTACAATAGCCAAATCACTCAAATCCTCACAATCAAGCTTCTGAAGAACCTCTTTGCCATAAATATCTGCCAACACCTAAAACCTAAAAATACTGACTAAAACCCTTCTTTTAGCACGTCTGGTCCCCAACCGGTGGCTGGTGGTTTGTTCCAAAGAACTACAAGAGCAACGGCATAGTCTTCACTGGCGTTCTTCTTGCCGCCTCGTTCGCTTCATACCAACTAACCAAGAACAAGGAGTACGACCCACAGTTCGAGCACAGCGAAGAAACCATCAAGAAGTGGAACGACGCTGTCGCAAAGAAGTAAATATTACCATAAAATAAAATAAAATTACAGCTGTTATGTTCATAAAAGCATGCATTTATCCATACGTGTATCGCCAACAACAACCAAGCACCGAACAAAATAACAGTCGCGCATACTTACTTGTCACATAGATGTGTCCTCATGTTTTGTCGTTTACTGCATATACACATTTTGTTACAACTGAGCCCGTAATAAGTCAATGCGCCTTATTTTTTGACTCAATTGTCAAATGGTGGTGTCGTAAGACAAGAACAATGCGATCTGTCATAGTTTAGCTACCAGCTTTGACTTTATATTTTTACGCTTTAATAAAGATATCGTCACGGCTCTCTTCAAAAAATAAGGCCTCGAATATGGAAGCCGTCATGGTTTTGTAGCAAAATCTAAAAATGCTGATATAACTACTTTTACTCTTGTCCATGGAAGAACAAAAAGAGGTTTGTTTCGGTGGCGAGGCCATACCGGTAAAGTCTAGAAGATTATGCTGTTGACGTTGACGCTAGTAGTTAATAGATAACGAATTATTAGAATTGTAAGAAACTGCGTCTGCGCAACATTACCACTTTACAAGAAGTTACGAAGTGCTAAAAAAGGAAGTTGCAAGCAAGGCCTTCATAAAATACAGTAAGCCCCAGCTTCTCCCTAGTGTGCTTCGTATCAACTAAACTATCCAATTTCAACATTTATTGACTTGTTGGCCAGAGAATATCCGCGCCACTGGTACCTTTTTTTTTCTCCGCACGCATCGATGTTCTTTGATTTCGTCAAAGCTCATCGGCAAGCGCCGAGAAACTTGTACGTTCATTATACTTTGAACTACACCAAAGTCACTTTCCATCGCGATTTCGCACTTGCTTTAACATTTGTGGAGCCTGGCAATGTTGCAGGAGACTTTTCTGTTTGCCAATTTTTTGTTAGCTGCTGATTTTCAGGCAAGGTGAATTGAATTGTCTCCTTATCAAAGATGCAAAAGTTTATCGACCAGTTTGAACCGTACCCGCTAGTGACCCTCCTCAACTTGAAGTCAGCAATACCCTTTCCAGACCAGGAATCAATTATCGCTCAAAGGTCGCAGCCAGGATCAATTGCTAAAGTAGGGATAGGGAGGATAAGAGGCGCGGTAACGCGAAACAGAAACGTCAAGGAGGTGGCGCGCAGACTCGATGATACTGTCTCTACCTGGTATCAATATCAACGACCACAGCCTGAAGAATCGGGCGCAGATTCTCAGCTTTGTGGCACCAGCAACAGACACAAGGGAGACAATGAAGGCGCTACTGCCAATGGCAGCGCCAATATACATTATACGGTGTACCAACGACAAGCAACATGGAAAGAATACCTAATTGACGTTATCGCGGACGGCCTTGTAGCGTCAACAAGTTTCGAGATGCTCGAAAGTGGCAGGCTTCGCCCTCAATGCCAATTAAAAGTTGTGCTAGTAGACTGTTTTCATAATTTGGGGTTTTTTACTAATAGGAAATTGTCTTTAGGCAAACAGTTTCGCAAACAGATGAAGAAAAAGGTGGCGACGTCGCTATCAGCGAGTACTAATGGCTCAGGTTTAGCTGCTACTGCTGGGAGGGTTCCCAAATTAGGTAGTTCGGAGCTAGATGCTCTAGCCTACGAGATAATCAGTCAAGGTATCATTCGGTTCACGCCAGAGAACAAGTTCAGTAGCGGCAGCCACTTTGAGATAGACTCTCTTGCGGCGCTGATTCAGCTTGTGAGAAACCTTCCAAGCTACTTGTACTACACTCATAATACAGCAACTACAGTGGACTCTTCGAATGCAGCTGGCCCAGCTCAGGATTACAGTTTAAATACTCCCAAACGACCACTTGACACAAGTTACGCATACCTTGTTATCGTTGACACACTATCGCTCTTGACATTACAGGACAAACTTACACGAGACGCCATACAGCACAACATTTCCAAAACACGCGAGCCAGAGAAACGCAACAAAGAGGTCATTGTTGGAGAAGAAGGTCAGAAATTTGCAGACATCTCTCTCGGGACCGAGAGCGCCAACTTGCTGACCGAGTCTAATGTGTCAAGCGGTGATCCCTGCACTTACGCAGACGCGCACTCTTCGAGCCCAACCAGCGCTCTTGTTTTGATGCTCTTTCGCGAGCTTTCTCGCCTTTCTAAAAGCCTTTCCTTGGATGGAAACGTTGCGGTGCTTGCTGGTGCTCTTGGTCATAGAGTGGAAGGCTTAGATATCGTGCGGTTGGATAAGTTGAACAACAGGGTCTACAAGAGTTTTATCAATGTGTATCCTGATGATAAGATGCTCGGTACCTTTGGGGAAGTAAAGAACAAGAAAGCCATGAAGCGGAGAAATGGAAACAATGCTGGTCACTCCAGTAGTCAAACAACTAGTTATGGCTCAGTCGAAGCAGCACATACTGGTGACCAAGAGCAAAGGTCCGCCGTTGCAGATAGCCGAAAGGACAACAATGGTGGTACTGCTCACATTAACCCCAGATTTACCCGCCTAGTGCACCAACATTGCAGCGAGGAGCTCATCGAGGCTGCTACGCTGGACATGGTAGACTCGGTAATCATCCTAAAAAGTCACCACCACCAAAGATAAGCATGCCAAATGAAAAATATGTCTTCCTCATAATCTAAACGCACCTGACATAGGAGCCACTCATATTAAGCGGTGACTATAAACAGCCACTGACATTAGTCCCAATGAGTTTCCGTCCCAGCCGGCAAAATCAGACATCGAGAATAAAGACTAAGACCGCAGTTCGAAAGTCCTTAGCCTTTTATTCAAAGACTAGTCACACGCTCTTGTTTAAATAGTCCCATCGACGCAACAGGAAATGTACACAGCCAGAATTGCTTAGGAGATTCTGTTCACCGGAATACAGAGAGATGCAAAGTGGCAGTTGACCAACCTGATATTCACCACTTTTTGTGCCAAATTGCACTTGTCCAGCAGACTGCGGGCGCCGTGCAAAATTTGAGAGCAGGTCGAAGCTACAGCTTACCTTGCCAGGATAATTAGAAATAACAAGTTCATCCGTCAAGCGTAAAAAGTATATTATACCTACTATGTTATATAAACGGTAATAATATGGGAGCGACAGCGTGCGTCTGCTATAGACTTACCCGAAAGCGTAATTGCAGCAGTACAGTAAATGACAACAACGAAACAGAAACATTGAGGAAACAAAAAGGGAAACAACTTTTTTGATCTTATGAGTCAAAATCAAAAAAAAAAATAAGAAATTAAAGAAGAACGACGGAGACGGGAAAAACAATTGGGAAATCAAGTAGGGGGCAAACAACATGCGTGCCGCGATGTGAATAAGGAAAAGTGGATAGTGATTCAATGTTCACTGCGGAGTAGAGGTTAATTCATGATAGTGAGTACTAAGAGTAATTGTGTGTAGGGAGTATGAGGGCGTAGGGATAGACACTAGCTTAGTGAAACTGTGTGAGAGAGACTGCTGCTTAATAACCTGTTCTTGGCTGGGCTTCTTTGGAAGCCACAGTCGAAGGGTTGGCGTCGACGACTCTTCTTTCTCTGATTCCGCTCTCGTTGGCGGCGTAGGAACCGGTCTGTCCAATCTTTTCATCAATAAACTCGGACTTTTCTCCAGTTGGAGCAGGAACGGATGGTCTGGAACCTGGTTCTGGAGCAGGAGTAGTGGCGGCATGTTTAGCTCTGGTGGACTGCTTAACATTTTTGGTGACCTGATTGGCAAGGTCGAACAATGTGGAGCTGTCGTTGGAGCCCAACTGGAGCCACTTCTTCTCAATTGAGATGGCGTCGCCAGAAGGAGCGGTGATCGAGACAGATGGCAAGTACTTGTCGACAAATCTCTTTTTCAAAGAGAGGGACTCTTTGAGATCGGCTTTTCTTTCTGGAGAGTCAGTCTTGCTGAAGAGAAGGTTCAAGACATAGTTAAGGATTAAGTAGACATGTTCACTAAATATGATAACCGTGAGCAAGCCCCAGCTCTGGATGGAGACGCTGGTTTCTCTAAATCTTTTCTCAACCAAGGTCAAGCTGTCAACTTTGCCGAGAATGTTCTCAGAGTTTCTGTACATGGCAGTGATGGCCGGGGCAATGATCGAGGACAACCAGACCAAGAGGGACAAGAATTGGTTCCATGGATAGATGGAGTTGGTTCTGGTTGGGATTGGGCGCTTATTCTCGACAAAGATCTTGGTGGCGTCGCCGATAAATTGGATGTAGTTGAGAACGAGACAGATAAATGGAGCAATGGTCCAGCATTGGGAGAAAAAGACCAAATAGCCAAACTGGACAATCAACGTTCTAAAGTCATCGCTGACATCATACTCGCCCAATTCGTAGACCTGTTTTCTGATCTCGGCCAAGTAGTCCTTCTCGTCGTTGGCGTCATTATAGTCAAAAAAGATGTCGGTGTGACGACTCTCCCACTTTTCGGTGAGAACACGCTGACCAAAAGGTAAAAAGTACTCAAGGAAGAACTGCAATACCTGGTTGGTGACAATGCTGAAGAAGAACTGGGCGTGCATGCGCTGCGGGTCGATGACGTAGTGGTCGACCTTAATTGGGAAAGAGTGGTGGACCTTGGTGTGGATGAATAACTCGATGCTGGTCAAAAAGTCATTGACCATGTGGCCCAAGGGGAAGTAGATGAAGGTCGTGATGAAGAGGGCCATATATGAGGTCAAGAAGCTAATGACAAAGAGCTTCTCGTTGACAGAGTTACTATAACTGAGCATGGTGCGGTGGTTTTCCCACTGCACAATGCGGCCGATAACCTTCTTGTAGATGAAGGTCAATATTGGTACAAAGACGGCCAACATGGCGATAGGAACCAAGGCAAAGACGGACTTGAGCGGGCCGTTGTATAACTCGTTGATGAAGATCTCGACAAAAAAGCAGACGAACTGCCAGCCGATCAAGGCGCCAGCAAAGGCGAGAGCGACTGGAAAGAAGGCAATCTTCTTGAGGAAGCGCTTGTAGGAGGGATAGTACTTGAAGTTTTGTTCGCCGGTGACATAATTGGTGGTGACCTTCTCGGGCTTGAAGTTCTGATTGTTGAGCTGCAAAGTAGACAGAGTGACATTCTTGACGTTCCACTTGATGGCATAGGTTCTTTCCTTTCTGTTCCAGGCCTGGAGAAAGAAGATGGACCAGACCAAGTTGAGGAAAGTGTAGCCGACGGAGAACTTGTAACCCAAGGTGACATAGTTGAGGACGCCAATGGCGGCAGGGATAGTCAACCACTTGAGGTAGAACTTGAGGAAGGCAAAGTACAAGGCGATCTTGGTGCCGTATTGGTGCTTGAGGAGGTCTATGTCGGTCTCCTCGATGGTGTAGTTCTTGGACCACTTGGAGATGAGGGCCTGATTGGCGTTGGAATTGTGGATAGGCTGAATGGACTCGATGAAGGACCACTTGCCTAACTTTGGAGTCAAGCCGAGGCCACGGTCGGAGGGATCGTTGGTTAAGAGGGTGTAAATGATTCTGAGCTTGTCGGCCTCGTCCACGCGGGAGAGGTCAGCGGCGGCAACGTCTGCAAAGAGGTCGTTGTTGATGTCGTAAACAAAGTCTCTGGCGTTAGTCTGCTGGATGGCTTGCTGCAACGCGGCGGCGGTAAGTTTTACAAAGACCAAGACACGATCGACGCCCTTGCCGGGACGGATCTGGACCAAGAAGCCGTGGCCAACAAGGACCTGCAATAAATTTTTCAAATCCAAGTTGGCCTCTTTGTTGGCGGCGTCGGCCTTGTGGTTGAATGTGTAGAGGGCGGAGATGACAAAGTCTGGCTGGAGGGCCTCGATGCTGACGGAGTTGTCAAATAACTTGGCTGGCTTCTCCACAGAGGACATGGTGGGATATAGCGGGGGACAGGGGTTGATGGGTGGTACACAGCAGGAGTTGGAGTGCCGGGAAGGAGAATTGAGCTGTTCTGAAGAGAATACAGCGGCCGGCCGAGGTGTGCTGGGGGGGAAACAGGACGAGAACGTATCTTATATACAACAGATAACGAGCAAAATTGCTTTACGTGAAATGCGCCTAACGCGTTAAGTGCCCTGGCGCAATCCTTGCTACTTTGCAAAGAGCAATTTGACATATCTACACAGCTTGAGCAAGTGTTGAACGAATACTGTCTATTATAGCAAGACACTATATACACACTTGCAGTGCTTTTCTCCACATTACGTGTCTACGCCAAAGAATGGGCCGCCCTTTGGACAGCCGCAGTAAGGAGCGCCACCCACTTGGCGAACTCCCCCGGAAGGCTGTCCTCGAGGGCCTCGTTGATGCCCGGGAGGGAGATTGCGCTGTACCCATTGTTTCTGTCCACCGCAAACACGATATGCCGGAACCAGCTGCGGCCCCGGAGGCCGCCGTAGTGCAAGAACTGCCGCTCCAAGTACTGGAGCCGCTGGTTCGCCGCAATATACTTTCGCGATAGCCTCCACCGTCTGTAGAGCGCCCAGGGATTATGGCTGGCGTAGTTGGCCTCGTACTTGCGGAGCTCGAGGGTCACGTCCGCAAGGTGCTTCTCAAACTCCATGGAGGCATCTACAAACCGTGCAAGCGCGAGCTGAGTCTTGTGGACAAGCTCTTCGAGACTCTCGTCGGGCGTGTGGTCTTTGACCCACACCTTTTTGTTCTGCTTCAACCGTGGTACTTCAGCCATCTTGATGATTCTCTGGAGCTCTGACTCTTCCTTCGTGGCTCTGTTGTCCTCAGTCCTGAAGACGTCATCGTACTTCAAGGACACGCGCTGGCCCCACCAGTCGCCAGGGACGCGCTTCACGCTCTCGTTAAAGTACCTTGAGATCTCAAGCGCGTTCTCCACCAACCCAAAGTTCAAATACTTGGTCTCCGCCAAGTCCAACGTCAAGAGCCCAAAGAACTGCGCCATTGTGTTATGGAACACAAATCCCGGATCCCCATACTTCTCCATCCAGTGGAACGAGTCGTAGTTCGAGTGGTAGTGGTAGACCGGGTCCTCCGGGCCCGGCTCAAACGCCACGTTCAACGACGGGATTCCCAAGTGCTCCAAGAACACTGTAAAGTCGGACCCACTGCCTAAGATGCCAATCTTGTCACTGTGCAGGTAAAAGTGGTCGCGGAGGGAGACCTTATCGTCTGACTTCAAGCTACCCTTTTTGGCGGCAGCATCTGGATAGTCCACCTTGGCGGCAGCCTGGTTGAGGGCCCGGTAGAGTAACGGCGATGCTTCCATCGACAATTGCGAGCCAGCAACAGCGTCGTCGAGGTTCAAGTACGCCGCCACTCTTCTTTGCAAGCCCCTACGGTGCAACTCGCCAAACTCTGTGGACCCAAGCAACCCATATTCCTCGCCATCCCACGATGCAAACCTGATCGTTCTGAGCGGTTTCCACCCAAACTTGTTCTTCAACACGTTTAACGCCCGGATAATCTCCAACGTAACTGCCGATCCCGAATTTGGGTCACCTGCGCCGCCCTTAATCCATGCATCTCTGTGGTTGCCCAACAACAACACCTCGCCGCATAAGGTCCCTGGGATCTCGCCGTACACATTGCGGATTGGCGTGATGTTATAGTGCTGGCTATTGTAGAGATTCAACTGTACTCCAGGGTTTGGCCCAACGTGGTATGTGACATTCTCAAGCGTCCCTTCCCAGCCCTTCTCCTGGCCAAAACTGACGCCGTGGCCGTTCAACTGGGCCAAGATCGGCTGCACCTCCTGGTAGCTGATGGGCAACGATGGAATCTTGGGGATGCTGTGGTGCGGGTCCACGCGGTTCACCTTGCTCTTGCCGCCCTTGGACGGCCAGCCAGGGGTGGTAGGGTCCCCTGGGATCTGCGACAAGTACTGCACTGAGCCTCTTTGCAAAGAGGACGGATTTCTGGCCGGGCCATCAGGGTACGGCTTGTAGCCTTTGTCAATGGAGATGTCGCCGTCGTCCGAGGGCTCCGAGTAGATGAGCACGCCGCTGGCGCCCGCCTCCTGCGCAAACTTTACCTTCAACCCGCGGAAGAGCTTACCGTATCTCACAATCACAATCTTGCCGGTCACGTTCACGCTGTTGTCCTTGAGAAGCTCAAAGTCCTCTTTCGTACCATAGTTGGCATAGATGTACTCCGCAGTGGT
>JASTUX010000033.1:0-103909 GCA_031125595.1 Saccharomycopsis capsularis
CCCAATGGTTAAGGCACTCGACTACGGTTCATAAGGAAATCGAGGGATTCCAGGTTCGAATCCTGGTGGGGAAGCTTATTTTTTGCAACTTTTATAGTATTGCACTATTTATGATTCACGCACTGCACACATACTGATCTACACAAAAAATGTAAAGAGGAGCATCCGAGCGATGCCACTTTTGAGTGTAGATCGCGCATGTGTGTTATCTTTTTTGAGCTACTGTTTCTCTTAGAGCATGAATGTATTCCTGATAGGTTTCTTAAACGCTTTACAGACCAGAGCTATCGGCAGCACTATTATGTCCGGCATTCAACTGACTGATAGCAGAATTACCAGTAAGTTCGTCTCCACAATAACCACAGAAATACCAGTTACACAGCTACAAATACTGGCATCGAGCTTCTTGTCTAACTGGTCCCCGTTTTTCCACATCTTCCTTCATCGGGCTCTCAAATACATCAAGATATTTGTGGAAGTCGGAGTATCGTTGACAGTCGTCAGCTTGGCGGTGTTGTACCGCTGTCAAAAGTACCTTGTGTATCCCGCAAGCTTAAATGAGGGCACTACGTTCTACGACACCCCTGCCAGTTACGGCATGGAGTACGAGGAAGTCAAGATAACAACATCTGACAACGAGACCTTGGACTGCTTTTCCCTCAAGCAAGATAAGCTAGGCTTTCAATACAAGAACAAGACGATATTGATCCTAGGCCCCAATGCAGGCAACATTGCGCACTACTTGCCGGTTGTTGAGTACTTCTACAAATACTACGGCTACAATGTATTTGTTTACAGTTATAGAGGTTATGGCAGGTCTACAGGTAAGCCTTCAGAGAGCGGGTTGAAGCTCGATGCTAAAGCGGTTCTCAACTATCTTGCCAATGATGAGCAGTATGCGGAATCGTCAATTGTATTATACGGCCGTTCATTGGGTGGAGCAGTGGCACTTTATATGGCTTCCATTGTCAGCCAGTATTGGAATAAGATAAACTCTGAGGGAATTAATTCTTCAGAAAATAAAGAAGGTATTGAGATAGCTGATGTTACTCAAATGGATATGAAGTTCCGGAGAAAAAACACATCTGAGATGACATTAAATTCCAAAATAGAGACCATCTCATCTGCGTCTACCTCTTCTCTTGAATCAACTGCTCAAGAGACCAAAGGGCCTAAGCCACAAAAGTACATATACCCAAAAATTTCTGGTATCGTGTTAGAAAACACCTTTTTGAGCATTCAAAAGGTCATACCGTATATCTTCCCAATCCTTGGTAGAGTTGCCAAATTGTGCACCGAAAAGTGGACCAGTGAGGAGGAGATCCTCAATATTGATTCCCATATTCCAATGCTTTTCCTAAGCGGGTTAAAAGACGAAATTGTTCCCCCGATTCATATGGCGAAATTATTTCAGCTATCCAAGGCTGAAAAGAAACAGTTTGAGACTTTTAAAAATGGATATCATAATAATACTTGCAACCAAGAAAAATATTGGTACATTTTGCGCTCCTTTATCAAGGCTAACATCGAGCCTTTTGAATAATTTTTTTTCTTCTTTTTTTCGGTTCAACTAAGTTTTCGAATTTTTCTTGTCTCTTATACATACATCAGATAGTTTGCTCTTTATACTATACATTTTTGCCTCAAAATGACAAAGATACACATCTTGTTCGTACGGCCGTAGCTCTACCCTGCAAATGTTAAGCCACCGAAATATATAAGACGCGTTTACAACTCTTGATTGCTTATAAAAAATAGTCTAGATTTTTTTTTGATGCAATGCTTTATATTTAGTAGTTTACAAATTTACCATATCGATACCTAGCTGCCTTTTCAAGCTTTCAGGAAGCATGTTGAACTCCGCAGTTCCATTAGTCGCCTTCATTCTTTTTTGCCTTGGCCTCTTAGTGTAGCTGCTTGTAGAATTTGTTCTTCTCTTTCTAGGTGCCGCTGTTTTCTTTATCTTATTTTTGCTTCCTGGAGGCCTTCCAGGTGGTCTCTTTAGATATGTGTCTTGTGCGAGTTGTTTCCGGTGTGCCGTTACGGATTGCATGTGTGGGCGCCCTACAGATTTTTGATGACTGCTCAGCTCTAGCTCGGATGCTGGGGTCGTGGTCTGCTCGCGGGAATAATATGAAGTGGTGTTTGAGTAGTTTATGCTGTTTAACTCGTTGCTGTACGCGTTGATAGGCTTAAGACTTGAACTTCTGTCGTCGACACTGTTGACAACGTAAAAATAGGATTCGTGCAATTCCTCTTCGGTTGAAATAGAGCAAAAAACCGATAGCTTCTTGAGTTTTCGAAGTGGATAAGTTGTCAAACCCGTGGAGCGGATCAAACTTTTAATCCCGCTGTAGTCTACTGGGATATTTGAAGCAGCATTTCTGTCGCTTTCACTGCCATTACCATTACCACTGCCAACGGATTTGGTTTTGCTTGTGTCTCTAGCAGTCATAAGCTCATTTTTCCTGTTGGACCCATAAAACCAGTTAAAAGATAGAAAATTGATCAAGCAGAGCTTTTTGTAGAAAGTCCTAATGAACCCTTTACAGACGTTTTCACCACAAAAACATCTTTGCGGTTTGATATAATATATTTTATTGGTATTGTAGTCCAAAGTGACCTCTTCTCCAGTAGAGATGCCTCTGCTGTTGGCAAAGATCCCAATCCTTGGAGTACCTTTCACGTCTAGGAATATGTCATAGTAGCAATTTGGCACTGCTGAGTGGTTGATAAATCTCGCTAATGAGCCACGTTTTCCTGCATCTAAAACAAATCCATCAATGAAATGCACACAATAATCTTTTGTGGTTTTAAGGTTGTTGAACTCCTGGTAAGTGAGAATATCACCGTTGTATTCTGACACCAAAGAGCCGGGTTCATACTCTCTAAGGGCTCGAAGACCATACCCTTTGTAATCGGTATCAAATACTTCAACGCCCTGCTTGGAAAATCTTGAATTTAAAGTTTTAAAATCATTGTATTGCTTTACTGTTTCCTCATTCTCGGTCAATGACATTCCGCCGTTAACAGTGATCAAGTCTTTTTGAGGTAGCTTGCCCTGATAATTGTTAGCTTCTGAAAGTTGAAAATCTTTCAAGGCTTCCACGTTGACAGTTTTATCGTCCAATGGGGATGGCGAATACACATTCCATGGTAGCCTATAATCTATAGTACAATTCAAGATGTTGCTTTTTGGTAGCACAAATTTGAAGTTTTTCCTTGTTTTCTCTTCCTCTTTTTTTTCTTTCTCGCTGATGAGCTTGTCAATCTTTTCAACAAACTCTTGCTTCCCTGTATGTTCAAATGATTCGCCATAGTTGTCCTCTTCCTTTTTCACTCGTATTTTTTTTATTGCTTTTGGTAAAATCCCTTCCTTCTGTGTCGCGTTTGTCTGATCAAGTTTTTCTTTTTTGCCATTATTCTCGTCTTCTGCGAGCTTCGCATCGGATGAGTATAGACCTGAAAGAAGCCATATTTTCTTTTTACGCGATAAGATGCTATTCTGCTTTCTATAAAATTCAAGGACCAGCGCATGTGCCGCTTTGCCTTTTCGTCCCAGTGCTAGTGGTTTGGAATTCATGTTGATAAAAAATGACGTTGAAAAATCCATTCTGTGGTCGTCTTCCTCGTTTTCGTCTTCCTTATCTCCCTTGGCACCTTCATCGTCTGACCCGTCATAGAGACTGTTAAGATCACGAAAAGTTTCCGTTTTGTCTACTTTCTTCAGCTTGTTGTTTCGTAGCGTTTTGAATAGCTCTTCATCATTGGGATCAAAATGCGCTAAGTCTTCCTCGAGCCTCTTTGGCTTTCCCGTATCTTCTTGTTCTTCGCCTTGGTTTGGTAAACCCTTCAGTTTGCTGCACGACCTTGTGGTGTCGAGTTTCTTGCAGTCAACTTTGATACATTGAAGCCAGTTGTGATGCTTCTCCACTTCGTGCAAAAGTAGGCTTTCCCCAAGATCAGGAATCAGCTGGCTTAACAAGTAGTCATCGAGCTGCGCAAAAGACGTTTTTAAAGTTGTCGACCGGAGAGACCTATAGCTCATTCTCTTTTGGCGGCGGTTGCCTTTAAAAAGGCTTGTCTATGCTAGTGTTGTGGACAAATGCAGTTTGGGCCAAATGCTGATGGTGACAGAAAAGGGCTCTCTAAAAACGTTTCAAAGCGGCTTCTTATTTCCTTGTTTTGAGATGATGAAAAAGCATCGCCTGCGGTCTTGGAGTCGCGCGCAAAATACACGCGAAGGTAAATAGCGCCAAATACCGGCAACTTTTACCACAGATAAAACACAATCAAGCATACTTAGAAACCAAATTAACAAAAAAAAATAAGAAAAAATAAAGAAAAAAAACAAATAAATATAATGTCTTTATAAATACCATACATTATAGTTATCCTAAATATCAAACAAAAATTAAAACCAAATTCAAAAATTAAATGGTCCCTAGCAGGATCGAACTGCTGATCTTGGCGTAACATTACCATTAACGGCTATATATTAGCACCACGCCTTAACCAACTGGGCCAAGGGACCCTTCTATATTAGGATGTTTTTAAAATATAAAATAATATAATAAATACTGTCTCAAAAGTACATTAAGCCGAATTTTCAGGATTTGAAGACGAGAAATGGATTGATTTAATATAGAATAAATCAATGTTTATTAGGAAAAATCCCAGGACTAAAATGGTGGTTTAGAATAAAAGATAAAATCAGGATAAAATATACAGGTTGAACTCCTAGCTATATATATAATGTGCAGTAAGAATTAACGGAGGACATATTGATTATTGCTGTGTATATTCAGATGTAATTCGGATTTCTAATTTGAGTAAGATATTTAAGACTTGGTTTCATATCTGGCCAATAAACGATCAGTTTTTTAGTTGATTATGGTTTGATTTTGAAATACATTTCCCAATAGTTCAATAGGACTGCATTTCTTGATGTTAAGGAGGTGGAATCTCGCCAGCTGGGCTGCCTGGAATCTTCTGGCATTGGTGGTCAATCAGCATTTTGATTCAGAGACCCAAAGAATTGGTATACCTATCAGAGTACGGCATACGACAGAATCAAATATAAGGAATTCTGTTACGACGTTTAGCGCAATTGTAAGAGTTGATAGTGGTCATGTTGAATTGCTAATGGGAGTGGAGGGGTGTTATCAAGGCTTTCAATTTTGTGAAGATGGTTATAGTTTGAGACTCCAATCCGTAAGTACATTGGTCAGAGTACGACGTATGATGTAAACACAATACAAGTACTATCTTGTATTTAGGACGAGCCTATAGCAAGGATAAACCCATCAGTAGAATATCTAAGCAAAGCTCAAAGGAACCAAATTGTAATATCAAACTTTTTAACATTGTTCCATAATTGTCCGAAACCAAGGGAAATTCGGAAAAATTACAAAGGCCATCATTTCCTCTATTCTAAGCGTTTCTAAGGCAAACACTGTTTTTTGTTTGTTTCATGAAGCTGGTGCCACTAACCACAAATTCAATGGCCCTTTATCATCAATCACGACTTCAATGACCCCTTTGGTTAGCTATGCTGCAAAAAAATGAGGCTTGAGAGTGCTTATCTAAATCTGCTTCGCCATTCAGCAGCAAAGGAAGAGGACCCTGCTAAAAAATTATCACAAAGTACCGATTTAGAAAGAGACTCATAATTGTTACAAGTGTATTCCATACATGTGGGCAGGCTTTTGCCTCGAGATAAAAGTACCTAACAATTTAATAAACGATTTCACGCGACGGCCTGGGCATACAAACTGCTTAACTGCCAGAAAGTGAGCCCCAGCATAATACTTTATCTTTGTGCAAGGTCGCTATATTAAATCACAACCCAAGTCTTAATTCCTACACCACGCTTCGAATGTGCTCCATAGTAGTAGTAGCAATAGTAGTAGTAGTAGTAGTAGTAGTAGTAGTAGTAGTAGTAGTAGTAGTTCTTTTATTTCGTTCCTACGTTTGTTTTGTTTTGCTTCATATCATCTGACCATGTTAGGTCTTGTCTAGTAAAGTTCTCAAACCTGCACCGCCCGTCTACATGCTCCTCGCAAAGAGACAGTCCAGTCGTTGAGCCGCATATGAATGTAACGCTGCTTTTGGTGGCCACTTGCCAAAGGCACAGACTTTGCACTTCTGCCACTCTGAACCGGGCTGTCGCACTCAATAACCCCAAACACAACTTTGCGGCAAAGAGGGGCAACTTAAAGTTTGTGTTATCTTCTCGTAGCTCAGCACTGGAAAAGTTTGGTTTAGGTTGGGTAATGTTTAACGCGCGTAAGATATTGATAATTGAGTTACCACAGGAAAAGTCAGCGTTCTCGATGATTAGTTCCAAACCAGCATAGGCTTGCTAGCCGATTCCAAAACCAGTGTCTGAGCAGTGCACCAGCCGCGCGGGTGCACCTGCAAATTTCGCTAGGGCTGCTGGCGAGGGACAAGAATATTGCAGGCCAAAGACAGCATCACCATCTTAAGCATTCTAGGACATTGGAACGTCCTTGTTCTCTTCGTCCCAGATGGCCCGCTTATCCTTCAAGCCACGGAGCACACTGCTGTAGTTGCCGGCGCTACCGGCGTTGCTGTTGGTGACGACGAGGAACTTGCCATGGATCTCGTAGCCATTCATGTTGAACTGGGCATCGTCAGCATCTTCGGGATCCTCAAAGACAAACTCCGCGTAGGTTGTCTCTGACGCGATGATCTCCGCTGCGGTCTCGCTAGAGGCCGCAGCGTCCCGGCGGAACTTTCTCTGGAGCTTTGCGGAGGGCAGGAACTGCGCAATGTTGCCAAAGGGCACAAAGAGTGCGCGGAGCTCGTCCTCGGTGACGGTGAGGGGAATGTTTGCAACGTGAATTTTGCCGGCAGACATGGTAATGGCGCTGAATAGTGCCAATGGGCGGCAGTGGCACAGCAGGGCAATTGTTTTTGTACTGCTCTTCTCTTTCTTGTTTACCAATTATTATTTGCAAATCTTGAATATTTTCTCCCATTGGTGCCTGGATGTGGTGTCTGGAGGTATATGGGATGCTTGGTTAGCTCCAACATCCCAAGCACCTGGCTGTTGTTGTTTTACGGCAGTGTGAGACTGCTCTGTTTATCACTGCAGCAAGATAGTCGGCTGGTGCGCTGCTCTATGCTATGAGCTATACCACGATGCCAATAGGCTGTTTTTAGTGCTGGAAAAACCTATTGTCCAAGCTACGCCGGCTGTGTCTCGGTTTTATTTCTCCAAGGCGTTTGTTGCGTGCCCACGTGGGACCAGCATCGCCACTTGAACATAGCACTCGGCGCTTATCACCAAATCCATGCTGTCTATTCTTTTTCCTCACCCACGACGACTTCCCCCAGAACCGCAGCCGCCTTCCGCCATGAAGCTTACTGTTGATTCCCGCGACCCACTCCACTTGTCTGCGCTTGTCTTCTCCGGCACTGCGGTCGTCATTACCGCAGCGCTCTTCTTCCTCCTCCTCCTCCAGACCCTCCTCGGCCAGCCGCCCCAGAGCCTGTTCCATGAGCTAGCCGCCGACACCTCGGGCCTATCATCGCGCCCGCGGCCAGCATCGCCTCTATACAACCACCGCGAGGCGTACCGCGAGCTTGCCGCCTCCCTCTTTCATAACCTCAGACACGGAGTGTGCAACCCTGACAACGCTACCGCCGCCCAGCTCACGCGCGACAAGAATGTCGTCCCTGTCCACTCGCACAACGACTATTGGCGCGCGCTCCCCGTCTTCGACGCACTCGCCGCCGGCGCCAACTCCATCGAGGCAGACATCTGGCTCCTGGAGACTGGCGGCAAGGGTAGCGCACCCGCAGACAGGCTCGCGAAGAGCAGCAGGGAGCCCGTGCCTGAGTTGCTCGTTGGCCACAACACACAATACTTGGAGCGCCACAACACCGTCGGCGCGCTCTACTTGGAGCCCTTGAACAGCCTTCTTGATGAAGTCAACTGCCGGGGCGACGCCGCCCCCCGGGGCGGCGTCTTCTACAATTCGCCGCACACAACCACTTTTCTCTACATTGACATCAAGACCGACGCTGTGAAGACGTACAAGGCCTTCATTCGTAACGTCCTCCACGCATCCTCCCTCCACGCCAAAAACTATCTCACCTACTACCGGTTCCCTTCCTCCGGCGAAAACGCCCAGGGCAAGGTCGTTTGGGGCCCCCTCACCCTAGTCATCACCGGCAACGTCCCTAGAGAGTTCATTGCCCAGGAGCAGTACACCGACCCTTTCAACATCAACAGGCGCATCGTCTTTGTGGATGCTCCCTTGCGTGACCTCGACCTGCCCGCGTTCCCTTACAACGACACCATCTCCCTCACCGGCTCGGCCTCCCTCTACCAGCTCATCGGCCAGGACAGCAACTCCTCCCCCCTCCGCTCCCACGACGGCCTCTCCGACGACCAGCTCGCCACGGTGAAGCGCCATGTCGACAAAGCCCATGCCCTTAACATCAAAACCAGGCTCTGGGACACCCCAGACTGGCCCGTATTTGTCAGAGACACCGTCTGGTGGCAGTTGCTACTGATCAACGTCGACTATCTCAACGTTGACGACTTGCTCTCCGCTCGTTCTTTCTAAAACAACAGACTCTAAGAAACGTAACCAAGAATAAAAATAAATACCGATACATCTACAAGTACGGATCGTCTCCTCGTATACAGAAATCATCCAAAGTGCTATCGTTGCACTTCCAAACTGTATAAATCCATGTCCTAAAATATACTTAAAAGTCAAAAACTAATAACTAAAAACTAAAAACTTTTAAAAAAAACAAGGAATAAAAAACAAAAAACAAACAACAAAAGCAAAGCAGGAAAAAACATTTCTCTTTCTCTAAAACCAATAGGCCGCTTCGTTGTCAATGGCATTCAAAATGTCAACGTGTACGCCAAGCAATTGCTCGTAAATCTTATTTCTCGTAACCTTTGGGTACTCTGACAAGTTATAAACTCTGCCCAAGAGACCCAGTTCATGGACAGCATCCACATTCAACCTGATGGTACTCTCTTGTTCCTTGCTCAAGCCGCCACCAGCACTCTCAAAGGTAGCACTGCCAGTGATGGCTTCCAAAGAGGCACCTGCAGTGACAGAAAGTTTGGAAAAGTCCAAGAGGCTAAAAGCTTCTTCTAGCACTTTGTCCTTGTCAATACTTCCTAGCCTTTCCAATGGAGCGTCAACAAACATATATCTCTTATTGTCACCATAAAAGCCGTGTTTTTTTTCTTCCGATGCAACCACTTCATACGGAATTTTGTCGCCAGTCAAAACAATTGTAATAGGCCCCTTAACTAGTTTATGCTTTTTATAGTCATAATAGGTCAAGTAGTCACCATCAATCAAAACCTTTAATTTGGACATCAGCACAGAATAAGTGGCTGCAGCATCAGTGTGAATTTTGAGATAAAGAAAAAGTGTTTCTTCTGAGGAGTCATAAAATAAACCATTGAGATCGCCGGCAGTCTCAAACAACGGATGCTCTTTGCAGTTGATTTCGCCCATCAATTTTTCCAAAGGATCCAAATAAAAGTGATCCAGGGTAGCTTCTGGAGACAAGTACAGAATATTTTTTTCCCACATAAAGTTCACTAAGCTCACTATAGTCTTCCTCATCCAACAACCAGATACCAGTTTCAACACTTTTAAAGCCCTTGGCCAAGGCGCCGAATAATGGCCAGTACTTCTCATCATCGTTTGCAGAGTTAACGTTAATAAGAGGTTTTCCCTTGTTCAAGTGGGCAATGGTAGAGTTTCTTGGATAGCACACATCATGCTTGTAATTGTAGAAAATGTGTTGAATGACCATGGTGAGGAAGGTGGTAGTGGTGCTGACTGTACTCATGAGTTAGGATTCCGTGATGTTCATGTTCATGTTCATGTTCATCACAATCATCATCATCCTCAATGTCATAATCATAGTGGTGATAGTAGTCAACGTCAATCCTCTTGACTGGAGAAGAATTAGTTAAGAGGACCTTGGGAAGCCGGAGTTATCTCTTTTGACATCAATCAAACCACCACTGACGAGGTTGTTGAACCAGAATAAGGCAGTAAGTTGTAAAAGAATTGGAAGCTTCATGGCTGCTGATCTGTTTTTTGGGACAGAAAATCAGCCGATATCCAAAGTTTCCAGTCCGGCTAGTATGACTACTTGAAAAGCAGTTTGCGCCCCTTTTTTTAGTAGCACACTCATGAGTCCACAAGAAGTACAAAACACACAAAGCTGGTGTTTGTGCTCAAAGTCAAGGTTGAAAATGTGCGTCTACAGGAGCGCTGCATTTGCGACGTAGTGGAAGAGACTCTTACAAGATGTGCCCGGCAAGTACACAACATTGAAATATTTCATTTACCATAAAAATTAACAAGCAAACCAGTAGCTACAAACTATATATTTCATATATACTATATTAACGGCAGACATGAGGATACTGATTATCCAAATTGGTAATCGTATTTTTTTTATTATGTTTAATCTTTTTTGTGAAACCAACACAATTACATGAAAAAACAATATTCAGTATACTTCAGTTTTTACGACTTAGTCATCACCGTGGGACAAGATACGCAAGAGGTGCAAGAACAAATTGATAATGTCCAAGTAAAGAGTAATGGCAGCGGAGACTTCTTCTTCTGGATGTACTTTTCTCATAATCAACTGGGTATCAATAACAATGTAGACGGAGAAAATCAAAGCACCAACAATACTGTAAATATACTCAGTAGTAGAGGAAAAGTTCAAGAACATGCCAAAGAAGCCGAATGTTACCAAGGCAAACAAAGCGTAGAATAATACTCCTTGGTAGCTAGTGAAGTCATATTTGGTTTGGATGGCAAAGAGACTTAATCCAACAAAAATGAAACCGGTTAGCACCACCGCATTAAGCACAATATTCGTGTCGTAGATTGAAGTGACAACACCTACTGCATAAGACTCACACACTGTGAAGCCGCCCAAAAGAAGCAAGTTGTAAGGGTAAGATCTGCTTTTGAAGAAGGCACCGAGCATGAAGCCAAGTGATCCAACGAAGGAAACCATCAACAACCAGCCGTTGTCGAGAGCGAACTCTTTGGCAGCGGTGCTGGCGTTCAACGCAAAACCAATGGCAAAGGTAGTCAATAATTGGATGGTCAACAAAGTGTATACTTTCCTGACAAACATTTGTCTGATGGACAACTCGCAGCCTGCGACATTGGTGCCATATTTGAAGTCATCAGGGATGCCGTCTTCATCGACAGAAGTGCGACCCTCATTGCTCGAGGTGTTTTGGTTGTTCAAAAGCTCATCAGTGTAGCTTGGAGGATCATTTATTGGCTGGTAGGCAGGTTGACTCATGTTGTGGCGTTGTTCCTTTATAGTAATCTGCTGAATCTGTTAATTATTATTGCTTCTTAGTATCTGCGCGAGTGTGTTTGTAATACAATAAAATAAGCCGATAAAACAAGCAAGGGGCTTCAATGTGATATAAAGTGCTGAAATGAAAAGATGAATAAGCTCCGAACTTGGAAAGAAAAAGGGATACTGGAAGGCTATAAAGCAGTATCAAAAACCAAAAAGTAGAGCATTAGGAGTATTACCGTAGAAATATATAGAATTCTGTAACAGCGCGAAAACCAAGGCTGGGTGGCACTATGCCCGGCGCCCCTAACCTCATCGCCTTTACCGCTTTTGGACATCAAATGACATTTTGCACCCCTTCCACTACCAACAGACAATTACATAATTATTTAATATATTACCTAATATATTACTAATACCATTTTTCTAGAAAACATGTCTTTGTATTTTGCAATATTTGCAGGGCGACAAGAATGCACAATAATTATCTTACTCTTCGAAGAATATACATTCAGCCGTCTTCGTTCGATACCATAGATACTAAACCAACATGAGTTATAGAGGCGTCCACAAGCCAAAGACAAAGATCAACAACTCGCGGTCTTCGGACCGCCGAATGGCTGCTGGCAGGGCTCCTGCGAGCTATCTTCACACAGCGATGCAGTCATCGCTTCTTAACACTAATAACAATAACAGAGATAATAGCCCCTATACTAACATCTCTCCGATAGCTAGTAATAGCCCTTCTCCCTCACCCGGTGCACCGCAGTCTCTGTCCGGCTTTCAATATGTGTCGCCCGCCACCACTGCTTCCGCCGACGGCATTAGCAAGGCGCCAGAGAAAATAAAAACGGTCCAGCGAAAGGTCGGAAGCCAGACGTGGAGCGACTCCACTTTGCTCGAGTGGGACCCGAAACACTTTCGGCTTTTTGTAGGAAACTTGGGCCAGGATGCGAACGACGAAATGTTGTACCGCGCTTTCCTGAAGTACCCTTCTCTTTCCAAAGTGCGAGTACCGGTGGATCCCAAGTCCAAGGTCAACAGAGGCTACGGCTTTGCGGCATTTGCGGATCCAGAAGACTACTTTAAGGCATTCAAAGAAATGAATGGTAAATATATCGGCCAGCATCCAGTCCAGTTGAAAAGAGCGCAGACAGAAATAAAGCCAGTAACGGTGAAGAACAAGAAAAACTATAAAAAGAGGCATTAAACATAAGACTAGCTACTAGATGTAACAAAGAATAAATGATCAATGACGGATTTTTTTTGTTGTAGTTTTGCTGAAAGGTACTATACAAGATAAATAGGATAAGGCCATATCTTCAGTTTACTTTGCTGATCCTCGAGTTTCAAAGTAAAGAAATCAAAAAACTGAAATTTGCAGTTAAAATTTTCAAACATCTTCTTGCTCGGTTTGAGCTTACGTTCTAAAGAAGAACAGTTACTGTGTTATAACACTATTTATCAGGTACACATTCCATCTGCACGATTCGCCTTACATTTTCATCACTGTACAAGATCCTCCAAGAGGTTGAAATTATATATTTACAGAATCACTAGTTTCCTAAGCCACTCAAAATAATTATGAAATCCTATACTGGCTCCCAGGGCACCATATAATATCATTTTCAATGCCAAAGAAAGATAAATTCTCATCATTAACTGAGAATGTCCTCAATGCTGACAGCACTGTCTCCCGAAAGCAGTACATCGTCAACATAGTCGTTCATATCTATCCCCACATTGCTTTCTCCAATGACCGCCTGCCTATTCTTTACTTCCCATTCTCTAATCTCATTATATAATCCTTTTTTTATCGGCATCAACGGGTCAAAAAACTTCTCCACCTCGATGCCTTCCTCCGTAACGTACCAGCTCGAAGCGTCCTGCGATCTGTCAAACCGGTACAACTTGTCTTTGCCGTACATTTCCTCAAACTCCGCTCTAGTAACGTACTTGTCGTAGTGCATTACCGGGAAATTACTCAAGCTGAGGAATCTGTTATCGGACTCCCGCGTCTGCGGCACTGGCGCCTTCTTATTCTCCTGGACATAAAACTTACGCAAGAGTATAATAGCCTCTTCACGCCCAAAATCAGGATAGCTGGAGTACGTTTTATCAAACGATTCAATCAGCAGTAGGTCGAGGTCAAAACTAGTACCGCTACCTTCTTTGTCTTTCACTAGCCGCTGCTGGCACTTTTCTTTATATCCGTCACTCGCAATTCCCAAATTATCGTAGTTCAACCTGTAGATAGACCCATTACCACCAAACCTGTCATTGGCTGCCCCAAAGAACACTCTTCTGATGCCTAACTGGCGCAACGCCGACCCGCACATCACGCACGGCTCTACCGTCACATACAAGTCAATCTTGCCGAAGAGCTCCTGTATCCGGAGCTCAGTCTTCGCGTCGTAAACATTATCCTCCCGTTTGAGGCTAAACATCGTGAGAATCTGCTCGATGCCTATTAATTCAGCGTGCATTATTCCCGATAACGTGTCGTTGGTGTTGTTCATCCCTGACGATATTATGTGGCTATTGTTGTAAACAAAGATGCATCCTACCGGGACCTCATTCTTTTTGAGTGCATCTTCCGCCTGGTTGAGGGCGATTCTCATAAACTTGAAGTGAGTCTGAAGACTCTCGTTTTTGTCGAAAGGCGGTACCATGCTTTATTTTATTTTAGATTTTGATAGATTGGGTGGGATGTTCCGCAAAATTTCAATGCGAATGTCGATTGTATCTAGAAGGATTAGAATTTTTTTGAACCGCGCTTGAAAATTTATTTTTCCCAACATGCATAATCAACAGCGTTAAATAAAACGAACAGCTCCCGCCAGTAGCGTATGGAGAGCTACATTACAAGTTCAAAATGGAAAGTAGAAAATTTTAATCATGTATCATAAATTCATTGAAAAATCGTTAAGCAACATTTAGTCTAGTAAAAAAAAAAGCAGCAAAAAAAAGCATTTGAAACTTATAAAGTAGAGAAAAAAATTAAAAACGAAGAGAAGAATTAAAAGGAAACAGGCCCCAAGACAAAATAAATAAGTATGATACAAAATTGAAAAAGAAAAGCAAGAAAAGCAACCGTAATTTGTCAATCACTATCCGCTGAGACTTAGCGCCAAGCTTTGCAAAGAAAGATCATTCACCAAATCTTTGACAAAAATCCTGAGTTTTTCCTTATAATCAGCGTAGAGATCATTATTAAGGCGTCTAAAGACAATCTTTAACTTGGCCTCTGTTTCATGGCTATTATCGTCTAAACTCATTGCGCTTTCATTCTCGCTACTGTTGAGTTTGATAATTGACAAGTATTCTAATACCAAATTGTAGTATTCCTCTTCCGTTTGAATGAACTCAAAGATGAGGGCAATCAACTTACTGATTTGTTGAATGTAAAGCTTTCTAGAATATCTCCCCACAGAATATTTGCTTGATGAGTCAACTAACTTGTGAGCGCTAATTTCGGTCAAGTATTCAGAGTGGACATTCACTATTTCGTCAATTGAACAAATCTCATAATCAACATCATATGTTTCTAGTTTTGGAAAAAAAAATGTATCTGATGAGCATGTTGGGAGGATGGCTGTATGAGAACGAGATCCGTCAACGTCACCGTTAACAGCAACATCATTTGTTTTGCTAATATATTCCTTATTAGGCAATAACACCCTATTATACTTTGCCATACGATCATGAACCTTGCTTTTTTTAACGTCTCCATGGTTCGTTTTTCTTAAAAATAAATCCTTGGGCTTAGTGAGTTTTGAAAAAAGCTTTTCAAAAGCTTGATCGATAACTTCAAAGTTCAAATAGCTCAAAAGTTTCGTAACGAACTTGATCAAATTGCCTTTGATAATGTTAACAACAGTGAATGATTTTAATAACCATAATTTTGTCTTTATAGAATTTGTTGATAAAAGAGACCCTCTGTGTTGATGCAGCTTGAAGCGCCTCACCTCTTTTCTTGTCTGGCGCAATCTGTTCTCCGAAAGAGTATTTGATTGCTGCCATGACTGATCAAGAAAAAAGTTAGTTCTCTTTAACTTCCATAAAAAGTTGAACAACTTTAAATAGCCCTTCAAACCTTTGTAATTATTGTAGATGATAACGCTTAATGGGTCTTCAAGTTTGTAATCCAAGGTAAAAACATCCCAGCCAAGATTTGCGGAAGAATTTAAAGAAAGAATTCTGGTGTCAATTCTTAATAGGGTGTCTCTTGGATATCCTTTAGTAGATGAGTTGTAAAGTGAATGGGCAACACTCTTCGATAAATCTATAGTGGACAATGACTGCGACGGCTCGCTAAGAATGGCCAGAAAGCTTGAAAAAAGAGCGGAAATAAAATCGCCCTTGGACAACAACAAAAACTTTTTCAAGCACGCAAAATGGTAGTCTATCTTATAATTATTATATATCAAGCAGGTAAAATAATTCGTCAATTCCTGATACTGCGAGTTTATGAGAATGGTAAACTGATCATTGTTGAATTTTTTTAAACCTTGGTTTTGCGATGCTAAAAACAGTTTGAATTTGTGATTGTATCTGTTGAGAAAGTTGTACTCCTTGCAAACATCTCTCAAAAACACTATTGTTTTACCAATTTGATGTATTTTGTAGCCGGTTTTTATAGGCAAGAATCTTGGAAATTTGGTTTTGTCAAAATCGAGTCCCGTTATATTATTGAAAGGATCCTCTTTTGATTCAACTTTTTTAATGAAAAATTCGTGATTTGTATCTATCAATTCTCCGTTTAGTATCCAGTTTTCTAAGATTTTGTAATAAGGCGCTGAAGCGCCTTCATAAAGATTTTTAGACAAATCCTTGATAAGCGGGTCACCATAGCTCGTGTAGCCATAGAGTAATGACAAGAATTCATTTCCTGGTAGCTCCTCCAAACAATTTATCAAAAAGTGCAAGAACCTGAAAGCATCGATCTGAGGTATTAAGTGTCTATAAATGTCAATCAAAGTATTTTCAGGACTATTGCTGGATATTGAAAATTCATTAACTAAATTCACGTATTGCTGTATAAGGGAGCTAGTCTGGCTGATAAAAGCGATTTTTATCTGTGATGTGTAATCTGATTTTGTCTTGTTGAGAAGCCACTTATAAAGTAGACTAGCTTCAAAAAGCAGATGTAAAAGTCCAGTACTATTGTTGTTTATAATATCAGGTATTTCAATGCTTTTCCCGCTCTGATCCACAGGAAACAAGCGTGACGTAGACCCCAATAACGTGTACGAAATAAACTCTAGCATCTGCGATTCTTCTATGTATCCCGGATTGAGCTTCAAGTACAAGTCATCGATGATTTCTTGCAAAGTGTGATCATCATAACTTTTAGCGCTAAAATTTGCTCTGTGTCTCTTGTTAGCGCCACCTTTGAGAGACTTTAGATTACTTGAGCCCACCGCACTTAGATTTGAGTCTGGTCTTCCAATGTTTCTCATCAGATCGAGCCTCAGAGAATGATTCTGCTGCGGATTTGCCTGATATCCAGATCGCAAGGATGAACTGCTATACTGCCCTAGCATTGGCCCTTCACTAACAAATCCTTGCACACCTTGTGGAGCTAATTGATTATGAGAATCTCGCTGGTGATTAGTTTTGATGGTTGCGAGGAATGCCAAATACAGTGCTACCTGGTCTCGCGTCCTGTATTGCAAAAATGTTTCAACAAGTGGGACAAACCGACGCAAATGGACGTCATCTGAAAAAAGAGGCCGGTAGCTATTCACTATTTGCTCGAGATCATAATTGTAATGGCGGTCATTTTGGTTTTCGACTTTATTGGCAAGCTCGTTGTATATCTGTTGCTTTTCAAACGGCTCGCTGCCGGGGAACAACAAGTTCACGAACCCAGACAAGCACTCCAGCAACCGCTGTCCATATTGAGACATTATTGATATGACTGCCACTTGTCTGTTCAGTTTTCTATTTCGCGACAGCGGTCTCGTCTTCACTGATTTGATGTTTCCCTAAGCGCTTTTCTACCTAAAGAAAATAAATATTGTAAACACGCAGCAGGGCTATATAACCTAAAGCGTCCCGTCAACATGAGACGGCCGACCACATAAAAAAGTGCTCTGTAATATTCGCTCATTTAGATGAACAATTACAAAAGTAGTTCAATTTCTTCTAATACTTACCAAGGCTACTGCTAATTTTTTGGAAGATGAAAAAATTGTATTAAAAGGTTTTAATAGAACGTGTATGGCATAGCTAGTGTTTAATATTAAATTAAAAATAACACAAGACGCAACATTCAAAAAGAAATCTATTGAAATTGAGCATAATAATAAAAAGGCTCATAGCAGTCAAAAAGACAAAAAGGGCAGAATGCATCAAAATCAAATGAGTATAAGAAAAAATAAAATAAATCCAGAAACTAAACCGCTTTTCTTTTGGGCGTCCATCAAATTGAAAGAGTCTGCTGCCTTAGCTTCAAAAGTGGACACTGTTGGGAATGTCGATGCGCCAGGGCTAGAAGCAGAATAGCTTGGAGTAGATCCAACAAATCTGTCAGTGGCGAGAGCTTCGGAAGTTGAGGATGAAGCTCCTTCTGGGCTTGTGGTGGAATATTGGGCAGAAGAATCGCCAGATGAAGCAACAAAGTCAGATGTGACAAGTGTATTACTAGTAATGTCAGCAGAGAAGTGTTCCTGAGAAGAGCTAACAATAGACTGGTAAAGAGTAGAAGAGGTGACAAAAGGTGTTGTCTCAGCAATACTGTCGCCGGAGGAGATGCTAACCGCAGTAGACAATGCAACTGATGAGGTTGGAATGATGGTGGACGATGTAACATAGGAAATGGTCTCAATGGTACTTTCGCCAGAGGATATGCTAACAATATTAGATAAGGTAATTGATGAAGCTGGAACGATAGTGGATGAGGTGACAAAAGATGCGGTCTCAGTAGCACTTTCACTGGAGGAGACACTGGCCACAGTAGATAATGTGACTGAAAGAGTTGAAACAACGCCTGTTTCTTGCGAGCTACTAGATGTTGCTTTGGCAGCAGTAGGAGTGGAAGCAAAGTTATCAACAGAAGTCAATGGACAATAAGTGGTAAAAGAGGTGACAGTTCCGCTACTGGTAACAGTGGTGACAGTATAGCCGGTGGTAATCTCAATGTGAGAAGTACAAGCAGTATTATCCCCGCAATCAGTAGTGGTAACAAAGACAGTAGTACCTGGAGCATACACTGTATCACTAGTAGTGACTGGAGGCAAGCTAGTAGAAACAATTGAAACAGTGGAAGCATTGGAAGCAGTGGAAACAGTGGAAGCGAGGGAGCTGCTTTTGGTATCGGTAGATGCAGAAGAGCTGGTGCCTCTAAAATAGCTATAGGTGCTTCCAGTTGATGCTGGGACAGAACTAGAGCCTGAAGAAGGCACATAGCTTGAGCTTGCCAAAGAGCTTGAGCTTGCCAAAGAGCTTGAGCTTGCCAAAGAACTTGAGCTTGTCAAAGAACTTGAGCTTGCCAAAGAACTTGAGCTTGTCAAAGAACTTGAGCTTGCCAAAGAGCTTGAGCTTGCCAAAGAGCTTGAGCTTGTCAAAGAACTTGAGCTTGTCAAAGAACTTGAGCTTGTCAAAGAACTTGAGCTTTCAGAAGTCAATGGACAGTAGGTGGTAAAAGAGGTGACAGTTCCGCTACTGGTAACAGTGGTGACAGTATAGCCGGTGGTAATCTCAATGTGAGAAGTACAAGCAGTATTATCCCCGCAATCAGTAGTGGTAACAAAGACAGTAGTACCTGGAGCATACACTGTATCACTAGTAGTGACTGGAGGCAAGCTAGTAGAAGCAGTAGAAGCATTAACCAGGGTAGTTTCAGAAGTGCTAGAAGTAATATCAGAGGTTGTGCTTGCGGAATTATTCGAAATTGTAAAAGAGGATGAAGGGACGCTGGTCGATTGCGTAGTGGCACTAGTAGCTGAACTTTCTACAGAAGTAGAGGAGTTAAAAGAAGATAAAGTTGCAGAAGTAGCTTCAACACTTGTACTGATTCCCGAACTTCTGGTTGTCAAAGGGCAGAAAGTTGTAAAAGTAGTTGACGTGTGGGAATCATGGACAGTAACCACAGTGACGCCGGTTTCAACAGTTGCTTCGGAGCATTGGTTATTTTGACAACTGGTGATGATGGCTGTGGTGGTTATCTGGACATCATCAGTAACGTAGGAGGTGGAAAGGAGGCTACTTGAAGATGAGGTAATAGTAGAGTTGAGATATGTGGTTTCTGCAATTTCGCCAGAAGAGACTGTGGAAGCGGGCTGGGAGGAGCTACTTTCTTCAGAAGAAATCGAGGAAGTGATGGAAGAAGCCAAAAAGGTAGAAGCAGAGGAAGAAGTAGATGTTTCCAGTGAAGCTGCTGAGCTGCTCAAAGTGGTACTTTTCGCTGCACTAGAGGCAGTTGACGAGAGCAAAGTGGAGGATGGAGCACTTGTTGCACTATCAGAAGAAGTGGCAGTCAAGACGGACTTAATCATGGTCAAAGGGCAGAAAGTGGTAAAGGTAGTTTCAACTTCAAGATTAGTTGAAGTAACAACAGTGACACCAGTCTCAACCGACGTTTCAATACAGTTGTGTTGGGCACAACTGGTAATAACAATTGTAGTGGTAATTGCAGCAGCTTCTGTTACATAGCTATAGGCGTCAGAGTCAAAAACAGCGCCTGTTCCTACTATGGAAGAAGTATTGGTGTATTGTGCGGCAGCAGCACCAATAGCTGCGGAGGAAAAAACCAAAATACTAGCAACTTTCATCTTCGTCCTTTAATATTCAAAGATTCAAGTAAATGTTTGCCAAATTTGTCCCTCAAGAAAAGAAAAAAATGTCTTTAGGTGCCGGGAGATGGTTCAAAGAATGGATAGTTGTTGATATTTATAAGAAAAAAAAGACGACAGATTAGAAACTGCCACTCCGGGATCTTACATGTCACTTATATAGCAAAAACCACAAAAGATTACAAGTAGAAAGAAACGAACCTGTAACGCAGAAAAACTTGACCACCTTTTTGAGTTTGCTCGGCTTTCGCGCCAAAGTACACCGAAATAATCGCTCTTGTGACAGGAAACATCAGAATAAAGTAAAGTTAAACAGACTTGTAACAAATTTCAAATTAATCTCTACGAGACTTTCATGCATACTAGGAATTTCCTATGGCTTTCGATGAATTGCTTTTTCTGTGAAAGCTTCCAGCGAGCGCCTTGAGTTACCTGAGAGCGGTTTTGTTTTACGTCCGGAGTTACAGTTTAAGGATAAGCCGTTCCGAGGCTGCTATATTTAGCTTTTCGACACAAAAAAGCTTTGTTTTTTGCAAACAAAAAGAAAGTGTGTGCAACAGGGTATTTATGGGAGGATTTTAAGGTTAGCAGCTCAGACAGGAATGGAACATTTTTGCGGCTCTCTGAGCTGTGGGTGTGCAGAAACAGTAGTCCTTAATTTGAAATAAGGTGACATAGCGATGGTAAAGACGCACTATAATGCATGTCGAAACTTCCCCTGCTAGAGCGCATGACTGGAGGGTGACCGCAACTGAGCACCTTATTTGCTTTGGGCACTGCGTCTTCTCCTCAAAAAACGAAACAGGACAAATCCAAAATGCAAAGAAAATTGTAACTGCTCATATTGCAGGCGGCAGTGATATGAGAAGTAAGTATCCAGACGTGCTATAGCACACCAAAGTTTGCAAGACGCACATCCAAAGCACTAACGTGCCTAGCCAGCTTCACACAGAACAACTATGAGTAACTTCAATAACAAAAAGGGAGGCAAGATTGTCTATTTGGGTGGCATACCCTTTGACTTTAGCGAGTACGATGTGCTAAACATTGTCAACACGGTGGGCACGGTTGTGGGAATCAAATTGGCTTTTGATCAGTTGACGGGCAAAAGTAAAGGCTATGCTTTCGTGGAGTATGCAGACGAGGACACAGCGGCTTCTGCTGTCAGAAATCTTAATAACTACCAGGTGGGAAACAGACACTTAAAATGCGGGTTTAGTTCTGGGTCTACCATAAGCGGCAATGTGACCATGGTCAACCCCGACGGTACTATAAAAGTCACTGATGACGGTAGCAGCAGTAGCAACAACAACCCCAGTAACAGTAACAGCATAAGCAATAACAAAAGCATTGGACAAAACAATGCTGGCGGCAACCAAGGAAACGTAAACAAGAACCAGCTAAGAAAGAAGAGAAGGTTGAATAGCGCTATACCGCCGTTACCTCCAGGGATTACAGTTTCCGAAAAGGATACAGTTTTTAACGTTATTTCGCAGACTCTCAAGTCATTGGAACAGATAACTTTGTATAATACTATCAAAGACGCAAAATTCATGGCCCTCAGGAATCCAGAAACCATGGTAGAGTTGCTTGACCAGTGTCCGCAATTGAGCTCTGCTTTAATTGAAATTTTACTTCTCTTTCAACTCAAGTCCCCGGAGGATGTGAGTGCTTTACTTTCATCCGAAATCCAGGCCAGTGCCTTTGGTCAACAAGCTGCTCAGCCTAGCAAGGGTGCTGCCACTAACGAAAACACAACACAAGCAGCACCGCAAATGGAACCACCTCAGCCACAAGCCCAGCAGCAGAGCGAACAACCAGCACAGGCGCCAGCTACACAGCCGGATACTGTACCATCGACATTAGCCATAACAGACCCTGAACAGTTGGCAGCAATAAAACAAGTTGTTCAGCTCACCGAGGAGCAAGTTCAGTCGTTGCCTCCAGACCAAAGAGAGGCCATTGTGCAGATACAACAAAATTACAAAAACGGACTTTACGGGGCTTTGTGAGAGTCTTACCAGGCATGCTACGAATCCTTGTTTTACGATAATGACTTTAATGAACAACTTTGTAATTGTTAGGTTTTAGGTTTATGCCATGCATTCACAGCTGTTAGTCGTAAGATTTCGTACTATCACAATAACTATTTTTGGAATTATCTTGAAAGTGGCTGAAAAGAAAAACACTAAATTTAAGCACCAATAATACAGAATTTTTTGCTACTTGATCGCCGGCGCAATACGTTATTCCAACTTTTCTTGCACTTCTTTCTCTAGTCTCAATGCATTTAGCCGAAGCGTCTCGTAAGACAATCTCGTGTACAAACTCTGGTAATCTGTTTTCCCATCACCATTCACCTGTTTCTTATTGTGTTCGTATCTAGAGAGGTCAATAGCATTATAGCTAGGTATCTGAATATTCTTCTTCCCGCTACTGTAAATCTCTTTGTGATACTGTTGTTCAAGCTTCTCGATATCCTGCAATACTAGCGACCGGGTTTGAGCGGCATCGATGTTGCCGCCATTGTGGGTTTCTACATAATTTTTTCTCACCTCTGGATGCAAAGACTCTATTTTCATATGTCTGAGCTCCTCTCGAACAAGCTCTTTGGCGGCCTCATAGCTGTTTCTGTCCACGTTGCGGAGCTCGTCATTAGTGTCTGTAGAGCGCACGGTTAGTATTTACGTTGATTGTAAACTATCGTTCAAACGCATTTCTATGGAGAGTTGCCCTCGGGGCGTACAAACAGTACTCACACTTTGAAAAGTCTAGCGGCTGAAGTTCTATCATGGTAACGGAATGGTTGTTAGTTTGAAAAAGACTGTTCTGTCCGTTAACAACAACAACATTATCCACGCTTCATCGCTAACATTTCTAATCTTTGTTTCTGGAGGAGAAAGTAAAAATTACATAAGAAAAGCAATATACTTACATAAGCGCACTGAATATTGAATATTTTTTTAGAGAAAGCCGAAAAATTTTGGGTGTTTTGGGAAAATGGACTTACATGATTCCCGCCAGACTTTCCGTTCACTCAGGCCCACGCACACCCACACAATAGACAGCGCACCACAGTATGTTGGCCGTCAAATACCAGAACAGCAGGCTTGTGCTCAGTGGCGCCTCCAGGGCTTTCCGGAGATCACGCTTCCATTCTCTCTCGCAGCTCAGCCAGGAAGCTCAACCGGCTGCTCCAGTGTCCACTTCCCCGGAATTGTACCAGGCAGCGTTCGAAGAGTTGCAAAATGGCTTGAAGTTCTACAAGGTGAACAAGTCGTTGCACGAGTTAATATATAAGCCTAAGAATGCCAATAGATTGTTGTCGATGGAGCTCTACGATGAGGAGGAAGTCAAGAGAATAACACCCCAAACCTTTGATGGCGGCATCAAGAAGAGCGCTTTCAATACTTTGGTTTTGAACAGTGCGTCATATCCTGAACTTAGCCAGGCCCAGAAGATATTGATAGATTTTGCCAAGTACAACCACTTCCCAAAGAACAAGCACTACTTGAAAGAAGAACACTTCATCAACTTGCTTATCGCTGGTGCCAGATTGAACAAGTTTCCACATGTGTTGACATATCTTTACTCCAATAACTTGGCCTTGGTGAGATTCCTCAGCTTTCAGGTTGTTGAATTTATCCACATTTTGAATGGCATCTTCAAAATCAATGCTAACGGCGTCGACTTGAAAGCATTGACTTTGAAAGAGTTCATTGACAAGTTAGACATTCCATTCACAAAACTTAGACGCTACAAGCCAAAGAACATAGAAAATGCCTTGAAATTGGAGCCTAAGGTTGCTCTTACTTACATTTCTGCTTTGAACAACTACTTGACCATGAAGCCAAAGTCCAAGAAGTTTGTCGAGGCCAAGATTTCTGAGGTCTTCAAGTTGCTTGATTTACAAAAATTGGAAATTGCCAACATTGCCGGTATCAAAGCTTCTACTTTCAAGCCATCCAACCACTTTGAATACGTTATTTTGAAAGCCATCCAGGAGCAGTTTACCAAGTTGGCTGAAAACGAGCGATTCAAGGTTCAGGCCACCGAAGTGTTAAATAAGGTGACCCCATTTGTTCAAAGTTTTGAAAAAGCCCTCGAAGCCGAGAACAAACAGAACCTCTACCACAGGATACTTGAGGAGTCCAAATTTGGCAAACCAGCGAAGGCCGCTGAAGACGCCACTGAGTAAAAAGCCTAATTTGATTTCATCGTTGATTCACTAAATGAACCTTGAGTATGACATTAGTGGTGTTAGGAACGTTTCCGCCTTGCTTGTATATATATCGCAACCGCAAAATAATAGAAGTTTTCTAAGCTCTCAATTAGGGTGCAGTTTTCTTAGTAAGTCTAGTGTATGTTGTTATAACAGAACTAATTGCACCAACTTGTGTGCTAATTGATCTGTTTTGGGTAGAACGCCGAGGCTCGGTTACGCAGCACTGGTGTGAAAAATTGTAATTTTTTTCATTCTGAAAGTAAAGAGCGATCACAATGCAAATGAACCTTGAACAGAAGATCACACAATATAGTATTTTACTCACCAAGTACAAAATAAGTAAAATCCGAATTATATCAAAATGTTCAGATCGTCGGTGAAGAGAATATCGTTTAGAAGACTTCAGTCTACCCTCAGCTTGGAGAGTGAGTTGCAGAAGATTGAAAAAGCCAAGTTTTTGCAAGACACCAATACCAAAGAGATCTTCCCACCGTCCACGACGGCCTCGCAGCACATTTTCCCAAAACTTGAGGACATTGATATTGCTAAGGACTTGCAGACTAAGGAGTTTGGTAACACCCAGCTTGGAACCTACTACATCTCTAGAACTACCACGGGAAGAGTGCCGGTCTACACAGAGATCCGCAGAGGCCAGGTGCGCGAAACCATCGTGAGAAGAATAGAGGGCGACGTTGTCCAGTTGAAGAAAGACTTGCAGAAAGCATTGCCAAAGATAGATCCAAAGGAGTTCAAAGTGTCCCAGGAGAGCAAGAAGATTGTCATTTCAGGTGATCACGCTGGCGCTGTGCGTCACGTTTTGTCACAGGTGCTCAAGAAGTAAACGTACAATAATGGGTAAATGGAAACAGTTTGGTGAAAATTTTTAGGCCTCCAACCTTAAAGGTGATTTAGTTTTGTTTTTGTGCTAGGCCTCAAAGTTTTTGTGTGTAAATAGTCAATATAAACGTCTCGCGACATTGGAAATAATTTTTCTACGGAAGATTTTGATAAGACATTTAACTACAAACACGGTACCAACTGCACTTTATTACGAAAAGGACAAAAGAGAGAAAAACCAGATAAAACCATTAAGGACGTAAGAGATTAAGAAAATGGGAGAAAAAACAACAAAGGAACAAAAAGAAGAGAAAACATCAGAACTTGTATATACAAAATTTCAAACTTTTTATCATCTATGCAACAGGAAAAAAAGCAAAATCATTCAGCCCACTCTATTGGGTTTTTGAAGATCTTTTCCAACTTTGCTTCTTCACTGCCTTCCTTTGGAGACCGGTTGTACACCCAGCTGACATGAGCAGGCAAGGACATCAAGATGGACTCAATTCTGGATCCTGGAGTCTGTAAGCCGAACTTGGTACCTCTGTCGTAGACCAAATTGAACTCGACGTATCTGCCTCTTCTGATATATTGCCACTCTTTTTGGGCGTCTGTGTAAGGAAGGTCCTTTCTTCTCTTGACAATAGTAGTGTAGGAGTGAATCCAGGTGTCGAACAAGGATTCGACCATATTCAAGATCTCGTTTGGATCCTTGGCGTCGTAGTCATCAAAGAAGATACCACCAATACCTCTGTTTTCGTTTCTGTGAGTGATCCAGAAGTATTTATCGCACCATTGCTTCCATTCTGGGTACAACTTGGTGTCAAACTTGTCCAAAGTGTCCTTGTGGGCCTGGTGGAAAAGCTTGGCGTCTTCTCGATAGAGGTAGTATGGGGTCAAGTCAGCACCGCCACCGAACCACCAGGTTTGCGGGGTACCATCGGCGTTCCAGGTCTCAAAGTATCTGTAGTTCAAGTGAGTGGTTGGGACGTGTGGGTTCAATGGATGGATCACCATGGACAAGCCACAGGCAAAGAAGCTCACCCCTTCACCGTCGGAACCGCCCAAGTTCTTATGATCCGCTCTCATTTTGTCAATGGCCTGTGGAGGCAACTGGCCGTAGACAACAGAGATGTTCACACCGCCTTTTTCAAACGTCTCGCCGTTTTCAATAACGGAGGAAAGACCACCACCACCGTTTGGTCTGTCCCAGGAGTCAAACTTGAACTTGTAACCGGAGTCTATGCTCTCCAAGCTGGCGATGATCTCTTTTTGCTTTTGGCGGACCAAAGCCTCCATCTTTTCACGGATTGGGGCGTTTGAGGAGGTAAATTGGAACTGACCGGGCATCTTGGAGGGTGATCTTGAGATATGCCAAAAACGTGCTTCTTTTTGAAATTGAGGATCTTTCTGCGAAATCTTGATTGGTGTGGCCGTTTCTGGGAAACCAAAAAAGGAAAAAAATAGTTACTATGTTTTGAAGCGTAGATCTTATAATATAATCAAGATTCAACGGCTCAAAGGGGCTCTTACGCTGTATATATACCCGACTAGTTTAGCCTCGCTAACGACTTTGGTGATGCTTCCGCTTTTTGTACGAGCGTTTATTCCGTAACACCGCTGGTCGCCTGACCAAGGAAATGCGGAAAAACGCGCGTTTTGTATGGGTGAGCGTATGCGTCACACCAGACAGGCATAACAGCATAACCGAGCCCTTTAGAAGACAGAAAGACCTCCAACTGAAAGCTTTGCAGGTATACGACAGATGGTTGGGTTGGAGAGCATCTGGAATGGAAGAGGTGGTAGTGGTGCGTGGCGGAGTAACATCAGAACCAGAACGAGTGGAACCATCTGGACTTTTGCTGCACGTTGCGGTCTTCAAGAATCTAAGATGAAGATTCTGCCTTCACAAGTAATTATGTCTGCTGCTCTCGTTGCTTGAGGAAGATGAGTAGTGCCATAAGTAATAATTCGAAGTTACAACAGGCAGTTGTTCTGGAACTTTGTGGTACCTGCAGGCTATTTTCATATACAAATAAAAGTGATAATTAAGTATCCATAATTCGGCTTCACCAAAATGACAGCTATTTATAATTGTATTATTTGAATCACTGAGCTATTCTTACTATGCACCAGTACAGAGTTTCCTACATGCTCGAATACTTCCGTTGGGTAACATGCAGCATAGGGTACAATGTATTAAATCATAAAATACAGGATACCAAGATCCTTAACATAACAATATCATCGCGGAAACAAGCCAGAGCGGGCAGTTCAATTGGTCACCGAGCCATTTGATTACCAAACTAGCAATGATTGACAAGCCAACAGTTCTTAAATCATTTGATAACTACAACAGGTGTCTCATCGCGTTCCTCATCGTCGTCGTTGAGCAAGCCCTTTTGCTTCTCCTTCTCTTCTTCTTCATCGTCCTCTTCATCGTCCTCTTCCTCAAGACTTTCTAATGGTTTTCTTCCGTAATAGCCTTGCTTGAATCTCTCGACCTTTTCGGCCCTCAAGTTGTTGAAAATGATAAAGTTGAACCATATCTCGATAAATCCGTAGATACTGATGAGATTGTTAGCAAACAACACATTGTCTGAGATATAGCTGTACATGGTCAACGCAAAGAAGAAGATGAGCCTGAGCGGAACGAGATTCTCGAAGTATGTGAAGTAGAGCTCTCTGTTATCGATGCGAGGCTTTGCATTCTCGTTCTCCTCAATGTCCTGGAGGTTCTGGGCATCCAAAATTGGCGGCTTGGAGAAGAGGTTCGAGATGGAGAAGATGGCAACGAGGTCTGAGAGCGCATTGAAGGACAAGAGCACAGCGAGGATACCGACAATGGCCTCATTCTTGGGCTCCGCCAAAGTGTCGACCACGATGTTATTGAAGACTTGGGCAAACAATAATACGTAGGCGTTGAAGATGACGGTCTCGGGGCTCTTCAAGAGGAGGAAGGCGATTGTAAGCAAAAAGGCGCAGCGCCAGTACGCCAAGCTAACGGAGCTCACGAATACCATGGAGGAGAAAGGATCAATTGGTCTAATAATGACTTTTGCTGTGTTTCCAATATATTCCCGTGTTTTGCCATCGGGTACGGTAGTACAACAATGTGTATCTTCTCCATAGTGAGACGGAAGTTGCAAGATGGGCGCAGTTGTAACGGGTAACCTGCGAAAAAAATCCACCCAAATATACACAAACCGCCCAAAGGACAGCTGACAGCACCATAGACAGCACAACAACAGCAGACCACATAACACCTCAGCGACGATGAACTTCCTCCGTAATAGACGCAACAGGGAGGACTCCGGATTGGTAGATGAGGACCATAGACATAAGTCCAGAAAACCCGCCAACACCGCCTTCAAGCAGCAGAGATTGAAGTCATGGCAGTATGTACAGACCAGGAAGATGATCCTTCTTAGACAGAACCATACGAATACTAACGCAAACATAGACCAATATTGACCCCCAAGTCAGTACTCCCGCTCTTGTTGATAATAGCAGTCATCTTCGCGCCGCTCGGCATCGTGATGCTTCTCACGTCGTACAATGTGCAGCAGATTGTGATAGACTATACCAAGTGCGACTCGTTGGCGACCACCGCCAGCTACAGCAGCATTAACAAGAAGTACTACACACAACACTTCAAGAGCAGCGGCAACAGTGCCCCTAAATGGAAGATCGCGAACAAAACTGTCGCCGTTGACGACGACAACAGCTACGATACCACCGTGTGCAGCATCGAGTTCAACGTGCCAAACTCTATCAAGGCCCCCGTGTATTTGTACTACAAGTTGACAAACTTCTACCAGAACCACAGAGAGTATGTTGAGAGCTACGACTTGTACCAGCTCAAGGGCCAGGCCGTCAAGGCAGCAGACTTGTCCAGCAAGTGCTCTCCGCTTAAGACGGACAGCGACGGCAAGATATACTATCCCTGCGGTTTGATTGCTAACTCATACTTCAACGATACATTCTCCTCTCCTGTCTTGCTCAACCCGCAGGGAGCCTCTGAAAGCGAGAAAAACTACACAATGTCTTCTGATGACGTCTCATGGTCCTCGGATATCAAAAGATATAAAAAAACCAAGTACAACCCCTCGGACATTGTCCCTCCGCCAAACTGGCGCAAAAGGTACCCGAACGGCTACACCTCAGACAACCTCCCAGACTTGTCCCAGGACCAGCTTTTGCAGAACTGGATACGCACTGCAGGCTTGCCTAGCTTCATGAAGCTCGTGGCCAAGAACACTAAGGACGAACTCGAAGATGGAAACTATAGAATAGACATTGAACTTAACTATCCAACATCCATATTTGGCGGCACAAAGTCACTCGTCTTGACGACAAATAGCATAATAGGTGGCAGAAATGTCACCTTGGGCGTAGTCTACCTCGTTGTTGCCGCGATCTGTGTCCTATTTGGCATAATATTCTTGATGAAGCAGGTTATCAAGCCTAGAAAAATCGGTGACAACAAGTACTTGGACTTTAACAAGAATGACGACTCGTCAGCCAGAGGTTTCAGAGATATCCTATGAACAGCGTTTGTCTACCTAGGTACATACATATATGTTATTCTCTTGCTTTATAGATTATAGTCGTCTAGTTTACGTTTGGACAAAATTTGTGTATTATTATCAAAACGGAGCGGTACTCCCCCTTTTCAATGTTTCAATGATGTTTTCGTGTTTTGTACTTTTTCTGGTGCTTGGGCTGCTACCTCTGTAAAACTGTAATATTTTGAAAGAACATTTTTTACTTACAATATTGTATTTATTGTACAGCTTCACACCTAGAATTAAGACACAGCGCACATAACGGTTTTGCGAACGCTATTGTACGGCTATTTTTGTATCCTTGAACCCAGAGTAGTTATACTTTGCGCAGCCATGTGTTAATCCCGCTAGAACTCTACAATGCCTTCGCTTAGAAAAAACATCACTACGTATTCAACAGTGTAAAGTGAAACTTAAAAAGCTAAAAGAAAGCATTTCCAAGAACTGAAGAAGTGCCAAATACAGACAAAAACGGAAAGCACATGTAAGTGAGCAATAGTAATATAATGTTATGTAAAAGCGTAATAAAATAAAAATAGATATAAAACAAATAGAATAATGTAAAAGTGAAGAAACTGAAATGACAGACAGAAAAAGTACAAAAACAAAAAAGTTACAATACAAAGTTTATAAGGATAGGACTGAAACATCACTAGAAACAATATGAAATGAAGGAGTGGAAAAAACAAACACAAATCAACATTGATTCAACAGAAATTAGATGGCCCCAGAGTACTCGTCAAGCTCGTCTTCTGGTAAATTGTAGTATTCCTTTTGGTCAAAGTTATCTTCGTTGATGAAGTAGCTTTCTTGGAAAGCTGCATTCTTGGCAACTAACTCAATAATTCTTCTGATGGTTGGAACATTCAACCAGGCAGGAACGTAAGCCTCAAGTCTAGCAAATGGTCTCAATTGCACTCTTCTGAATGGGTCATCAAATTGACCAGTTTCATTAGTCACTGGCTCAAAGAAGTCGTCATTAGTGCCGGAAGAATTTCTCTTGACCTTGTCAGCAACAACTTGCAAGACCTCAGAAGGAATCGGGGTCTCGTAGTCAGCAACGAAATACTGAGAAATCAATTTTTGAATTTGTGTTGGTTTCAAAGCGTAACAGATTTCGTAGATAATGTCAATGTCTTCCACAGTGTTTTTTCTCAATTGCAACAATTTGGCGGCTTGCAACAAGTGCACCAAGTAGCTGGAACCTTCTAAAATATCATGAGTTTTGCACCACTCTTCCAATCTGGTGACATTATAGTTCAACTGCAAACCACGCTTCCATGACAAAAAGTTCTTTCTCATGATCAAGTCATTGAAACAGATGGCATCCACATATCTTAACAATTCAGTGATAACTTCATTTTGAACTTCAGTCTCAATGAAGTAGCTCTTCATGGACCAGTACACACTGTTGAAAAAACTCATAATGTCGTCCATCTTATACTGAGCAGTTTGAGAAAATACCTTAGAGAAAAAGGCAGCAGATTCTTGGGCCATGAAGCCAGGCAATGATTGAGATAAGACAACAGCGGAGACAGCCTTCTTTTCCAAATCTTTTTCCATCTTTTTCATCCACAAGTTGTAAATGTTGTAACTCAAAGATTCAAAATCTTCCTTTACAACAGCCAACAAGTTCAAGTATTCATCGTACTCGGACTCGCTCAATTCATTAGAAATACTGTCATTAGCAATCATGGTAGATTGGGCATAAGAGACAAACGAGTACAATTCGTGAGTGTTGGACAACCAGAATGCACCATGAGAAACAACATCCTCGTCCTTCAAGGAAGTCACGATGGATTGAATAACGGATAAAACTTCACCGAGGAAGTCTTCACTCTCCTTGGTCAATCCTAATCTCCACATGTCAGACAAGATGATAATGATGATTCTAGCAGGGAACAAGACTTCCTTTCTGGTAAGATCAGCGGCAACACCAGCTGGTGGAACCTTCAAACCCTTTAACAAGCCTTCAATGATTTCTTTGTGCAAGTTCTTACCGTCTTCCAACAATTTCCACAATTCTTCGTTGATAGCGGCAACATTGTTGGCCTCGTCGTCTTCCTTGTTGGAAACTGGCATTACAGAAACTGGTCTTGGGCCAGATTCTCCATTGAGACTCTTGTTAGTAGCACCCCAGGTCATACTGTGTCTGTTCTTAGTGTTACCGTAGTAGGCCTGCTTACCGAATCCATTACCACTGCGGAGATGGTCACTGACAGCTTGTTGACCAATGCCTTGACCAGTCAATGCAATGATTTCTTGTTTCAATTGGGTGATAGTTTTCTTTAAGTCTTGCTCATTGTTGTTATATTTGGCCAATTGGTCCCTGGCTTGGTTCAATTCTTCGATATTGAGTTTGACAGTTTCCTTCAACCCAGTCTGTTCCTTCAACAATCTTTGCAACTTGCCTTCAGATTCTTTGAAATCCAACTTAGTTTGAGCCAATTCATTGTTCAATGTATCAATTTGGGTAATGTATTCATTCTTGGTGGATTGTAGTACATCATTGTACTCTTTTTCTTTTGACTTGAGCAAAGCACGGTTGGAGCTGCTATCTTGCAATTTCTTCTGCAAAGATTCAATTTCTTGATTCAACTTCTTGTTGTCACTAATCTTGGCAGTCAAAGACTGAGTCAATTCAATAACCTTATTCTCCAATCTGTAGGAAACCTCTTGCAAGTGGTTAACAGACTTGGCCTCTTCTTTAAGTTTCTGAAGCTCTCTGTAAGCTAATTTTCTTCTGATGCAGCTTTGTGCAAACACAGCAGCTTTAACGTAGTTTCTAAATTCCTTTCTGCCAGAATAGGATCTCCAAGCGTTCTGAATAACAACAGCAGATTGGCGTTCACGTAATTTGATGGTAGATTCCTTGGCCTTTTTAGCTCTGAATGCAACTTGAATGCCAATAATAGCTTCTCTAGCCAAAGAAAATCTTCTTTTAACAAGGTAGCTTCTAAATAAGGTTTGCAACATAATAGCAGAGTGCTCTTCAATTTCTTGTTGAATTCTTTTTCTTTTCTCATAACCTTTAATCAATGCTTGTAATTTACGAATGGAGTCGAGAATGTCCAAGTATTTCTTTCTGTAAACCTTGGCTTTGACGTTTTTCTGGAGCAAGACAGCAGCTTCATGTAATTTGTTGGTTCTCAATTTTTCGAGATAACCCAACATACCAGCTTTGAAAAAAATTTTGGTTTCACCCATTTGGTATTTCTTGTCATCTTCCACTTTTGCCTGTAAAATTTTGTCACATAAAGCACGGACGTCTTCTGGAGTAGCCTTTTTACCATTAAGAACATCAACATAGTTATCGGAGGAAACTAAAATGTGATATCTTTGAGCAAATTCTTCATAAGTCCATCTTGTTGGGAAACCAGCACAGGAAATTCTGATAGTCTCCAAAACACCGCAAGCTCTTAATTGAGATAAAACCATGAGCGAGTCAAATTCCCAAGCCTTCTTTTCTTCATTCGGTTTGATACATCTAATATAGTGAACATTAGTAGAATTAATAGTGCTCGTTAGATCAATCAATGACTTTTTGAAAATGGAACCTAAAGTTGGTTTACGGTTCGTAGCTTTACTAGCCCCGCCAAGTCTACCGATAGTACCGCCAAATTTTGGCTGAGGTTTGCTAGCAGCGGCCTCAGCTTCTTTTTGTTTCTGGACTTCTTCAGTGAGTCTTTCCACCGTTTCAATAATATCCTTCAATCTTTCGTTGGTAGTAGCTTTCAAAGTTTCCAAGTGACCATCGCTGACAGTGTCTCTATTCTTTTCAATAAAGCCTTCGGCATCGTACTCAACGTCGATAGCATAGTGGGAGACAACGAATTTATTGCCACCAAACCTTGGCTTTTTGAAGGTTGACTGTTTATCCAATTGTTGGTACATTTTTTGAATCCAACTTTCGTCAGAACCAGATGGTAGTCTGGATTCTTCATCTAACAAGGCCAAAACACCCAATTTACCTTCAATCAAATTGATACATGGTCTGTTGTCACTGAACTCAATAAAAGACCATTCAATTTTTTCCTTAACATACTCTTCTTGTTCTAATTTGAAGACATGCTGGTTAAATTCTTGTTGTAACTTTTCGTTAGCATAATTGATACAAAATTGTTCAAAGGAATTCACCTTGAAGTGCTCAAAACCGTAGATATCTAACACACCAATGAAGGTTCTGTGATGCTTCAAAATTTCTGGGGCACACAAATCGTGGTTGACAAAATTCACCAACCAGTCGAATAAGTAGGAATAGATAAACTTGGCTACAGAATCTCTGGCAACCAAAGCTTGAGTAGCGCTCAAGTTTTTCATAATCTTTTCAGATCTGGTAACGAGCTGCTTCTTAACAATCCATTTACTGAACTCAGATGGGTCCAATCCTAGCAAATCACAGGCCAATTTTAAGTTTGGATCGTCAGAGGACAAATGAGCGTCATTTCTGGTGGCGGTAATTTCGATATTACCAATATGTAATAAAGCGGCTAATATACCCCAAACCTGGAATTGGATATCTGGCTTCACGCCGATCAATGTAAGGGCACTAGAGGTGTCTATAAATTCTTTGGCATCATCAACATTTGGAATTTTGGCGTCACCGCCTTGATTCAAATAGTGAAAGTCTTCTACATTCGTCAAGGAGAGTTTAGACTTTTCTTCCTCGGACAAACCTTCGATTAACTGGTAGAAAATATGATAGTTTCTTTCTGAGGCTGGTTGAAACACTAATCTTGATCTTTCCAACAAGTAGGTTCTTATTCTAGCGCCAATGATAGAAGTATTCTTGTCAAACAAAATTTCCAAATATTTACCGAATCTGGAAGAATTGTCGTTTCTGGTGGTCTTTGCGTTACCAAAACTTTCCATAATAGGGTTCGTGGCCAAAATCTGTTTCTCGACGTCAGACATGTCAGCGTGATCATGGGTGGAGCTCATGACGTTAGGGGTTGATTCGTCAGCAGTTTCCACAGAGGCAAAATATCTCATGATAAACTTAGCGGAAACAGTTTTACCAGCACCAGATTCACCGCTCACAACAATAGTCTGATTCTTGTTGTCGCGCTTCATGCATCTGTAGGCATCTTCAGCGATGGCGAACAAATGTGGTTCTAATTCGCCTCTGTTTTTGCCGGCATACGCTTGTATGATATCAGGGGAGTACAATTGATCTATTCTCTGGAAAGGATTGGTGGCAATCAATACGATACCGGAGTAAGTATAGATGTTCAATTGGGCATATCTGACCTTGATGGCATGTAACACTGCAGGCTCGTTCAAATAGGACAAGGAGGTCAAATCTTCAGCGGCTTCCAATATTGGAGGATTTCTCAAGACAGGCAAGTTCTTTTCCTTTTCTTCGTCCAAAGAGGCTAGTATCAAGTCCTTTGGCTCGGCACCATTCTCGAATTTCAAGGTGAGCTTTATTTTGCCGTTTTCTAATCTTTCGTTGCCAGACACTTCGGCAGGGACAAAGCCCTGCTTCTTGTCAGGGAACCAACAACGGGTTCCTGGCTCGTAGGTAGCAGACATCAGAAGAAAACCGTGAGGGTGAAGGAAGTAAAAATGTTAAATCCTCAAAGAAAGTATATGCTGGATAACAAAGAAAGGAAAGAAGAATTAAAGTTAAAAAGGTATCACACGAAAAGAAGGTTCATTAAACTGACATGGGATATAGTACCCGTGAAACGCGATTATGGACAAGTTTCGATTCCGAACACGCAGCGAGAAAGAACAGACCTGATCTGAAAAGAGATACAGCGGTGTTCTATAGCGATAGAATGTGCAAGCGCGGGAGAATGAGTGTCTCTGTAATTAAGCGCTGTGTAGGAATGGACTGCGAAACCGGCTGGAGAAGATGTAGCGAGTGCTCTGGAGCGAGATTTGTTGTTGGCGATGTTGTTGTTGATAGATCAAATTTTACAACCTGAAAAAAGGCGCGAGGAAAAGTGGCCTCCGTTGCAAGTAAACAGCTGGACATAACGCAGCGCGCGCCGGACCACGCCGGCAGAGTACGGATTGTACCACCAACTGCACGGCGGGGGCCGGACACCCGGATGTAACCGCATAGATGTCATGTGATAAACCGTTTTCCGTCCCGTCAACACATTCATAGTCTTTCAAATAGGTTTTCAGGCCAAGCAAATGGGCTTTTAGGCCACGAAAATGGCTTTTAAGTCATGGCAATTAGGCCCTACAACTTATTGAGGCTCTGAATTAGTTATGGGAGGCTCTTAAAGAGGATAGTACGACAACTATTTCAGCAAAAGCACATGCTACGGATCCAAAGGCAGATCCGTAGATTGAGAATTGGAGGAGGGGGCACCCGCATGATACTCCCGCAAACTACGTCGGGTGATATCAACATTAAATCTCAGCAAGCAGAAACTGATAATCGCACTTAACTTCAACAGCCCGCTTATAATTAATAACCACGGTGCTTTCATTGGCGACCGCTAGTACAGTCTAAATGTGATTGCGTTTGCTCAGCGACTATACCAATTCGCTGCTCTGTTCCATATCATGTTCACTATCTTTGGTCTCAGCAGAGAAGTACTTAAACCGATATCCGGATTTTTCGCAGTTTCCAGAGCCTTCATGTCCCTGACCGCAGGTTTCCAAGTCAAGTATTCTAGCGAGCAGCCAGGTTCCATCGAGAAGACCATCGCAGAAAAGCTCGAGAGCCAGCTCAAGCCAGAGTCGCTAGTAATATATAACGATTCACACAAGCACGCCGGTCACCACGGTCTTCGAGGCGCTCTTAACACCACCGAATCTCACTTTAGAATAGAGATTGTTTCCGAGGCCTTTGCACAGTACAAAAACCAGCCTAACAGACATCGGTTAGTCTACAATATTTTGGACGATGAGTTGAAAAACAAGGGCTTGCATGCGTTGCAATTGAAGACGAAGACGCCTGAAGAGGCTGCCAAATTACGTGCGCAGTAGATGAAGCGCCTTGGAGAATAGCGTGGATGGCGGTGGCTTGCTAATATACGATTCTGTATCTGGATCCTAGAATCATGTAGTGCCATTCAAAGAAGCATTAAGCGCTACTTTGTACATGCTTAGCAGAATACGTAGATACCCTAAGTTTGCTTTATCTATGATCCATCTGATACGCTGAGGCTTGTTATGGCAATGTCAAGTAGCAAAGGTCGTTTAATAAAGTATGAAATGTGGTTCTAAAATTACAAGCTTATAAGATGAATGGCTAAATAATGAATCATCGCTTTGTTCAGTGGTCCTCTTGCAAAGACTGGGTGTACTGGTCCAAGGTCAAGAGCTCATCGTTGTTGTTGAAGTCCTGTTCGACATCGCCGACCTTGATCTGTGCTAACCAGCCCTCGCCCATTGGGTCGCTGTTCAACAAGGATGGGTTCTCGGAAACCTCTTCGTTAATACCGGTGATTTCACCGCTGACCGGGGCATATACTTCGGAGGCAGACTTGACAGACTCAACACCGCCAATGGAGTCAGACTTCTCGACAGCGTCGCCGACAGCAGGCAACTCGACAAAAGTGGCATCCCCTAAGGCGTCTGCAGCGTACTTGGTGATGCCCACAAAGGCCGTACCGTCAGGGTGTAAGGAGATCCATTCGTGCTCTTCAGTGTACTTGGTGGTGACCGGGCCAGAGCTGAAGGTAAAGGGAGTGGCCTTTTGGTTCAAGCTGTTAGCGTCTCTCAATGAGGCAGAGGAGTTGAATCTCTTAGAGAGCAAGAAGGCGGAGGAATAGGCAGGTCTGAAAGCGACTCTAGGAATAGCACGAGCAAAGGAAGCGGCCAACATTGTGTATTTTAGCGGTGGGTGGAGAGGTGCTAAAGACAGGAGAGACTCGAGGCGGTAAGGAGCAGAAAAGTGAAATCTATCGCTGGGAAGAATTTCAATCAGCTAGAGCAGGTTGTCATCCTGGTGATATGTTGTCTGTTTTGTCTAGCCGGTTACATCTAGTGAGGGAAACAGCGCTGTTTCTGACTCGGAACACAAGACTTAGGTAAGCAGAGCTGTCCCGAGTCAAAATATTTGGAAACCTTCATTACATAATTCCTTATATAAGAAGATATTAAAAGCACAGATTAGGTTTCGAACCCAGGCGCTCCATTAAAGACCCCAAAAACTCTAACCGCAGACATATACCACTCCCGCGGTTCCGCAGATCGTGCTTTTGGACAGGTATTTCCTTTCTCTCAGAGAAAGTTTTGCCAGATGCTTATAGAGCTGGACTCGAGGTGCCTTTTCGTCCTCCTTCAGCATTGTCCCTCGGCACACACAACCCTCAGCCCCCCACTCCCACCATGGACCTCAAGGTGCACTTGCCAACATTCAGCGTCGAGCAGCATGAGGCCCTGTCCCTTCTGGACTTTCTCCTGCGCTTGGAGGCCTCCGCCAACCGCCAGAATGCCTTTTTTGACGAATCCATCACGGGCTACGTGGTGCTTACCAACCAGGACTGCCTCTCCGAGCTTGAACAGCAGCTCTACTTCACCACGCTCCAAAAGTCCTTCATATCTGTAGGTCTATCCGTGCATCCCGCCAATAACCACCGCGCTTCTGACAAAAACCGTCATCACAATAATAATGCCGGCAATGGCAGCAGCCCTTATGACAATTTCCAAATAAGAACGTTCAACTACAGCTACAAGGACTGCATTTTCAACGAGGTCATTGAGTTGGACCAAGAAGATAACGAAAGCGTCAGCCTCGATAACAGCAGTGCTGTCAGTGCCAGCAAAGAGATGTCAAATTCAAAGAAGCTTGTTCAGTTCATCTCGATATGGAAATTCAAGTTGCCCGTCACGTACCCAAAGAGAAAAATATCCAATCCTGAGATCATTATCTCTATCCTCCTCACACTCACCAACTACCAAAAACTCATCCAGAGTGCCAAGTTCTCCTCGTTGGAGTCGTCTGTCACTTCAGCCTCCAACAGCAAGATCATGATGCACGATAATACCAGCACCGATGAGATCACCTTGAAGAGATTGTACAAACCGGTTAGCGAGCTCAACTTACTTCAAGGATTAGAACCCCAGGTCAAAGTAGACCCAATGCTACAAAACTACAACTCACCCAACTTGCCTGCCTCAAAAGTCAATGGCACGGTCTACAATGGTACCGATAATAACGGTTTCAATAACCAGACTACAGTCACCAGTGCGCTCCTAACAAGCAGCGCCTCGGAGAATGCCAATAAGCGGTCGTCAATGATGTCCACCTACTCGCCAAATATCAACGACAAAAACTATAGCGCTATACCTTCCACCGTCAATTTGAACGCGAAGATCTTGTTACCAGTATACCCCGTGCTCAACATGAGACTCAAGTGTACTAAACCTGCCGGCAGGAACGACATTTTGTTGGCTACATTGGAGATCGAGTCTTCCAAGGAACTCAACAAGATAAACATGAACTTGAACTTGCTAGAGATAAATATTGAGTTTCCGAACGGCTCCATCAAGCCCTTGATACCTGCTTCGTTGACGAGGTTCCCCATACAGATTGACTACAATGATAATATCAACTTTATTTACGAGTTGATCAACAACAACAGCACCGAAAACTTGGCCAAGAAGCCCATTATGGTCACTTTAATCTTGCAGCCAATACCAAAAGACAACCCAGACGGAAACAGCAGCATGCCGGTAAACACCAACGACTGGCACAACTCGAACCAGATCACGATGTGCTGGAACACTATGGTCGATTTTAGCATCGTGGCTCCCCCAACTAACACCGCCTTAAGATTGCAGTCGGGCAAAGCCAGCTATGGTGGCAGCAGCACGACTAGCAGCAGCATAGCATCGCAGAAGCAACAGGTGTGGCAACGGAACAATCCATATGGTTTCAGCAGCAACAGCAACATCATCTCTGCGGTATCCGCGAACTCACCGCAGCTAAATAGCAACAATAGCCACTTAGAACTGGCTTCAAGAATAGCGTCGCCGACCTTGAATTCCACATCTTTCTCAATGGGTGTAAAGAACGACGCGCACAACAACAGCTCTTCCTTTGGCGGCTCCGACGCGCACCAGAAACTCAAGAACCAGACTCGCACAACCTCCACGTCGCTCACGGTGAATATCCCGCGCACGTCAAAACTGTCGGTGCTCAATGGCCTCATACTCTCATTTCACGGCACCACTAACGTCAAGGTGGGTCAGATCTTCAAGTGGAAGATCCAGGCAATCAATAAGTCACACAAGATCCTCAACTTGTCGCTCTATATCCAGCCAAAGGACAACAACAATCATTCGTTTTTAACGACGAATATCGGACACAATCCAACGTCATCAGCTCCTGGAGGGCAAAATACAATACACGCAAACAGTCCTCACAACAAGGTCCGAGGGAACCAGATAATATATCCTTACACTTCCTTGTCTCATGGCGCGGACAGCGAGAAGGTTAACTTGACTAAGGTGTTCAATCAAACCAAGTTGACGCCTACGGGGATTATCTGCTTGAACAACGACGTGCGCATCGGGCCCTTTGACCATTACTCGGTGTTTGAGACGGAGATCAACTTAATCGCGATCGAAAAGGGCATCTTTAGCTTGCAGGGCGTCAAAATTATCGATATTACGTCGGGCGAGAGTTTCGATTGCGGTAAGTTGCTAGAGGTAGTTGTTTTCGATTAGGGGAGACTACAATTTCTTTTTAAGGGCGGTGTTAAAACGACTTAGAAATTAAAAGCATACTTTATGTTATTCATTATCTAATCATTTTCTTCGTGTTTATTACCATTTATAGTTAGCTTCATTATTCTATTTGGACTTATTTTCTTGCATCAAAATTCCTCATTGTCATATATATACTCTTCTCTGATCAAAAAATGCAGTATAGACTTTATATTATATCTATAAAAAAAAGTAAACTCAAAGCAACTAAAAAATTGTAACGTGTGGATTCGGTAGCCGTATGGTACATATATAATTCATTCTAACGCGGTATGTACAGCGATCTTTTGGCTCTTGCAATTTAAAAAAAGGGGCAATAATAAATAGGTTTTGTGGTCTTATATGACAATTTTTAAAACCTCTCTTCTCTTCGACTTGAGCGCCCTTGACGCATCTTCAGGCAACCTCATGATGGAGTCCTCGAACAACGACACCAAATGGTTGCCGTCCACCGTTACACCCGACGATCCAGAAGTTGGCGTGCTTCGTGCTGACGACGATGATGACGTCGCTGGCGAACCCTTCTTTTTCGGGTTTTCAAACTGGCTGAGGTATAGCGTGAGGAATGAGCAAATGTACATGAACACATTAGCGCGAAGGCCCGGCACGTATTCCAAGACTTTGGTGGTGATGTCGCTTTGAAGCTCAAACTTGACATTGCTGCTGTTATTGGTAAAGTTGAGAGAACTAAAGACTGAGGGCAAGGTGATCTCGTCGAGAATAAAGGTGGAAAACTCCTGAGGTATTATGCCACCTTCAAGGTTATTTAGAAGCAAAAGGAGCGTTCTTGCCACCGCTTTCGAGTTGGAGTTGTCGCCAATGTCAAACTTGTCAGTTTGATCAAGATAACCTTGGTCTAGGGCACCATTATTGTTTTCCAACTGGTCACGGATTGAGATATCCAACTCATTGAGGATCTTGGGCTTCAAGTCTGCAGGGTTATTAAAATCGTAAACAGTGTCGAATATGCTTTCGTTTAAGTGGTTGCTGAGGTAATTTATTAACTCGTACACCGATGGGGGGATCCCCGAGAACGAGCCAAACCCTTCAATGTTATTCAACAAGTCCAAAGACTGGCCAAAAATTGATGGGGCAGTCTTGAACTCGCAGGTGAGAAAAAAGTCCTTACTCCCAATAATTCTCAATATGAGGGACACCATAATCTTCTTGATGCCTATGGTGAGGGAGTTGAGAGTGACTTTGATTTTCGCTACACCAGTGGCCGGGAGCACCCCTTTTGTAGCAGATAGCTGCACCAACGACTCTTTTAAATAGTTTTCATTATTTAAACCAACGTTATTATTTTCACTTTCCACCAGGAGAAAATTGCTTTGGTTCTTTTCGTTAAAATTGATAATCTCCCAAGAAAACTTTTTGGTGCCCTTGTTAGTTATCGTGAATTCAAAGGTCTTGGAGCCTTGCAAAAACTTTAGGTTTTCGCACTTGATTTCTATCGGCGACACCTCTGCAATTGGTTTATTGGCATTCTCCTGTAAATCTATTGTCTTGAGGAAATCCTTCATCAACTTGTACCGCTCGTCAAAATCAATAATCTGCAAATTTTGTAAAGTCAAATCCAAGTAAACGGGCTTGTGGTCACTGGACTGGAAATCAAAGATGCCGTTGTAATCATTCACCTTGATGTGCTTGTTTGTTGAGGGCTCATCACTGATGGCATCGTCGTCAAAAATGTTAAATTCACTAAAAAGGATTCTGTCACAGTATGCAGGGATCCTACTAAAATCATAAGGTAGGTCGTCATCCTGGGAGTTTATCGATAAACCTTCAATGTTGAGGAGCGATTCGTCATTGGTGTCATCAGCAGTATTATTTGCAGCGGTAGTAGAGGCCTCTTTCACTTTGCATTTGTAAGTGGGCAAAAACTCGATCGCTGGTTCATTGAACCCTGAAAAAATATTGAGATTGTTTTTCTCCACAGTGAATGAGTCTTTAGCTAGCAATTGATCAATATTTTTGCTAATTAGCAATTCTTTGATTTCATTTTTTGCCTCGTCGTCCTGGTTCGTCAATAGTCTAAAGTTGAAATCACCGGCAAAGAATATAAAACAGTCCTTGAATATTGAAGTTAACTTGTTTATTTCACCACGGGACGCCGAATGGCCATTTTCCTGGATATTTGTCCCTAAAAAGCTTCTAAAAGTATTGGCGTCGAGTGAAAAAGTGGGCGATGTTGGGGACGTCAATTTGGAATGTATTCCCTTTTCGGAAGCCATTTGCGTCTCGTCACCATTGGCGAGTCGCTTGTTGATACTGGGTGTCTCGGAAAGCAGGATGTCTTGAAACTTTTCAATGTTAACATTATTGTTATGGGGCGTTTCCAATGTAGGGGTGGACACCTTGTTCACCTCAGCGCTGCTGCCGGCGGCCTTGTTTCCTGTCAAATCTTCCAAGCTGATAAGTCGATTGTCCTTAATGGTTTCCTGGTCATTGAACTTGAAAGGGTCAATTTCGCTCGAGTTGTGATAGCTAGCAGAAAGTAGGGGGTTGATCAAGTAAAAGTTTTCATTTTTGAAAAACTCTTTGAGCCCCAAGTTTTTTTCAATGGCTTGAAGCTCTTTTTTCCGTTTGACGAGGTTCGCGTCGCCCGCGGTTAAGTGGGTGTTGACAATGACAAATTTGTAGCCATGTACGATCTGCTGTTTCTCCTCATCGGTCAAGTCATTGGCCGCGTCATTTAAGTACTGTAAAATATCCTTATCGTAACTGAAGTTGAACTTTATCAATATTGCGCCCTTGTTCCCAAACATGTTGAGGATACCGGTTCCTGTAGTTGCCACCTCAATATTGGTGATTTGCCGTTTCAAGGATTTCCGAATAATAACGATGGTCAGCAACCCTACGAGCCGGTTATCCACAAGATAGTCATACTTCAGGTGATCCTGTTCTTCGAGCAAGATGCGGTCCGAAGTGTTCAAGTTGGAGCTTGAGCTCGCTGGCCTCGGGCTATGCAGCGGATCCTTCTCGTTTAAGATACTTAAGATGAAGTTAGCCCATTCGCTGATGAGAACTGGCGACGAGTAGAATGAAAGCGTGTTTAGCACAATTGTCTCCTGTAAGTTTATCACATAGATATCCGGACGCTCTGCAGTTGGCTCAGCATGGTCCTGCACATTCAACAACCTTTTGATATTGCTGCGCTCCTTCTCAAAGGCCCTGGAGTGGCCCTGCAAGTTCCACGTCACGATCCTTATATTGATGTTGTTCGGCTTGATGTAGTTGCACAAATTTGAGCACAAGAACTTGAAGAGCTTAACCTTCTGGCGCTTCTTTTCTTCTCTGACGCGGGCGCTCCGTAGCTGTAAGAGGCTCTCTTTGCTGCTGGACTGATCCAAGAACTTAAGTCCATTCTTCCACTGCGCAACAAAGTTTGTGAGCTGGTCCTCGGCCTCATCATTGTCAAAGTTCACGGTACCAATGGCGGTGTTCTTGAACAATACCTGCATCTTGTCTGAGTTGACTCTGAGCGGTTGAATCTTCAATATGTCTTCCGGCGCCAACGGCTTGATTTGGTCATATATCTGGAAAACAGGGCCGTTATTGTTGCCGTTATTATCCTTGATGTCTTTATTTGTGGCGCTACCAGCAGCTCGCTCCGTCAGGATAGCGTACCGTGGGACGTCGTCCACAGAGTCAGGAGGAAAGTACCATAATTTTGTCTTATCCGTCACAAGCTCCATGATGGAAGTAGGATGTAAATTCCGCGCACTTTTGAGCAGACTTGATGTCACCGTTATTCTAGGTTCTGTTCGATTAAACTGCTTTTTGTTTTCTTTGGAGTGACACTCAATGAGGGATTTACAATTCTGAGAAGGTAGCAGGTTTCATAGCAGGCAAGCTCTTTGTGGGCGCGAGGAAACTAGATAGAGTGCCAGTTATGAGAAGCCGCCAAGTAGCCTTTGCACTTGATACATCTAAGGAAAACTAGCGATTTACGCCGTCTTCGTTACCCGCGGCCGCGCCAGCCGGGCGGGTCTTTTGACCGCTAATTGCATTACAAATAGAAAGACACAATCCAGTTTTCTGATACTTTTACAGATTGACCATTCCACTAGCAAAAGCGTTTTATTAATGGACCTCTCTGTAGCATGCCTCGCCGTCTACCAGTTTGTCCTTGTCAAAAACCACTGTACAAAAAAAAAACACCAAAAAGCAGAGGTGAGCTCCACGTTTATATAGTACAACTTCCGGGGGAGGCTAGCCACCATTGGAAGAGAGGAAGGGCTGAGAGAGGCGATTCTCACAAGGGATCCAAATCTAGCTAGGAAAATTAAAAATGAGGCAGTCAAAGCCTGATATCATAAGGGAGAAAAATTGACCAACTTCTCCAAAGGTCGAGAGTCGTGAAATAAACGCATAAAAAATTATTAAAACCAAGCAGTAAACAAAGAGAAAATTAACAAGTAAAAATAGACGTGATTATAAAACAAGGCAAAAAAAAGGAGGGAAACATTAAAAAAAAGCATTGCAGATAGGACATGAACGTGAACTCAATTGAATGGACTCGCTATTCTGACAAGGTTGAACACCTCACTGTTTTCGCAGCGGCTCAACCCTTTATGGATAAAATCTTGATCATCTTGGTGAGCTATTCCATACTTGGTGAAATCTATGATCGGGCACTTGACAACCTGATTTCTGGAAGGAATTTTGGAACCTCCATCAGCGAGAACAGAGGCAAGCATTGTTGGGTTTAGCTTCAAATCCTTCTTCAAATTGCTAAGCTCGACAATGTCATTCTGGACCTTTTGTCTCTGAGCATAGAGCAAGTTTAAGGCAGAACACAAAGAGATGTAGTCACTGTTGGTTTCCAAAGTGTCCCCCGTGAGATTTTTATTTTCGGTAAAGGTGGCGGAGGTGTTTACCAGAAGCTTTCTCTTTGGCTTTTTTCTGTTATTAGTCTGTGGCTTTCCGAGAGGCCCGCCAGCGCTAGCGCTTTCCAAGGCGTCGTTACTGTTGCTGTTGAGCTCCTCCTTCTTGTTATATGTGTAACCACTGAGCACATGCTCAAGGCCTTCGGATATGGACGCATCTGAGGAGGAGGAGGAAGGGGGAGGGGTATATTTGCCTAGGCTATGTCTCAGTCTCTTTCTGGTTTCGTATTCGCGATTGATGGACCCGATATCGAGCTCGTCGTGAAGGCGCTTTCTTCTGAAGTTGTCAGATGGAACAATATGCAACGTGGCCGCCATGATGGGGAATATTAGAAACGGGAAATACGGTTAGCGCAGGTACGGTAGTTCAACGACAAGAGCTTTCAGTCCGCCAGGAGAAGTGGCGGTGTGGCAGTGGAGGATGCGGTGTTAATAAAACGTGTTTATACCGTGGTGCCCCTATGTAAGACAAAGGAGGCAAAAGGTAAAAAGCGGAGGAAGGGAGTTGAGGGAGAAAGAGCAGATAAAGCTAAGCCAAAGAAGCGCCAAAGATGCCCAATAACAACAACATACAAGACAACAAAGGAAAAAAGCCACAGGGGCAAATAGAGTGGCAAGTGGTGATGATAGTTGAGCGCACGCTGCGTAGAGCTCAACAGAGAGGAAGAGACGTTATAGCCAGTAGACCAAGAGGAACAGGAAACTGGATGGAGAGGTGGGAAGGTCTCTTGGAGGAAGGAAGACTGAGAGTGGCTTCACGCTGTTTGCGATGTTTGTCTTTGGGCGTTTGGCTTTCCTGTGTGGCAAAAAACAGCAAAACGGGCGAAACGCTGGAGGTTGAAATTTTTGCCTGCACAGACGGTGTGACGACAGAGGGTGGCAGGAGGGTGAAAATGGGGTGCGCAAGGGGCGGTTCTTGCCGGGGGCTCCAGAAGGTTCTATCTGCACGACAGGGTGGCAACAGAGCACACGTGGAGGCAGCAGAGGAGCAGAGACGAGCGTCGAGACAGGCAAATTGAGCCAGGTACTCAGGGCAAGGAGGAAGAGACAGGAGATGACGAGAGACGAAGAAGAAGAAGAAGAAGAAGAAGAAGAAGAAGAAGAAGAAGAAGAAGAGAGACGAGGAAGAGAGAAGGAAGAAAGTAAAATAAGGGAGCAAACAGGAAAGAAAAGGGGGATATGGACGAATGAAAAATGAGCCGCCAGCAAACCAAACGGAGGTCTGCCGGAAGACGGCGGTCGTCAGCGCGCACTGCGGGCACCGCGATGGGGCTACGGTGATTGCTCGCTGTTCTCTGTACATCCCGGCGTTCATATGTATACGGATGCGCGCTATCGCGCGGATCGTCTGCTTCTGGCGCCATAAGGCACCACTTGGCAAGGTATAAAAGGAATTACCTGCACTATGCTTGGGGTCGCAAGATGACGTGTTATAATGCTGAAATACGTACATATCACAGGGGGCTATAATCGCACCTCATCCAGAATACCTTACACTGACAGGTCAAAAGCACAATCAAGGAGTGAAATCAGAAATCGCGGTGATATAGAACAGTTTTATATGACGGCAACATAATTTCCAGGAAAGCAGAAGGATTAGCAAAAAGAAAAGCGGGAAAAAATCAAAATCTATCGGATTAACAAAAACTTCATCTCGTTCTTGTGGGTATTTCGGCAACTCTGTGCGAAAATCGGCAACTCGAGCATGAGTAGGACGCCTAACGGAAGGCCCCGCTTCAACAACCTGGACACAAGAGGGTTATTGTAGCTGGCCATGATCTTGACTTTGTCGTCTTGATGGCAGAGTAGCGAGCCGCCAACCATGCACACCCTGCCGTTGACCAAGCAGACGTCGCCGCCTAACGTGTTCAAGTGGTTGGAGACCATCCCGCGGGAGCGCATGATAAACGCCAACATTTGCGCCTCCTCGTCCGTGAACTTTTGCGACACGAGCAACTGCTTCAAGCCGTGTTCGTCGCCCTTTTCGAGTATCTGCTTGATGCGGGGTAGCTCCTTTGGGACCTTGGGGAAGAACACCGCGCTGTAGTCGTGGAAGTGCGTCGTTCTGTGGGTGACCTTGGCAAAGATCCACGTGCTGGTGTTGAGATCCAACATGATGGTCCTAATGTACGTGCCCTTCAAGTTGTTGATCAACTCTACCACAGTATCGTAGGTGTCTGGGAGCCAGCTCTCGCTGTAGTTTGGCGACTGGTTGTACTTTTTTCTGGCTTCGAGCAAGTCACTAAGCACAAATTTGCTGCCAAAGCCGCCAATGAACAAGAGGTACTTGTCCAACATGATCATCTTGTGGTACGCTCTATGCAAGTCAGACTCAAAGACCTCGCCGCTGGGAGAGCAGTTGGCATTGTACTTGTTGGTCTTGGCCTTTATACGCTGCCATCTCTTGGTGGCAAAAGAGTACTTCCACAAGTTGCCAAATAGGTTGCTGAGGTTACTGCCGCCGTGAATAAGCATGATCTGGTTTGATTTAGCGTTGCCGTTTTGATATTCGCTAGCGTTTTGGTACCCGTTAGCGTCTTGATATCCATTAGAGTCCTGAGCACCAGCCCGCGGAGCTGTGGTTGCCGGAGAGTAAGAGCAAAACAAGTTATCGCGGCTTCTTTGGCTGTTTTTGGTGCTGCTGGTTTTCATTGTCGCATTATCTCCTGCGACAGGTATGCTACCGGATCTGTCATCCTCGTCGGAGCCGATTGAAAAATTGCTGTTCTTCACTTCTTCGTCAAGCAAGATTGCAGCGTGGAAACCTCTTGGAGCCGGCCCTTCGTTGAGGGACTCCATGCAGCTGTAGAGCGCCTTCTTCTGGAACTTCAAGACGTTGCCAGCTCCCTCATTGGTGAAGGCCAAGTCAATCTTCCAGTTGTAGTTGGAGCAGGAAAACTTTTCGGTGTGCTGGTTGTAGCTGTAGCCGCCAAACACGAATAGCGAGACGGTGCTTTCACCAAGCTCGTGGGCGTTAGAGTCGCGGAAGGAACCGGCGCTGGGGATGCCGATGGCGGAGCTGCCATCGCTGGAGCCAGCGGCAAAATACAGAGCAGAGGTAATATTGCCGATGGCGGAGCCCACGCTGAGCTCGGAGGCCACCGTGGAGTGACCAAACCGCTCGAGTTTGATTGGTACCTTGAGCGCGGCGTTCGGGTCTGGGATGAGCTCAATCTGCCTGAACCTAAAGGCGGCAGTGTCGAGGACCCAGGCCTTGCTGTTGACGGCAAAGTTCCTTTCCAAGTAGAAGTTGCCGTTTTTGTCGCAGGCGATAAAGGTTGTCTTGATCTCGAAGCCGCCATAGTAGAAAATATATCTGCTGGTGAGGACTGTGGCGGTAGCACAGCATAGTGCCGGCGGAACGTCGCCCGAGAGCTCGGGAGACAGCATGATGTCTGTGTCGCTATCCACAACATAGAGGCGGTAGTTGTTAACCAAGGACGGGTTGTTGAGGAGGTCGTCCTTCAAGGGGAACGGGTAGGAGGGCCCTTTCACTCTGATCTTCGAGATGTCGTGCGTCTTCTTGTCCTGGGGCTCGACCAAGCGTAAACCGCCAAACACAACGACCTTCTCGCTGACAGGAGCCGTGCAGTGGAACATGAGGGGCGGGAGCTTGTCCTGGCCGTAGAGCGTGGGGCAGTTGGTGTAGCTGAGGAAGCTGCTGCGGAACTCGTCGCTGTTGGCCAACTTGGGGAACTCACGGACGATCGCCCTGTTGGTGGCGCCTACGCTGAAGCTGGTGCTGACGGAGGAGGTGGTGGAGTGGGTGTCTGAGATGAAGGAGGCCGCACTGTAGTCGGCCCCTACGCTGCTGCTGCTATGGCTATCCAAGTCGAACTTTGGCGGCACCGGCGCTGGCGGCTCTGGAGGAGGCACGGACGGCGGCAGAAGCACCGCGCCGCTGTCCAAGAGCGCGCCGTTAGCATCGGCGTGTGGGCTGCCACTGCCAGGGGCCCTGTCGGAGGCGCCGGTGGACCTGACGACGGCGTAATAGGGCTCCAAGCTCAGAACGGGCTGCCAGACCTTCTGGACGTCCATGTAGCGGGCCGAGGACGCGGCAATGGCGGAGGCAAAGTTGAGCTTGTTGAAGTAGTAGTTCTTTAGCAGCTTGATGCGCTCCTCCTCGCGGCGGTGGCGCTGCTGCAAGTGGCGGTTCTCCGTGGCCTCGGGATGTTGAGAGAAGCCGTTGGCGGCGAGAATCTGGGAGACATAGACATCAGCAGGGGACGACAACGACGATGAGGGGGCAGGCCCGGTCTCGAAGCGGTTCTGGAGAGCGTTCTGGTACCGGAGGACAGGCACCAACGGGTCGTGGCCGGCAAAACTATCCAATCCAGAGATGGACATGACAGTGTTTGGCAGTGGGTGGTGGTTGACGTGGCGCCTGATGGTCGATGACAGTTGATGGATGGCGATCAAAGGTGAATGTGAGAAAAATTTCGGCGGAGCGTTTGTCGCAGAAAAATGGGGGCGTATCTGAAGGGCATTTGCTGACTGCGAAACTTAGAGAGGACTCAAAGAGGACAACAACTTGTGCTGTAGCACATCCAACCTGTCTTTCTATCATGGCATCCCAGCGCGCCGGACCATCGCCCCCTGGCCTCCTGTACCGACAGCTATAGCTCCTCACTGGCGGCTTATTCTATAATACCGCGCATTGCGAGGCAAGACTGGGCGGAAGCTTATCTGCATAAATCCAATCCCAATACGTTTCTCTATGGAAGCAGAAGGTCACACTAGCATATAGATGGAATGGCAGACAGACACACGCTCCCTAGCAAATATGGAGCATCCTCAACAATAGCCAGAGCGTCCTACTTTAAACTTAGGGTCCGATATTTTACCTGAGGAGAGTGTTTAGGTGCTCATATCTCCGGCCAATGTCCAATGCGGTCGCAAGTGAGATGCGCGCATACAGAGCTTTTCTCTTTCTTCGTTCTACTTTGTATACACCAAAACTTTAAGGTTTAAACAGTTGTTGAATCAAATCTTTTTATTAATATGTGATCTTATTTTTAGGATATAACGGATAATGGGAAAATTAACCTTTTCTAGAATTAACGCTAAATTGTGTATATTTACTCTTGCCTATTGTTAAAGATCTTGTAGTATCGAAATATTTAGATATATTGGATAGTAGTAATATCTGCTCGAATATGTCTAGCTACTAATATTAGTTGTTTCTCTTTTACAACACAGTTTCTGTTTCGTGCCGCTCATACCAATGCGAACCAAGTATCGTTTATTTCTATAAAACATGCTAGCAGCCTGCAGAAGCAGCGCTTTGCGTATCAGTTGCTCTTATACTCCCGCAAGATGACCGGCACCGACGATGGCGGAAGCGCGCCCAACTCCGTGATGATCTTGTCAATGTAGTTGGCCGGCGTCAAGTCGTACATGATCGTCAACACCTTCAAATTTGCGGTGCTCTCGATCGTCTTCTTGAGGGACGACTCGGTCTCCTGCCCGTCGTTGCCCGTGAGCTTGAGCGCGTTGCCGGCACTGCTGTTGTTTTGGCTGTTTTTGCCGTTTTGGCTGTTTTTCTGCTGTTTGCTGGTGCTGCTATTTTGGCTGTTCTTGTTCTGGTTGTTCTTCTGCAGTTGCTTCTGCTTGATAAAACTCTCCAACGCAAAGTTCTTCTTCTTTGGGGAGTCTGTGATCAAGTCCATTAAGTTTTCATAGTCGCCCAACTCGTTCTGGGTTACGGAGTCCAACTGGATTCTCTCCGAGAACTTGATCGACTCGCAGCACACCAAGATCGGGATGTTCTTCTTGAAGGACATCATCGAGATCAACGCGGTGCCGACGCGGGAGTACAACCTGCCGTTCGACAACATGGCGTGCGCGCCCAAAAACACAAAATCGATCTTGGTCTCCTCCAACACGTTCGACAACGAGTTGAGCAAGTAGTACTTGCAGCTAATGCCGTGGGAAATCAAGTTCTTGAGCATCGTTTTGCCCTCGAAGAGCGGGCGGGAGTCAAGGATGATCACATTGATGTTCTTCTTCTCCGCGACGTGCGCGTGGATGAACAACTCCTCCAACACATTCGAGTGGCCGAACGTCAAGATGGTGCTGTTCGCGGAGATGTGCGGCGAGGCAAACTTTATGATCATCTTGTCGGTGTACTCGATCTTCTCCTTGATGTAATTGTCAATCTTCTGGGTGATCAACGCCTTGGCTTCGTCCTCAGAGAGGTCGATCGACAACACGGAAATCTCCTGCTTGAGCCAGCGGATGGCATTACCCATGGTGATGCTCAAGGGGCGCGAGTTCTTGAGGTAGTCAATCTGGTACGACAAGTAAGAAGTCAAATTTCTAGTCAAGGTCATGTTCTCCGGGGTCCTGTAGTCCACAATGACTGCCTTAAAGACCTCCAACATCAGGCGGCAGCGGTTGATAGAGCCGACGATGGAGTAGTTAGAGTACTTGCCGGCCAACTCGAGGATCCGGGGGTGAATGATGTTCAACACGTTCAACGGGAGCTTGGCGTTTCTCTGCTCGCGGGTGGTCAAGTGTGATAACAAGGACGGGACCTTGGACTCCAGGACCGGCACCACGGGCTTATTGATCGTCTTCTTGATCTGACTCGTGGACGGGACGCTAGCCTTGCCCTTCTTTACGTTAACGTTCGCATTTGCCTGGATGTTCCCTCTCGCTGCCTGGTTGTTCTCCCTGCTGGCGGGGTTGTTGCCTGGTGCCGCGTCCTTGCCGTCCGCAGCCTTTTGCGCCGCTCTTCTCGCGGCCTTTTCTTGCTTCTTGAGCTCCTTTAGCTCCTTATTGGAGAGCTGTTTCTCGCTCATGGTCGGAAGACGTATGCAGGCTTGCCCAATGGTAATACAGTCCACACACTTGGCCAGCCGTCCATACAAGAACCAATTAGTCAATTCGGCGTCCATCGTATTTTTTGATGTGGGAAAATTTTCGGAAGCACGCAAAGTGCTAGGAACACTACGCTCTTTGACAGGAGACGCTATACAGAGGGCTCTTCAGCAGGGGCCTAACAGCTTCTCAGCAGGGGCCCAACAGCTTCTCAGCATGAAATACTGCCCCGGACAGCAAATAGTACGGACGAGAGCGCGTTCCAAAGCCTGTGCCGCTGTTTCTGCTCCAAAGACTATATCGTTGTTTCCATCTACCGCTATGTGGTAAGTGTAAAGCGTCTCTTAAGAGTGCCCGGTAATACTGGCGCCCGGGTAACAGACGGAGCGGCTTATTTTGTTTCCAGAAAAACCGAACGTTGCATCCCGAACACATCACCCCCGTCTACACAGAGAGAGAACAACAACCAACACTTTGCCGCCATCTACACCCAGGTGCTTATCAACTACTGTCACAGGTGAACATTTCTGTTTTGTCTAGAGCCTGTTGCTACCGACATTATCCATACGCACTTCTAAAGGACCGTTCCCTTGCCCTCCTCCTTTATTCTCTTTACGTCCAATAGCCATGTCCAACCTTGAGCCATACGATCCCTATGAGGCAAAGCCCCAGCAGCAGGGCCACGGCAACAACATGATCCAGAACGTCCAGAGCCAGATCAACGACACCGTCGACATCATGCGGCAGAACATCAACAAAGTGCAGCAGAGAGGCGAGGACGTGAACCACCTTAGTCAAAAGGCGGACGACTTGGACACCTCCGCCACCAAGTTCAACCGCAGCGCCCACGAGGCCAGAAGACACTTTTGGTGGCAGAACATGAAGATGAAGATGTGCCTCATTGCCGTCGTGATTATCTTGATCATAGTAATCGTTGTTCCGATCGCCGTGCACTTTAAGTGAGAACATGGCGCTTGCCCCCACACAGCGGCGCAGAAGCGCCATCGCCGCTGTTAGCGTTCCTCCCGGGGTTCTTACTTGTTTTATGTATACCAGCGCTCGCGCCCTCTCAACGGCGTCCTCTCAACGAACGCCCTTTGCTCTTGTGCCCATTTTTGTTTGTCTGTCTGCGCGAGAGACGGCGTCTCCCCGCTCCTACTCTTAGGTTTCTACTTTTGCGAATGTCTCTGCCTGACTGCTACTTTTTGTCCTGTCCTATTTTCCTATATATGCTTTATGTTGTATGCTTCTCATGTTCAGTGTGTGTAGATTTGGATGAGAGGTGCTTGCTCAGAAGCGCTGCAGTTCCGTGGCAGGGTAATCGAGGTTATTCTGTGCGAGGGATGTACCCATTGCAAGTACATGGGGTACAAATCAGTAGTAGATAGAAAGTAGATAGAAAGTAGATAGAAAGTAGATAAAAAGCAGTATATAGAAAGTAGTAGGACCTCTGTCTACCATGTATTCCCAGGGCACGTACGACCATATTGGGAAATCTCTCCATTACCCGCTCATAGTATAACCAGAAACGCCGGGTTATCGCCTGCCTATAATGAAGATAACTGTTTTAATTATGTTAAATTATATAAAACAAAGATAAAAATAAAAAAAGGTTTGAGCACATATTTGTAGATAAGTATGGATAGTGGTGATTCGGAAGATTGAATCTGGTACCGGGAATGAGTAAGCAGAGGCGTATGGATTTGATACGTTCTTGAGAGGGAAATCTGTTCTTAACTGTGGGTATATGCTAATATAGTATGCTAACGCATATCATCATAGTGACACCTTTATGCTCGGCGCACTTTTGGATGCTTATATTCTCTAAAAAAGTGCACTGGAAGTACTAATGGCACCACGCTGTAATTAGCGCAAAGAAGCTTTTTGGTAATTAACGGTCGCTGCATTACCACTACGACTTTCTATCTACTACTATCTACTACCATCTACTACTTTCTATCTATTGCTGCTTTCTCTCTACCACTACTTTCTCTCTACTACTACTTTCTCTTTACTATTGCCGTTTTTCTTCATCCCCGTTGTTCTCTCCCCTTCCCCTCCGGAAGAACCTTTGGCTCCAGCAGCCTCAAAATTCTACGTCTCAAAATTCTACGCCTCAAAATTCTAGCCCAGAAATAGCCGCATCGGCGCTTAATTAACCATCACCGGTTTCATCATCTTCGCCATCTTCACCATATACAGCCGCCCACTCTCCCTTCATGGCCGGCCCTGCTGAGCACCCCCAGGACCTCGCGGCCTACCGCGCCTACCAGAAGTGGGTCTACTCCTCCCTCTACTACAACCCCTTGGTTGAAAACACCGCTGACCTCAACCTCCAGCCCTTGAGCCCAGAGCACATTCTTGCCCTAAATGGCCTTGCCCTCGCGGATCACGCCCGTCTCAGCGGTCACCGCACTGGCGACGAGTCCGCCACCCGCCAGCAGGCCGAGCAGGCTGAGCACGACCGTCTCTGGTCCGTCCGTCAGCACGCTGAGAGCCGCCGCGTCAGTGTCTTGCAAAACTATTACTATCACAACCTCTACGGCAGCCGCCACCGCCGCAGCCAGAGCGATCTGCTGCAGTACTTCTTGTCTCACCAGGTCTGGAAGCCTCTCTTCGACGTCAAGACCGCCAGCGACGAGCTTGACGACGTCCGCATCCACTACAGCTCAAAGCTCGCCGCTGCAAAGGTTACCGGCGTCCGCACCATGAGTACCGCCCTCTTCAAGGACATCTATACTACTGACAAGGCTGCTAGAGAGCAGCTGTCCGCCTCCCTTGCTTCCGATTCCGACAGCGGCCGCGACATGGCTGCCGCTAGTCTCGCTGGCTTCATTCCCAAGCGCAACTTTGACGACAACTTTATCAGCTTTGCCTACTGTCCCACCTACTACGGCAAGGCCCGCCCGCCCGTGCTCTTCTACCACACCGCCGTCTCCATCGACGACAAGGTCTACTTGTTCGGCGGCCTCGAGGCCCTCAACCGTTACGGCCGCGACCTCGACAACCTTGACTGCTTCAGGGTCAAAGGCCCTGACTACCCGTTCCCGCTCCGCGACTCTATCTTAAACAACCCGACCTCCGCACCCCACCGCGCCCTCTGCGTCATCAACACCGAGACAAACATTGTCCAGAGCCCCAAGTTGTCCGGCGACGTCCCGCCTCCGGGCCTCTGCTGTGCGTCCGCCTCCGTCTTGACCAACCGCTACATCTTCTATTACGGCGGTTTTTTCATCAAGACCAAGTACGCCCCGCGCCAGCCAGATAAGGATCTCTTCTATCTAGAACGCGAGCTCGAGGCCAACGGCCGCTGCTGGATCCTTGACACCGTCTTGAACAATTTCAAGGAGATCAAGCTCGTCAACAAGTCCAAGGAAAAACCCATTATTTTTGAGCGCTTCGCCCACTCTACCACCGCCGTGGGGTTGAAGGACCTTGACTTGGACAATATCTTCTCCAACCTGGCTGAAAACGTGCTCCAGCCGGTCTCCACCACTGATGATGACTCTGACTATGACACTAGTAACCACAGTGCGTACAATACCAATGGCAGCATAGAGCACAGCTACTCTAGAGACTATGAAGACACTTATGACGACGCCTCGAGCTACAAAAGCGGCAGTAACAAAAGAGAAAGGTTTAGGGCCGTCACTACCAAAAAGAGAAGAAACTTGAAGTTGTCATTGTTTGTCTTTGGTGGTTACTCCTTTGATAAAGCCACAAACCAGTTCTCGTGCCTCTCATACAACTGGAGAATTGACTTGAGAATCATCTCCACTGACATCAAAGGCTACTTGTTGTTCAAGAATACCGCCATGGCTAGCCACTTACCGTCCATCAACCAGGGCCCTCCAAGCAGAGGCTTCCATGCCGCCGTCTTGTACGATGAGCAGAAAACCAACGATCTTTTCTTCCAACAACGAAAGGCTACCATCACCATCAACAACTTTGAGAGCATCTCGAAAACATGCCCAGACGAAAGCACCCCCCGCCAGAGCCTCGACACCGCTGACGAAGCCTCTTCCGTGCACCACCGCTCACAACTCAAACACAAGTCCATTATCATCCATGGCGGCGCCAACTTCCACTCCATCTACCCAGACTTGTGGAAGTACTCCTTTGACTCTGCCAAGTGGGAGAAAATCAAAATGTACTCCCATGGGTTCAACGAGGACTGCTCTCCAAAAGCCGAGCAGATCCAGGCTAAGTTTGAAAAGGCAAACCACCAGATCATCCTCTTTGACAAGTACATTCTTTTTAACGGCGGCTTCAACGAAAATTTTGTTTCCAGCGATATCTACGAGGCCAAGACAAAATACGGCATTGACCCAGCTTTCAAGCACGAACCGGACCTCCAAGATGCCCACGACATTGCCGATGACTTGAAATCCAAGTTTAAGAAGAATTTCCTTAGATTGATCTTATTTGATTTGACCACTAATAACTTTGTGTACTTTAAGTTCACCCAGAAGTTGCAAGTCTACATCAACTATAATGACTTTATTACTGACGTCTTTGTCAGGGAAAAAGTCAGAGAAGCCACCGAGGGCAACTTTGAAGCAGAGATCATCAATTTGATCCAGATGGGCCGCGACTCCTTGCCGCTTGAAGTCCTTGACCAGCTCGATTACATACTCAGATTCTCGTCCCACAGCAATAACAATTTGCAGACCATCGGCAGCGTCTCATGCTTTGCTAATGGCAAAGTTGTCTCCTTTGGCGGAGTATTTTTGATCAACAAATTGTTGATCGACAAGTTGAAGACCGTTTTCAAGGGGTCAGCATTGCTCGGCACTTTGGACAGGGGCATTCCTTTGAGCACCGCACTTAACTTGGAAATCCCAATTCATGCCCAAGGGTACACCAATCCTTATATTCATGAGAAGACTTTGTTCAGTTGAGGAAACAAAAAAATTATATCTTTCAGTTCCAACCTTTTGTTTTTGCGTTTCTTGGTTACCATTATTTTCTTGCAGTTTTGTTAAAGTTTTATTCATTCGACACATGTATTTCGCTCTTTTTGACTTTCCCATTAATAGACATTTAATCGTTTGACTTTCTTTTGCTTCGCTTTTTCCGTTGAAATTTGTTTATTTTGTTTACTCCATTTTGAATTACTGTTTTTGAAGCTTTTTTCTTTGATACTTTCCATAATTTATTTATAATCTGATGTACTTTTCTTACAAAACTTTGTCCTTCTCTCTTTTTCATTCTCAAGCAGTTTTTTTCGCCCTTTTGCGCTTAATGCATTTTTATTATTGAAATGCATGAAAACTTTACAATCATAACTTACTCAAGAGGTAAAATGCTCAAAATGTTTTTCTTTAGTAGGTGCTATTCTGTAGCGCAAGCTGTCGCGCCAGCATCTGTTTACGAATTAACGGTACCAATGGTCTCATCCTCAACCAGGCGTCAAAGTAGTAGAGACGGCCGATACATTAGAGAAAGCTTTCTGGTTTTTATCAAAAAACTAAGAGTCGTGGCAAAGCATAATCAAAAATTGATGCACAGGTATTATACTATAGTATTCCAAAAGATACAGTCACGGACGGTCTATCCAGTAGCTCGCTTTCCGCTGGACGCTCATGCCCTCTCACTATCTCTCTACAAGCAACTCCCACCTAACTAGCCACATTCCCCTCATTTCCCCACACAACAACATTCTTTAAAAAGAAAACCTGTATCTGCATCAGAAGTAGAAAAATCTTCAATTACCATTCCTCAAGGAACGGATTCAGAGCTTGACTCAAAATAAAAATTACTTTCATCATTTAAGATACAGGTTTGAACAAAGAAAGAGAAAAAAGAAGCAAAGAAAAGGAAAAAATGTTGTGTTGGGGTCAAAAAGGAAGAGCGGTAAGCTTGGTACATTTGACTGTACAAACTTCACCGGCACTTTGTGACTAGTAAAGCCAGCGTACCGGAAATCAAGCTTGTCAAGTAGCTACTCCCTCCGCGATACAATTGAGCTAGTAGGGCTTGTATCTGTAAATGTCATATCAAGGCAGACGTTTTTTTATTGGGACAATGTGTATCTCAAAGAAAGAAGAAAAGATGGGAAGAAAAGATTCAAGGATTAAATAAAAAAATTTTTTCTGAAAGATTCTGGAGAGACAGAAAAGTTAAAAGGAGTGATAAGGCCGGTGCACGTAACCGCGAACGTTGGATTTTTACGCGAGGTCACTGGTGATGCTGTATGTATGGCGCACCACACACAGGCCCCGGCTGAGAAGCTGGTGATGTCTTTGGCCTTGTGGATCGTAAAGGAGAGAAATATTAGAAAACCTGGCTGTTCTCTTTTTCACCAAATTCCTGTTGTTTTAATATTGGTTTGCTGTCGGTATTACTGAAATTGTATGCTGTACAGCAGTTATGCTAATCAATGAAACACGGAAAATCCAACAGTCTATGAAGTAAGCGCCTTCCAGTGTGGCTCGAATGCCGCTTCCTTGGCCCTTCTCTTAATCTCAAGCAGCATATAGTTGGAATCTGTTCTGTTTCTGGCAATACAGTCGCCATCATCTTGCAAAAGGACGTATACCGCTGCTTTACAAGTAAGGCTTGTGAAAAACACCTTACAACCTGCGAGCCCTACAACCCAATCTTATCAACAAGGCCATAATTCCAGTAACCTTGGCCCCTGGAACTGTATGCTTGCCATATATTACAAAATAACATTAAGCTCAAACAGCCAAACAGCACCAACGTTAAATCACTAAGCCCCGAAGCTATCGCCGCGCCTAGTCGCCGAAACGTGCTTGAGAGCGGTCAAAGCCCGTAAATCCCGGACTGGGCCTGCAGTTGCCGGCATGCCTATGTGCTTTAGGGCGACTTGGTCTCGTACTGTGGTTTTATCCAGTAGTGCTGATCTGGCACCGTGAGGCTTATCACAATGAGCACGGTTTACAAATGGCAGATGTCCTGCAACTGGCTGGATTGTGCTGGGTACCTTTGAAATTCGTACGGTGGATCTGGTACTGCGAGATAATGTATTTGTTTATGGTACCAGGGCCTGCACCATTGTTTGCCGGTGTACTAAAATGGCTTAGACTTTCTTCCATGGCTTCTCGCTTCTCGGCGTTTTTGTCAAGAATATAGTGTTGTGCTTTGCCGGGTGGTTGTGGAATTGGCCATGATGTCAAAAATGATATAGATGCTGCTGGGCACTCCAGTGTTTGACGGATTTCTAAGTCTGTCTCCTATCATCCTTATCAATCAGTAATCACAAAATACATTTATCCTTAGATTATAGAACCAGCCATTATAGAACTCGCAAAACCACAACACCGAAAACTGCTCAAAATGAAATTCGTTAACACCGTTACCGCCCTCGCTGCCTACCAAGCACTGTTCTTGACCTAAGTCGCTACCCGCGCCATCCCACTATTTGAAAAGAGAGCTGTCGCCCCCAGCTCCGCCCACAGTGAGACCCCTAAGCCTTCTGGAGACATTGGACCGCCACAGGACTTTGACTTTGGCGGCGAGCCCCCAAAGAATGGTACTGAGCATAAAGGCAAACACGGCAAGCACAGCAAGCACAATGATAGCGAGCAGGGTGGCCAGCACTTACTACACCCACTCAACGGCACCGCCCTCCCCGAGTACTTCAACGAGATCGGCATCCTTGGCGACTCCAATCTTCCGAACGGCACTTTCCCAGGGGGATTCTATGGTGAATATACTGCAACTCATGGACTTGAGCATGGAACTAAGAACGGCATTCACGGCTTCAAACATAGTCCTAAGAACGGTACCCGTGAATTGCACGATGTTGGTAAACATAATGGTACCCATTACAAGCCCGAAAAAAAGGAAACTGATTCTGCAGACTTATCCATCGCATTTAAAAGAGCGTGGTAGTGTCTTTGCCTATTCGTTGCAAATTCAATAGGGAATTGAAAGAATACAAGCTGGTAAAACTATGGTAGTTCTTACAAATGGTGGCATTTTATCGTTTACATGCTCAATAGAGGCAGGATTAGCAATTTTCACTTCATCAGAAAGAGTTCTATCATAGTTCGAAAGAATATTTGAGTAAAACTGTTGTTTTCTTTTAATACTTTTCTCTGAGCTGACAGACTTTTCTCCTGCAAATATAGCATATTTATATGCTAGAAGTTCATTAGCTTCGTCCCGCATAAAAGAAACGCCACGTGCCACCTCTTTGAGAAATTGCAAAGGTTTATCATGAGGAGTTTTAACATTCTAAAAAGGGTGTTAGTTTTTGAGAATTCTGTAAGTTGTTGTGATGCTAGCAGCAAAACCGAGTTGAGTGCCGTACCATTTTTGTGTCTGTTTCCATAGTTGAGCTTTTCGTACCGATTCCAAGCTCCTCCTTTTGCCTTTTCTTCGCAGGCTCGGAATTGTCTTCTGACGAAGCGCTTGACATCTTGCTGATGGTTCTGTCATCTGGCATGAAGTCGTCTGTTTAGGGAGCTCTTCGTGGTTTTGTGGTCACAAATGCTATGATTTTCAACCGCAATTGGCAAGCTGCGATCATATAGGTTATGTTAAAGCTGAAAGAAAACACACGCGTATGGCTACATCAGAGCACAGGAGTACATATTGGTATCACAAGAGTAATATGCGTTACCACACTATAATTGCATAAACATACAGTCAAGGGCCTCTCGTACTTTTAAAGAAAATCGAAGTCATTTATACCTAGTTATTTCCATGACTAGATTCAACCTCTTGGATCATCACTAACCATATTTACTTATGAAGACATGTGCAAATACCTCTTTGTTTATTTATTTTATTTTATTTTATTTTTATATAGTTCAATATAATCAAGGCAGCAATCTCTAGTCTATGCACGTGAACGAGACTCCGCACGGGATTTGAGGATCGCATCGCCTGGAAACGAAGCGCTGGCAATACTGGGACAGATTACTGTGAAGCTTCAGTCTTAAAAAATACACAGCTTGTACTTCCATGCTGGTTCTCCGAAGCTCCCCAATAACATGAACAGGCTTGTGGACAGGTTTTACAATGCCAATAAGGAAAGCTCCCATAACGCGTCCAAGGCGGCGCTACTGACTACCGACACGCCGTCTCCGACGGAGTTTATAAGCCCCCACCACTACTTTGCGGCAGACGCCGGAAGCAGCGACGGTCCCAGCGGGTCTGAGGACAGCTTTCTGGTCGTATACGGGAGCTTGTTGGAGACCTTACTCGTTCTAAGGTCGATATCGTTCAAGGAGCGGTCTCTGGGCACGGGGAGCAGTGAAAATGCTGTTACGGGGAGTAGTAACGCTGGGGCGGGAAACATGAGCGCCGGCTCCAATAACATGTCTTTGGGCGGTGTGAGCAGCGGCAGTAGCAGCAGCAGAGCCAACAGTACGGGTACTGTACATAGCTCTAGCAGCAATGTTGACGGCCACAGCACGCTTTCCAGCAGGGCACTCATGATTGACCAAAACTTGGCGAGCTCGGCGGGTCTTGAGCGCGTTGAACGAGGGTTGAGCTCCGCAGTGTCTGGCACGGAGGCGTTGCAACTTTTTCCTAGGAGCTTCAAGGAGATGGCCAAATCCAGAGAGCTCTACAAGAGCAACTACCTGACAAAGGGGAGAACGGTGCCCAGCAGCAACGCCAAAGGGAGCTCCGTGAGCCAGATGCCGCTCAGCGACTCGCTCAAGCACATTATGCGGCTCGTCAACGAAAGCGACCGCACGGCAGAGTACGAGTATGGGTGCTATGTCAAGTTCCTCCAGCAGCTAGAGCTATGTCATGACAAGTTTGTGGCGTTCAAGAAGACATTGGTGAGCAAGATTCAGGAGCTCAATGCGGCGCAGGAGAACAGCCCCCGGAACGCAGAGGAGGAGCAGCGGTTCCAGCAATACCTCGACGACATCAGCGCACTCGACAGACACCTCGGGGAGCTACGGCAGTCGATAGCCAGCAGCAATGCGGTGCTCCAGAGGTTGGACCAGCAGCTTGACGAAGACCAGCGGACACGGCATCTCCACCAGACCAAGCAGATGCGACGGCACAAGGCAGTCTTGAAGGCCCTCGGCTACACGATATTGGTCGTGATGTTGATGGGGCTGGTACGGGCGTTGTTCTGCTACTTCCAGGCAAAGCGCCAGGACGCCCTTGGCCACAAAGAGACGTGGATGAGTCTGTACACCTAGATAGTAACGAGCAATAATGGTGAGGTCCTCATACAGTAATGACTAAGTGTAGATTGTAGAGGGTGCCACCCCATCCCCCGGGGCCGCGGTGCAGTAGTATCCCGAGGCTACAGGGAAGTTGCTCTTTATTTGTATAACTTGTCATGCGAAATGCACATTGTGTGTGTATATGTCTCCCGCCGTTACCAAGAAATCATGTGCCGAGTACGCCTGTCCCGGGCGATGACATGACTGGGGAATAAGCGCCGGCCAAACGTTCCTCCGCACTTAAATTTCACGATGCTTTTGACTCACCCTTGCCATCCTCAGGGCGCTCTTAGGCTTTTTTGCTTTCTATCTTCAACATACTGGTACGCGCCACTGTGTGAAAGGTTTGTCACAAGATAGCACACCAGCGCCAACCTCCCTATAGCATTTGTCCTCCGCCCAGTCCCAGGACAGACTCCCAACCATGGCGGTTCAGAAAACAAGCAAGGCCAAGGTTATAAGGTCCGCCGACGGTATCGAGAGAGTTGCCCAGGCCTGCGACCGGTGCCGCTCCAAGAAGACCAAGTGCGACGGTAAGCGGCCCCAGTGCTCCCAGTGCGCCGCGGTCGGCTTCGAGTGCAAGATCAGCGACAGGCTCTCGCGAAGAGCCTTCCCCCGCGGATACACCGAGAGTCTCGAGGAAAGGGTCCGGGAACTTGAAGCCGAGAACAGGAAGCTATTGGCGCTTATTGACTTGAAGGACGAGCAGCTAGAGCTATACTCCAAGCGCACCCATGGCGACCTCTTGGGTAGTGGCTCGTCCCAGCTACTATCCGACGGCAGCGACATCAAGAACAACGGCAGTCCAAGTCAGAAGGCCTCGTCTCAGGACGGGCTCAGCCCCGGAAATCACGATACACAGAGTCTAGCAGGCAGCGCATCCAATAGCAGCGCTGCCGCAGCAGAAAAGAGCATCTTCGAGCTCAGCGCCGCCAACAAGCTCAACTCCTCGAACCTCTCGCTCCTTAACCAGCTCAACGGGCCAAAAATACATACGCACGAGCCCCATGCAGACGGTTGCAACTGCGGGTGTATCAACTACCCCCATTCGGTCCATGAAAGACCGACTTCCATTGCTGCCTCGGCTGTCTTCGACAACACCGACGTCATTGAGGACGATGACAATGCCTCTCTTTTGAGCTTCGACAACTCCCAAAGTAACACCGTCATTAACAATAACTCGGGCAGCCTTAAACAGTCATATAACTTTTTCGATGACAACAGGAGACAGTTTGACAACCTAAGAAATAATCCAAACGCAAACAATCTCAGCAGCAACGGTAATGGCAACAGTAGTTCTTACTTTAACAGCTTCAATGTATCATTCGAACAAAAAGAAGCCCCTGGCGCTGCTGCTGCCATGGCTATTGCGTCCGTCAACGACGACAAGACGCACGTAAAGAATAGAATCGCCGCCTTGGTGGCCATGTCAACTCCGCGGACTACAGAAGAAATATTGTTCATTCCATCGTTAATAGGCAAGGTCGGCAATGTCCACGGTTTCAACTCCAAGCCTGCTGTTTTGACTGCAAAGACATTGGCCCTTTTAAAGTTCCCATATGCCCCTAAAAAAGATAGCGCCTCCGACGAAGAAAACGCCATCAGCTTGAAAAACATAAACTTCAACAAGATTTCCAAAGCCGAGTCTCATTTGTTCTTTACCAGTTTGAGATTACCTGGTAGATTAGACCTTGACCAATTGATCACATTTTACTTTCAGGAATGGGCCGCTGTTACCCCTGTTGTCGATCAGCAAGAATTTTTGAAGAGCTACATGAAGCTCAACAAGAGCGCAGAGAACAAGTTTAACGATAATGATATGTTTACCAACGAAAAATTTGGTGCTATTGTTTTGCTAGTCGTTACATTGGCTTTATTGGGCAAGAAGAAGGGAAATAAATACAAGATTGACATCGCGGCAGCCGCCAGCAGCGGCAACAGCCCTAACAGCAACAACGATAATGGCATAAAGTCTATAAAGTTTATCAACAGTGGTTTGAAAAGTAGCACACTGAATAATGCTGAGCCATGGACCACCACCACTACCACCAACAGCTCTTCCGCATCTTCCATAAAGAACGAAAATAGTCCTGAACATAGCGAATTGGTGCAAAATGATCCAGATGTGGCAACAACCAAGTTGCTTAACTACTATGACAACATCATCAAACAGCTAATCTCATCCTCAATTGTCGATCTTTGCTCGATGCAGTCATTACAAATATTAACATTGGCGTTAATTTACAGCTTGAATGTTGGTGACGTCGAATCATCTTACATCCTCAGAGGCAAAGTTGTAAGTATGGCTCAGCAGCTAAGATTACACAGATGTCCGTCCGCAGTTTTGAGTAATAGTGGTTCTATTGTGTCAAAAGTCCAACAATCCGAAAGAAGAATTTTGTTCTGGTGTGTTTACACATTGGATGTTTTTAGTTCATTGCAACTTGGTGTGCCCAGATTGGTGAAGGATTACGAAATTGAGTGTGCTTTGCCTTTTGCTAATGACGACTTGGATGATAATAACAATACAAACATTCTTATCATTAACAACTCTAAATTATCTTTGGTTGGTAAAGTGTCTAACTTCTCCTTGGCTGTTATGAGATTTTCCAAAATTTTGGGAAACATCTTGGACTCGATTTTCAGAAGAGGCGGTGTTACTATAGATGCCTTGGGAAAATCATGCATTATTTTGGAGAACTTGCTCGAAAATTGGAGAAAAGATTTACCAAATAATTTGAGGTTTGAGCTTGATGTCAATGGCTTATTGAAAAACAACGAGTATAAAATCTATAATCACAAAATATTGATCATAATAACATTGTACTACCAAGCTAAAATGTTGATCTACTTGCCTGTGCTTGCTGCAGAACTACATAGCTCAAGAGGCTCTTCGTCATACATAACAATTCATCAGTCTTCCAACACTATCTTGGCCATTACTAATTACATCTCACATCTCAACTATTTTTTGCCAACACCAATCAATCCTTCGAGAATGAGAGCAAGATACGGTTTATTAGGTGCTAAGGGAGCATTAGAATACGCTCGCGGCGGTAATTTGTTCCAGGATTTGAAAAATACCTTGTTTGAGCTTATTAGCGACTTGAAAGTTGAGACAAATATGAAAGTTCCTGGTTGTTTGTCCTCCAATTGCATAAAAACTTTTGAAGATACCATCCAGGCCATCCTTTCCCCGCCAAAACCTAATAACGGTTTGCTACAGAATAACCAAAAGTCTTTAGGTAGAAAGAGGTCAGTATCGTTGAAACAAGGCTCAAGTTTATCTCCTAGTATAGGCTCCAATTTGAAAAATAACATCATTGCGTCTCCTAACTTTGGCCAAAACCAAAACAGCCACAAATTTGTGAAAATAGAGCCAAATTTGACAGGCAACAGCACAAAATCGGGACATGGAGGCATTCTAATGGAGCAGCAAAATAGTACTTCCTCTCCACTAACAAGCAGCTTCAAGGGTAACAACCTGTTTAATTTTAATAGCAGCCAGAGCTCGGTGCCAAAACAAGGTTCTCAGCAGCCGCAACAGATACTGCCTCAAGTGAGCCATCAACAGCCATTACAGCAAGACTTTTTGCAAAATATCCAACAGAGTGTCCCATTTAACAATATTCCTGCTAGTGCCCCTAGCTCCGCTGTTTCTGCTCAGCAGATGGGCCATAGTGCCAGTAACAGTAGTGCTAATACCAGCTTCAATAACAGTAGCAGCAACGTTAATGGCAATAACAATAACCGAAACTCGCCTCAAGATGCAGGATTCGATGTTGACGAAAATATGTTTTCTGAGTTCGCCGCCGATGGCTCGTTGGGTTTGGCTCAATTACTTGACATTGATATGAACTTTAGCGATCCTGAAAAACTCAATAACCTATTAAATGGTAACTTAGGTATTATCACTAATGGTGGCTACAATTTCAATCCAGACGTCAGTGCGTCTAGCGCTCCTAGCGTTAACGGGGATATTGGAAATAACGCTAATGCAGGAAACAACACCAACTATCAAAACAGCTTTTTTCCTGATAACATAAACCAATTCAATGGCACTGTTCCAAGCCATGGTAATACACGCAAGGCCAATGCTTTGGTTGATATCAACAATAACAATGACAATAACCCAATATCCTCCGACTCTTTTATGAAGTTCGAAAACAGTTTTTTCGACTGGCAAAATAGAAAGTAGCAGGTTGTGCTTTTTGTGTTTTAACTTCTCTTTTTATATTTGCTCAAGTCTCTTCTCTCACGATACATTTTTTTACGAACTCTTTTTGTTTAAATTATTTGTTGTCTTCGCTTTCTACGTTGTCTTTATGCTCGCTTTGTTCAGTCTTTTTTTACAGATTTGAATTGCTCCAGAAACAACCATATGAATATATTCTTCTCGTTTTGTTACGATACATGAATGACACGGTAGTACCTCAAAAATAGAAGCTTGTAATAAACAGAGTGATGTGCGGCTTCATGATTGCGTATGAATCATTTTGAAATGGAAAGGACGCCGTCAGGTTACTCCAGCTGAGCGCCTGCCAGTATATAGCTGTTTGGCACCCAACCTACTAACCGCACCTGGATCAAAGAGCGGAAAAACCAACATAGCAGAATTCTTTGAGCAGCACGTAAACAAACCATAAGCCAGCATATCTCATCGCCTAGTATCTCATATCAAACAGCAGTATTAAAGCTCTCAACTACGTTAAAAATAAGAGCCAATTAAGTACATCTCTGGCTGTCTCGCGATCAACGCGGGCTAACGCATATTTTTGATACTTCAGCCAGTATTGTCCTGCAACATGAATGTCAATAATTTTCTCCAGCTATCGTTGAATGAGCTCAATGATCCAGAGGTTGCGCAAGTTTCTTTAGGGGCACTAAACATATCCGACGATGAACTAAATCAAGATGGAATCGCTCCCATGGACATAGACTACAGCCGGGATGAGTTCCAAGAGCAGTCCAGCGTGAACGAGAATGAAGATACAGAGATGAATCTAGGGTCTGACTTCGATGTTGGAGAGCAGCGAATCAACGGCGTTCAGCAAAGGATGCTTAACTCGCAAAATCCTGAAAAAAATCAAGATCAAGGTACGGACCAAACTCAGGCAGATGGTAGCAATATTGAGGGCAGTAATTCGGCAGTGGATAACATCATGCATAATATCTCACAAACGGGCAAGAATGTTCTTTCCCCAACACAATTAGGCGCAGGTATTGCCAGAAGATCACTAATGAGCAGGCTCCGAAGAATAGAGGATGCCATTGGGGTGAGTGATGGTCCAGGGTTAGGTGATATCTCGCAAGATGAAAATTTCCAAGATCAGAGCAACGACGACATATACAGTGAAACCCCATTGAAAAATAAGAGCTTGAAGAGTACCAGTGAAGACTATACCCCAAATCTCACAAACATCAACTCCAGTAAGAAAGTGGAGTTGCTTCGAAATTTGAATAAGAATTCTACAGAAAGATTTAAGTTTAATCAAAACAACAACTCAAACGATCTAATACCCAAAATACGGATTTATGACGACAACAAGCCAGCTGAGAGCACGCAGGTTGACTCCGATGACGAAGGTATCACGGACAACCATTTTAGCAATGAGGCTGTGAACACTACGCCTGCGAAATTGGATGTATTCGAAACCCCTAAATACAACAGATTTCTCGAAACCCCTTGGGGCAAAACCCCTGTCCAATTACAAATGCATCACCATTATCACTACCACGCCAATTCATCGAACGAACCAGCTTACTCAACATCTACCCCATTCCAAATGCAAACTAGTACGCCCCTTATAACTGATTACCCAACAAACTATGCACTTGGTGCTGATGCGTATCCAAAGCCAGAAGAAGAGCTTCCTTCACCTTGGTCCAGAGCCAAAAATGCCAAGTCACCACTACCCTACATAATCTCATCATATCTTCAGATCATATTCAACTTTGTCACTATGGCAGGGGTATTCTATGTCCTTTATTCGGTTTTCAAAGGCATACGATCGGACATATCTACCAAACTACATGAAAAATCGGCAGAGATGATGATTGAGGCATCTATTTGCGCAAAAAAGTACAAGCTCAACAAGTGCGATCCCGAACATATTGCCCCAGCTTTAGAGAAACAGTGTTTTGAATGGGAAAAATGCATGAACAAGAAACCTTCCCTCAATCTCTATCATGCGAGTGTCAGTGCAGAAATTCTAGGAGTCATTGTCAACAGTTTGATTGAGCCAATAGGTATCAAAGCGTTCACAGTTTTCATTATTCTGCTTGCATTGTGGCTATTTGCCTCTAATTTTTTCTTTGGCCTTATCAGGGGCAAATCATATTATACGGACACAGAGGCTGAAAAAGCTAAAAAGGAAATTTAATATATAGACAGTTTAGTTTTTTGTTTTCATTAGTTTCGTAGTAATTATTTTGATTGGAGAATTTTGCAATTTTGAAGACTTCTGCTTTAGAAAAGGAATAAGTGTTCAAAATTCTATAAAGTCGGTTAAATAAGACATAAAGAAGAACGTATAATTAATTATTAGTGAACGCATGAAACTAACCAAACATAAAAAATATATCGTTGCTCATATACACTGGAGGATGCAAACATTTTCAACATTGGCCAAACTGCTCTAGCCGAGTCTCATTCTTGTAACTCTTCCTCTTCTTCTTCATCTAATAGACTTTTGTTCTTGAGCGGATGAACAACCTCATTACGGTAGTGTTTCTTTCTCATTTCTTCAAACTTTTTATGCTTCAACTCTTCCGGACTGAGCTCGGACTCATCTTTCTCTCTCTTAGCTTTGACAACTTCATCAGCCGGGATAATCTTGCTGCCGTGTAAAGACTCCAATCCTTCGCCGCCTTCAGCTTCGATGTCATCCTCTCCCTCACCCAACGAAAAATTAAGCCCCTCTTCGTCCTCGTCCTCCCTGTAGTAGTCGTTGTTCTCGTTGATCGGCCCCTGGTATGGAGTCTTTGGCTCGTCGATCTTCGTAAACGTCATGGACGCCTTTAACTTATCATTCTCGGCCAAGTTTTCCCTGTTGAACTGGACGTTGTCGTCATGTAACCTCTTCTTCTTAGCGATCTCTTCTCTGATCTTGTCGCCCTCGGTCGAAGCGAACTTGAAAAGTTCCGCATTCTTCTTGGTGTTCTCCAACACGAGCTTGCGGTCATACTCCGATAATGCAGGGCTGGAGTAATCGTGAGTCTGGGCGTTTCTCAAAATGCCCCTTGGCTGATCCTCTTCACTTGACATGATGTGAATGTGGAAGGGAAGGCAAATAGGTTTGGGCTTGCAGCAGGGTTTGACAGGGACGCAAAATAGCTGGTGTGAATAGTCAGCACAATCGGTTCGCAGTTAGGCTAGGGATATAAAAATAAAAGATACAGTATTTGGATTGGAAAAGGTTGTGCAAAACAAGTTTATGAAAGGGTAGGGATTGTTATAGCAGTATTGTTTCTGCCATCATGGGCAGCCATACAAAGTGTCAAATATCGCACCAGCGTACTATTTCATAGTATTAGATAATCACACGCAGCGTAGTTTCAAAGATCTGGCAGCACGGGGGCACCATAACCGCACTGTTTTGTTGCTTCTCGTGACCGCCCCCGGAATATAATAATGCGCACCGTGCGTTTTTCCCCAGACTGCCATTTACGGCCTCCCGGGCTCGGTTGCTATCACTGGAATTGGGCCGTGAACCACCAACCATAAGTAACAACATTCACTACGAGCTCGCCAGTGGAAAAGACAGCAAGATTAGAAAAGTGATGCCTGTCGTAGTATTGAAGAAATGAAAGATTGACTCAAGGTCTTCGTAAAATGTAGATATTGATACCGCGTCCGATGATGTTCAACTTTTTGTACTTCAAGACCGACTTTGCCTTCTTGGTGTCACCAGCGGAAATGCCTTCCTGGGCGTCGGCTATGCTAGAATTGGCAGCAGCGGCTGCCTCTCTGTTTTGCAAAGATGCCAAAATCTCGCTGTCGCTGGCCTCCTCGCCAAATGTGAAACCATTCTGCTCTTCGTTTTCAGTTGGAATAATAGGTTCTTCTTCCTCGCTCTTCTTCTTTGGGAATATAAATTCGGTTTGTTTAGTTAAAAGCTTGGTGTAGTTCCCATAGCGGTAGTCTGACCTCATTGCCTGGCTGAGGTGGAAAAAGTCGTAGTGCTGCACGATAATGGTGCGAATCAATTCTATTTGTATCTTATCAAGAATCAAGTGGATTTTCCATCCCTGGGCTGAGAGGGGTATAATGTACTGGTCTTTCGTCTGTCGAAAGCTTGACGCGTTTTGTACATAATAGTTATTGTTATCATCTCCGCCACCGTCGCTTTGCTCTTTATCCACACCCACGATAGCTTGGCTATTGCTTTTCTCGTTTTTTTTGCTCTGCGCATCCTTGTTCTTTTGGTAGCTCTTGCTGAGCATAGACATGGCCTCGATTTCATCATATGAAAGACGAAAAAAGACATCTTTCAAAGAGTTTGAGAAAACGGATATGACCTTGTTTAGGTCATTATTGGAGAGTCGTATCTTGTTGGACCGTTTGAGCCGTATCATAGACTTGGAGGAGTTGGATATAGGCACTATTGTCTGGAAGAATACGCCGTTGCCACTGCCATTGCCGGACTCAGATGGCACTATATTAGACAAGGAGTGGGCTATAGATCGTTTATTCACAAAGACTCGGACGGGCACCACGGAGTAGTCTGATAACCTGAGAAAAGTAGTACTGTAGCAGTTTCAATGTTAGTGGTTGAAACGAGAAGCTAGCTTAGAATGTATCGGTTTATGATCAAATAACATACGTTGGCGCCATATTGAAGCTTGGGAGAGGAATATTACAGCAATATATAGAAAAATTTTCTTGTATATTCACCGAAATTTAGAAGCTGGGTGCAAGAGCATCTGAACCTGGTGTGATATGTTCTCTTTGAGCATCGTTTTGTTGCGATGCTCCATACCCATCGCCGCCTTCATTTTCGAGCCAAGTAAATTCGTGATGAATTTTCACCATGCATAAATATGCATTGGACCAATTTTTGCTGAAAGATTTGCAATTTATGTATTTGTAACTCAGAGACGATATATCTGAGCGAAAGCAAACGTCTCCGTACAGATTTAGTCCTTAAGCTACCTGTCTATAAATTATTTTCAAACGTCAAGAACTGTTTGTAATTATGTCGCACACTTCTTTGAAAAAGTTGGAGAAACAATAATTTTATACACAAGACCGTAGTAATGCAATCAAGAATTACTGAAATGAACTCGATTGATTGCAATACGTAGCCATAGAAAGATTTAGACTATTCAAAGAAATGTTAATTTATTTACTGCCCGATTTGGTGGAAGTTTTGTATTTAACTGATGTGACTTGATTATACATGTCAATGTCCTCTTCTATATAGAATGAAAATATTCATCCGAGAGTGTATGTAGTACTTGCAATGAAACAGTCTTCAGCCCCCACAATTTATTTTCTTCTTCCATTTAAAGGCCAAGCTAATAATAATATTGTTCTCTGCTTATACGAGCAAAAATTAATGGAGATAGAACTTTGTGTCCGTCCGTTCAATGAATTTTTAAGCACCAAAAGAAATAACCAGCATTATTATGGCAAAATATTTTTTTATCACAGACACATATCCATCTGAGGACTCTTTTGTTGGGCATAACAAGGGTAATGATGCAATAATCAACGCCAACTATGTAGATGTACTGATACGATAACTATGATAAGGCTATACTTTAATATATTTCACCGAAAACCAGCTATCTGCATACCAGATTTATAAAAAGGCTAAAAGTTAGCGGAACACATTTGTAACAACTCAAATTTAGGATACTTTGGGATTTATTATATTTAACTAATACCTAATTTATTTACTGGATTAATTTTTAATTAATTCATCTCATCTTTTCGATACACGAAGGTTCTGCAAAATTTAAACAACTGGCTTTGAAAGATCCATACTAAAGAAACTGGGACAACGATCATACATGAATGCCTTGTGTCCTTTACTCGATCTGCATAATTTACAACCTTTATACAAGTACATTACCGAGATCTTTTACCAGTAAACAGTACCTTGAAAGGATTAGCGTAGCTATAGCCAACAAGTGGCGCTTCTTAGTACCGTATATGGTTAGTAGCCCCAAAGGAATGCCTGTCTGCCAAGCGCTGACGCTCCCATGCTTCGTCTTCAAGCAAGGCACAAGGGAAGGGCCATGAGGCAAGTAATAAAAGGCAAGCAATTCCACCAGAAATCAGTGTTAACACGGGTTGCTCTTCGTCGACTGCCAGCTCTTCTCCCACCACAATATAGGCTTAAATACACCACTCATGTACAATATGTTGATAAACGTCGCTTGAGGCCCGCAGACCGACCAGCCAGCCAAGACAGCAGGGTTTAGCAACCAAGCAGAAACCTCCTTTCCCCAAACTCAACTTTTGTGACAGAACCTTAAATGTGTATTGAAAGCGTACTATTAAACAGGGTCCTGCGCAATGCCCTTGCTTCTCAGAGCTATAATGAAAGCTTTCCATCTGTGCTAGTGTACTACTTAAAAGCACGACAACATGATTTATCAGTACTCCCCAATACCCCAAGTCCTTGGATACTACAATTCTTTTCCTGTTGCTCAAGCTGCCAGGAAACTGAGCGATGAGCTTGAAGACGCCGAAGCTGATACTTCCAAACAGCCGCGTTCCTTGTTGGAAGAAAATCCTTCCAATGGCCTAGACAAATTGTATTATTTCTATGATTTCAAGGCGGAAACATTTGCAACCGACACGAAACATCTGTCTCTTGCAGCCTGTCAGCCTTGGTACCCAAATGTGGACATAGATCCATCGCTTTTGGACCACTCTCGCCTTTTCAAAACACTACCAAGTCTAACTGACCAAAATGTAGTACCGAAACTTACGGACCTAGAGCAACAGAAGAGTAAAGACGGGTTTATCAACTACTGCCAGATACCCACCATATATAGCGATCATAAAATCCCGCCACTAGTTTATTGCACCTCTGAAAACGTATACAATAACGTGTTTATCTTTTGGGGCTTGACCACAAACAGTGCCACTCAACCGGCGCAAAACTACCGCATAAGACCCAATATCAACTGTCCTGAGTATCCGTTCCCTTTGGAAAGATGGATAATTGACAATCCTTCGATGGTGCCTAATAAAGATATCTTTATTATGAATGCTGACACAGACATTGTCAAGGTCGCGAATGTCTTTGGGGATGTCCCTCCTCCGCTATGCTGCTGCTCTGCAACTAATGTCAACAATCGGTACATTTTTATCTATGGCGGCTTTGAGGTAATAAACATTAGGGATAGCGTCAAAAGCAGCGCAACATCTATCAATGATAATGATGAGGGTGTCAAGTACATGCCTTCCGCCCGATCAATACGGTTGAATAATCGCTGCTGGGTGCTCGACGTTTGCACGTTCAAATACAGAGAGCTTAACCTAGTCGCCCATCCTACAATTAATGCACTACACCCAACCACCATAGCGCGATTTGGACACTCTGCTACCACTCAAGGTTTTCTCCACAAATTTGTGGAAACCTCAGACTTTACTCGCCATTCCGCAAAAAGCCGGCAGGAAGTTTTTGATACAACTTATTCGACCGCAAGCACAGCTGACATCAGGACTGGTATCACAGACCGTAACGTAACACCTTTTGAAAATGAAGCTACCAATAGTCCTGAAGTAGTTGACTCTGACATTTTTCAAACCCTCATCAACGAAAAATCGTACGTTTCAGTATTTGTGTTTGGTGGCTTCAAGTACAATGAAGACTCTAACCTGTTCGTGGCCCTCGATGATTTTTGGAAAATTGATCTAATCATATCCGATGAAGGGCCACGAAATTATATTTATTTCAGTGATGAGGTCTTAGCGTCACCAGTGGCAACAGCCACAGCTGGGCCCAGAGGTCGAGCTTTCCATAGTGCGATAATGTGCGATGATTCGAAGTTGGGAATCAACAAAGGGAGCAAAATCCAACAAGAAGCCAAATTCAACACTATAAATCGAGTAGACGTCCATGCCTCTAAATCAAGCAAAGTTTTTGCTGATAAGTCGTTGATTGTCCATGGAGGAAACAATGAAAACCAAGTGCTATCAGACTTTTGGAGATTCTCTTTCAATACAGGTGTGTGGGAGCCTTTTCTAACTTATGTCAAAATATTTGATCGACAAGTTTTAAAAACCACAGCGACTTTTGAAGTAAAGCATACTAGAACGAATCACGCTATGGTTTTGCTAGGACGGTACGTGGTGTTCACTGGCGGCTTATCACAACTCGATATTAATAAGATGCGAGGAAAATTACATGCCAACAATGAAGAGTCTTTGGTCTCGAACTTGTGCAATGTAATCGAAAAAGCACAAGGTGTTTCCGAAGTGCTATCGGTGGTTATTAATTGGGGTTCGCACATTGATAACGCCATCTACAATGATTTTGTCACGGAATTGGACGAAATAAACGACAATGACTCCTTTTACTCTCACAGACTTCCAATATTAGACCTCAAGTCAAAACAATGGATTTTCAACAGATATGACTATGAGACCGTTTCCTCTTTGGATTTCGATAAGCAATTGAACACCGGCGAGAACATTCAAAAGTTCCACAATCTTGTTCGAAACAGTCACCCAACTAAGCTAGAAAGTTTTGTGGCCAATGTAAAAAACTTGCTTCCGCCAAAATTACGCTCATCCACTGTAAAAAAGCTCATAAAAACCGCGACTATTATAAAGAAAGTCAATGACACGTATAACAATGACTTGAACGGGACTATCGGCTCTTCGGTTGTTTACGCTAATCGAAGAATGTATAAAATTGGAGGTATCCAAAGTTACAATTTACTCGGCACGACGGATGGTGCAAATAGTGCTGAAACAGACGAACCAGTTGGCGATGATGGTAGCTTACAAAATGGTGATAGGGCAAGTAATGATCAGGAAAGTGCGGAAGCAACGCAAGTCATTGAGAATCAGGGATACTTTGTCAATGTTTTGGACTTCGAGTTGCCAGTACATTCAAAAGACGCCCTTTTGATGAAAGAGCTTGGGCAGGAATACATTCTAGGAAAATCAAGGTAGAGTGTTGAAAGAAAACAAAGCAGAAGTGAAAAAACAAACAAAAAATTAATCTATTCATATATTATGCTTCTCTTTGAGAAGTTTCCAAAACTTCAAGTTTTTGTTCAAAATTATAAATGTGTAACTTAACCAAGGTAGAATTTGGCTGATTTTTTCAAACAACTTGTAGCTAATTTTTTCGATAAAAAAAATTTGACTCAAACATAACGTTGGGTTTTTTTCGAGTAACTCCTTAAGCGTACAGTGCTGCTCGCCTGTTTCAATTTTTTCGGCAATGTCTTTGGATGTCGTTTGATCCCTTGGAGGCAATTCTGTATTGGTTTGGGCGGTAAAAAATTCCGTTAGTGCTTGCAACTCCTGGGTATCTTCCAGCTCGTATAATTTGACATGCTTGATAAAATCCTCATTTTGCAACAAAACGGCACGCTCGCTGTCGCTTGCACTCTTGTACCTCTTGTTGAACTCAAATATTTTCGTTAAAGCGTTGATGCCTTGAAGTTCTTTGCCAAGAATAAGACCCCAATTGGCACTAAGTTTCAATGGTCTGGTAATATTCGAAATATCGGCACATTTGAGCAACAACTGACATAGGAACTCTGGGGATAGTTCTATTGTGGGAAGCTCATCTTTGTTTTTATTATTGTCTATTCCATCACGCTCCTTGTTTTTTATTTGATCAATAAAAAGAAAATGCTTTTCCATATCCGTTGCTAGTATGCTTCGCTGTATAATCTTCCTAACATTGACAGATGGAGCGCCTTCTGACACTTGGTTGACGATGTTTTTGTCAAACAACTCTGGCCAAAGCCTCTGTAGCAAGCCATTGAATATTATAAAATGATAATTCTCCAACACGGATTCTTCCCCATAGATAGTGGATAGCGGTGAGCTGTTGCTGTTTATAAAGGCATTTGTAAGGCCTGGATGACCGCTGTCGTGACCCAATGCGGCAATAAAAAGACTCAAGACTTCCATTGGCTTGAGCAACTTTGATTTGTCCTTTTGTCTAAACTTTCCGTGTTCAGTGGTGACAACTATACCAGACTCGTCGACAGGGGCTCTTGGGAATTGCTCAGCCAACACCAGCTGGTAGGTTTTTAGCTGATTCAAGTACAAGTTTGGGCATTTGAGATACACCAAGTATTCGGTGAGAGGGTCTAGCTCCTCGGACTCTTTGGACAAGTCGTCATTATTGTCGATTGTCTGTTCGTTTGCGTTGACCAAGTGATCCACTACATCTAGGGCCGCGTTTATCTTTTCCTGGGCGCTTGAAAGATGCCGCTTCTTGTTTCGACGGTGCTCGTGGACAATGATCTTCTTGGAGATGATGGCGTCCTTGTCAAGCAAGCTTAGCTTGAGCAAGTAGCAGAAAATGGCCTGCACGACATCTATGGCGTGCCTAAAGTTGTGGAAATCATTCCCACCGTTATAGAGCTCCCTGACCTTGAATAGTATGAGCAAAAGCCTGCCGTCACTGGGTATGAGGGGAGAGCTGGCGTCGAACAAGCGGAAGGCTCTTTTGAATATAAGGAAACAGACGTACACTAGCTCGTCGTAGGAGAGGGTGTGAGCGGGAAAGTTCCAGCTTTCAATGAGGAACTCTTTGATGTAAAACTTGCGGTCGTCGGAAAGGTTGAGGAGTGAGAAAAGATCCACGTTGCTGAGGATGTGGTTGGTGTACTGGGAGTAGGCCCTGCTGTACAGAGACAAGCTTGCGTTATCTGTGTTTAATTGTCCGAAACAGCTTTTATGGTGTGAGCAGTTTAGTAGCTGCGCCAAATTCTTGCTCATGGACGTGATATGCACGGGAAGCATTGGGTATGACAACTCGGAGAAGACGGGCTCCACGGCGCTCAATGAGGAGAACAACTTTGAGGCTTCATAGGCGCCTGCCCTGTTCCTTGTGCCGTTGGCTCTGTCTGCGTCTATGCTGGCGAGCCCCGCCGGCGGGCTATTGCGTTCTCCAAAAACCGTGACCGTGAGGTCGTTCTGGAAGGTGTTGAGACCGATCCACGCCTGCGCGCGCTTGTACTGGTTCTTCAAAAAGAGGTGGTAGTCATAGACCACTTCGTCCACAAGACGGGCGGCGTGCGGCCGCACAAAGCTGGCACTGCCGACGACGAGGAGATTCAAGTGCGCAAATTGCATCGAGAGAAGCTGCGAGAGCTGCTCAAACGACAAGGCACTGTACGGCGATTCCGCCGCCGCACTGGCGTCGAGGACGACTAGAAGCGGGAACGGCAAATTGTACTCTGTGTTGGAAAGCGCCACCAAGCACGACACGAGCCGCCCAAACGACGAGAAGTGGAAAGCTTGTAAGGTGTGGGCGCTTGTCAGCGACGGCGGGAGCGACGGCAGCTCCCGCGAGCAGGTGATGATGGGGACTAGCATTTATTGCGGCGCCGAGACAAGGGGGCTGCTGGGCGAAGAAGACGGCACGGGCGAAGCCGCTGAGCAGAGTTCGGGACAGACTGTGAAAGGGCCACGAGGATGCGGCGGTGGCAGGCGATAATAGCGATGTGGATGACGACAAATGGTGATGCCGCCTGTTGTTGCACACACGCTTTATTCGCATTTTGTTTTTTCTCGATTTTCTCGATTTTCTCGGTTTTCTTTCCGTTAAATTTGCGTGCAGAGCAGAGCAGCCCAAAAAGAAACACAAACGAAACACCAGTAACGGATTTTTGGCGGGTACTACGGGGTAGCACTACGGAAACGTGATTATCCCATGACATAACGCACGGATCACACCGCAAACGCGGAAGCATGCGACACTCGGCGCGATCCTGCAAAAAAACCGTTGCGCTGCTGAGGATTCCCCGTGGGCGCCCCAGACTCCCGGCGGATGGCCGCGGCACGATTGGTAGCGTCACTGAGGCCTCATAAAGCAAGGTTGCACAGCACGCCGACCGCTGGAAAGTGCTGGAAGTGCTGGAAAGCGCTGGCAGGTGCACGGCGTGTAGCTTAGTCGACCGTAAGGTGGCCGCGGGCAGCCGCGCAGCTTTCCTTGCGGTGGCGGTTTTTGTTTTGCCTCTCGCCCGCACAGAAAAAGGTTCTGTCCGGTCTTAGGTGCAACGGTTGTCTCACCTGGCATCGCTCATAACCAATTTCCCCTTTTTCTGTAAGTATCCGTTGTTGGTGTGTTAGGGTGTTGGCGTGAAACTGGTAAACCACATAGTGTCCCCTACATCGATATCTTTTGCCACAGACGTGTATTGGCCTCCCTTGACACGCCTAATATTCCTCCACTTCCTGGTGCAACCTGCACACCTCGAGTCGGTCTCGGATAAACGCATTGTGGAAGTGCCCCCAGGCATTGTAGTCATCGCAGTTGTCAACCACGATAGTGTTTTTCGGGTCCGTTTCCGCAACCCCCGGCTTTCCGTTCTTGCGGCTGCAAGTCACCTTGATGTACGACTGGACCCACGGCTTGGCCAAGGGGTAGTCTGAAAAGTGCACAACCTTGGTACTGTTGTAGTTTTCGACAAAGCGGTCCTCAGCGGTGTCTGTTCTGCACCAATAAGGGGCTCTTTTGCGGTTCTTTTTCCCGCACTTTTTCAAGGCGCGCTTGTTGACGAACTGCATGTCGATCGGATCTGCGAGGTAGTAGTGGCGGTTCTCTGGAGAAAGGAAAATGTCGCCGGTGATAGCAAAGTATGGCTTGTGTGGTAGCGTGAGCTTGCGAAGACCCCATTGCGGGTCCGCTGTCGGACGCTCAAACAACTTGTTGATGATGTCCATGTCGTAGTCGTGGTCTAGCCTGTAGAAGAGTTCCTCGTTTATGGCTTCGTTCAACTTTGTTGAGGGTTTGATCACCATGAGCGCAGTGGACCATTTGAGATTGCTGTCCTTCGTATTTTGTATTCTGAAATAGTTTAGTCTTTTGCCGCCGCTGGGCGCGAAACTGGGTTCGCTAGATGGATATTGCGAGAGCAAGTTTTTGTAATTCTTAGCAGGATTAAGAAGCCAGTATGCCAACGGCATGGCGACGTCAAACTCGTCCGGGATAAAGAATAGCTCGTCGAGCTTGTCGTTAAGGTGTACGTCTGAATCTACGTAAATGAGCTTCTTGTACTTGGAGACGTAGTGCTTGTACTTTTCAAACTGAAAAATTTCCAACTTGCAGAAACTTGACTCAAAGTTCAAATCAGCGACATGGTACTGTTGCTGCAGGCGTGATATTGGGATTAGTCTCACATTCAATTCTTTGGCGGTAGCCCTAAAGGTTTGGTGAAATGACTTGTAGTCCTCCCTGAGCGGGCGGTGATCTTCTTCTTCGATGCTGTAAAATAGCAACATGTCTGCCTTGGAGCCATAGTGGTTCTTCAATTTTTCAAAGACCACCAACGATGAGCACAAATAGTTCAAATTGGTGGCATACGACACATACGCGTAGCTGCTCCAGTCAATGCCTTTTGCTTGTGCTCCCTGGTCGTAATACCTGTGTTGAATTTCCTCATAAGAGATGGACACTAAGTTGCTTTCGTCGTCATCGGTCTGATACGACGCGCTGCTATTGTAATACGGATACGTCCTGTAGACAAAGAGACCATAAACCTGGTGGAACAAGACAACCAACGCCAAAGCCCAAAGCGCCTTTTTATGTCTTTTGGCAGAATTTATTATTGTTTTGCGCGGGCCCGCTTGCTTCTTTCTAAGATCATAGAGATACTCTTGGTCTTCTTCATCGGGCACCACAATGTTTGATGGGTCTATAAAGTCAGCATCCTTGAACGGGTCAGCCATGATAAAAGTTATGTCTGCACCAATATAGGAAGCAGGCCTATGAATAGAATTTCGTGATTGCTTTGGCAATATTAGCTGCCTTTATACTATCATCTTCTTCGGCCTAGACTCTGGTCTGTTCCTCGGAAGATTCCTCATCGGAAGCTGATCTGGAAGTCTTTCTCATAGATGATCACCTGACCAGAGGACCGTGGTAACAAAAATCCGTGCCGGAAGAGGCCGATGAGCTGTCAAATTTTAGAGTTCCGCACGCTACGGATCGTGGGCGGATTTCTAGGGGCGCTGAGGAATTCCATAGAGCGTAAGACCAAATGAAGTCAGCTAATTAGCGCCCACCGCATCAAAACAAACATTTGTTTACAAGCCGCCAGACAAGGAATCCCGGTCTATTTTCGTCATTGCCATCATCTCCAGCCGCTTGACCCTGGGCTCTTCCCTCATTCTGTTTGCACTCTCCAGTACAGGCCGTCTTCTTCCGTTGCTCGCTCCACTTAAGTACAGCGCAAAGGCACAGTGGAGTCTTAACGCAGATTGTAGCGCTATTTTCGGTGCTTGCAAGCCGGCTGGCTGAGACAACGACTGTTTTCACACTAGCAATTTTTTTTGTTGGATTCCCAATCAAACTCAGCGCTTCACATCTTTGTACCTTCAAGTTACCACCACTACGAAGCGCTAGCACATTGATCTTGATTGTGTGTTACTATTCATTCAGGGGCGCTTGCACGATACAAAGGTGCGGCAGCCACCATGCTACAAGACTACAACAATGCTTTACCGTATCACAGCAATGACTCAGCAGTGTTTTGCGATGGCATCCAAAGTACAAGCGGCGACTTCAGCACCAATGCGGCACTAGTAGCCGCTGATTTGAAAACTCTTATAATCTACTTGACAGACCCTAATCAGATCAACTACCAGTTTATCACCGATTTCCTAATGACATATAGGGTATATGCCAATGCAAACCAGGTTTTCCGTGCCGTAATAGATAGGCTAAACAACTGCTTTGAGTATACTCTTTTTGACATTGAAAAGTTTGAAAGGGAACTAGACGAAGAGGACAGTCAGCGCAATGAGGCTGAAGAAGAAGAGAGATTTAACAGTATAAAGAAAATTTTATTGAGAACTTTCGTGCTTATACGAAGCTGGCTACTAAACTATTTTGTCGATGATTGGCTTCCTGATTTTGACTTGAGAAAGCAATTTGTTGACTATCTCAATTTTTTGTCTGTGCGGTTTCTGGACCACCGCCAAAGTTACATTGTGGACAAGTTTTTTATCAAGATAGTACTAGAAATGAAGAAGATGTGGATCAATATTTGCCAAAGCTTCTGGAATGAACCGGATTTGAAAAGCACATTAGCAATCTTTGGCATTCAAAACGAAGCCTTATTGAGCGCCCCTGTGGCAAATTTCATTATTGATTATGAATTGGTTTATGGTCCAAAAGACATAAAAGTCGACATGTTATCGCGCGAGTTGTTTGAAGCTCTTGACCCAAAGTCGCGAAACAGCGCAATATTACTTTACAACAGCCTAGCTCCAGAATTCAGTGATCAAAAAGAAAGTGGCAAGGATATAGTTTCTCCAGAAAAACGGAAGCTAAAGCAAAAAAAGTCCGTAATAGATTTTTTTGGCTCAATGGGTTTATCTTCCAAAAACTTGCCTTTGATCAAAACTTCAAATTCCTTGTCAGCCTTCAAAGCTAACCAAGTAGCCGATAAAAACAACCAATACGCGTCCAATAGCCAGATCCCAATCACTGATAGCAAAAGTTTAGTATTATCCAAATCAAAATTGTTCAACAATTTAAATCACCTCAGTCCAAAAAATTTCTTTAAAAGTGAAAACTCTATAGATACAAATCCGATGAAGCTCGCGGAAAACAAAGATAAAATCGAACTTAAAGCTGCGGGGCCTGTCAGACACAATCCAACTTTCTCTTCTAGGGCAACTGAGGTAAAGTTGCTTAACTTTAACGAAATAATTATCGAAAAACAGGGACAAATTATCAAAGGCGATCAAGTAGAAATGTTCAAGCATTTTAATGTTCAAGCTCCAGAAACAGAACTTAATACAAAGGAAACTAATAGCCCAGACGATCATATTGACATCGACGCTAGGGGTGGCATCAACAATAAATCAATACCCTTCACAAAGCCTGCGGCACCTGCCGAACGCTCGTATGGTGAAAATGCAAGAGGCCTTAAAAAGCTTGTCAGGGCATGGAAAAAAAGTCTATCGAAGCCCTTAACAGATGAAAAGACTAGCAATTCTTCAAAAGGAACCGAAAACGAGCGCATTGACAAAAGAACTTCTCAAATTGTTGAAAATTTAATCACAGAATCACGTCCGAAACCTTTATCTCCCGTTAAAGATTCTAAAAACCTTGAGCCAGAATGTCCAGATAATTTTCTGGCACCATGCTTTGAGCCCCTGCGCACTGGCAATAACTATGCTATAGATTTTCTTTCAGCCCGTGTCGTTGATGAGTTGCACTACTTGAAAACGTATGGCGAAAGTGACTCATCAGAAAGAAACCGCAAAGACCCTAATACGTCCCGAGTGACTGAGCGGTCGCTTCTAACAAAGTTCAATTTGTTGGAACATAGTTCTGTCGCTCAACTGTTGGATGATGGCTCCTCTGAAGGTGAAAGCTCAGAATGGACAGACGACATATATGAGGATGTTTCCCGGTTCCATGTCAAAGAAAATCAAGGTATGGATGATCACGGCGCCATTAACCCAAGTGATGGTAGAAACGGTAGCAGTCGCAACTCGTTCATTTCGGTTGCTGATATTGACTGGAACAATGATTCAATAAATTTTAATAATTCATCCGAGCTGACTAAAAACGATGAGAAAGCTCAAATGCATTCTAGCGGCATCCTTGATGTCACTCCGTCAATGATTATTGATTGTGGAAACAGTTTCAATCTTTCGGGCCCAACCAATGAAAATGTGCGCTTGCCAAATTTTTCCTCCTTCTTAACCTCTGGAAATGGTGAAAATCGATTCGTTGATAGTATAAAAACAATTAATAGATTTTCGAGATCAAGCTTAATAACCACCGGTTCTTACATCAGTTATGACTCAAAATTGTCCGTAACCTCGAAGCCATACTTTGATGATGATGATAAATCCACTTCCTCTTTGTTGTTTTATAAAAGCAATCAGCAAACAAAGCACTTGAAACCAAAGGTTTTAGAAAAGGTGAAGAGTTTTGAAAAGATGAGAATTGAGCTTGAACGAAGCGCCAGCGGTAGGTTTAACAGACGAAATGTTCTCAGAAGCAAGAAGGCTTTCAATAATGTTCGTAATGAGCCATCAGCCAGTAAAGTCAAATCTACAATACACCTTTTTCAGGAATCCTTGGCAGTTGATGGTTTGGCCAAAAATAATAACGGGTCAGCTATAACTTTTAATAGCAGCCCGCACGGTGAGGAGATAACTAGGAACAGCGGCAATAGCTACAACTATCATTATGACTCGCAACAAAACAACAATAATCTTATACCAGCAAGAAACTGTGCTCCTTCCGTGTCAACAAGAAAGGACTCTATGGTCCAAAGTTCAATTTTTTCTGAAAACTATACGTTGCATTCCTTACTCACCTCGGTTTCGGATCACTCTGGGAGCGCAGAAGAGATAAGAAACCGTTTGAAGCATCTTCCGGTACCACCTAGTGCTTTGAGGCCAAAAGCTAGTTTTGGAAATATTAGAGCATTCATAAACGGTAACACCATTGCAGAATTTGATAATCGTTCTGATAATTTGTCATCTGTCCCTCAAGAAATGCCTAGATCGGAAACTTTAGATTCAGAAGCACTAATTCAAACTGTCATGGAAATGGACAGTGCCAAAACATCACATAATGATAGCATAGGAATAGAAACTTGCGAGCCATTGAAAGTCACAGATAGCCAATTAAAAATTGATATGAAGGAAGCAGCGCCTAATTGGATGCGCCGGGATAAATCAAATATCAGCATGCTTTCTGTGGCTTCTTATAATTTACCGGGAATTAATCCTGAAATTATTCAGACTTTGGCGAACATTCCCGATGAATCTTTTCATGGCAAAGATCCTGTTTCCGCGGCGTTATCCAAACTCGAAGGCAATGGACATAGCGATAGAGTAACTAAGGGTGATACTGAAAGTTTAGTTCGGAAACGCAAAATTCCAGTCAATCATGATTCGGACGTTGGTAAGATCAAAAAGCTGCACGAACGCAAAATTTTGCAAATCAAGAAAAATCCTTCTGCGAAAAGATCGGAATCTTCTTTTTACACACCTAGTAAAAATATAGAAGAGCAGGTTGCAGACTTGGATATTTGCGATTCCGGAAACTCAAAGCAATCTGAAGCGATGATCATGAGCCAAACGAACTCTCGGTTTTTTCAGGGTTTTACCTCTCATGAGAGTATATTTGATTCAGTTCCAGAAATTATCAAAAAGATTAACAGTCAAGATGAAGATGCGCTTTCGCACACTACTTCGATTTTTGCGGACTACAAACTCTCAAATTCTTTGTTGAATGTTAGTGAAATTATGGCTAGTCAAAACCATATTCCGTTTATTTTAGAATTCGACTCACTCAAAATGGCTGAACAATTTTCGATCATTGAAAGGGACGCAATGCTTGAAATTGATTGGAAAGAGCTTGTGGAGTTGTACAGCCAATTTTCAAGCCTAACAGGTGAGACCTACGACTCGTGGCTCAAGATCTTAGTGAAAAAAGATTTGAAGGGCATTGACATTGTAGTTGCGAGATTCAACTTGATGGTCGACTGGGTAATTTCAGAAATTTTGTTGACAAATAATTTAAAGTACAGGCTAATGGCAATTAGCAAGTTCATCAGCATTGCGGAACATTGCTTTCAATTACAAAACTATTCTACAATGATGCAGATTGTATTGGCGTTGACGTCTGAAAAAATTTCAAATTTACCGAACACTTGGGAAAAAGTTAGCGGTGCTTCTATTAGGGTTTTTCGAAAGCTCGAGGTGTTTGCCAACCCTATGGACCAGTTTTCTCAGATTAAGCAGTTGAATGACAATATAATTGCTTCGAAGGGATGTATTCCATTTATTGGTCTTTATATTTCTGACTTGAAGCTTGCGTTTAAACAGAAACCGGACTTTGTAACGTTGGAAGAGGCTCAAAAATTAAATGCAATGCAAACTCAATTGCTAAAGCACGCTGGAAGCACATCACGAGTGACTATTGTGTTCAGCAACAACTTTGGCAAAAATATTGACAATGCTATGATCAATTGGAGCAAGTTTTTCTCAGCATCTAAGATTATCAAAGAGATGGTGGAGAAGATACAATATTCAAAATTTTACCAGTTTGAAAGCGATCCTGAGTTATTGTCAAAGTGTTTGTACATCGAGGCCTTGAATGAGGATGAGATGGGCTTGTGTGTCTCAAAGATGACTGATCCGTGATTTTTGTATTATATAACTTTTTTTGATCTTGTCTTTTTTGTTTATGTTATTTAATTTGCATTCATTATATTTACACTATTTTTTTATTTTGTCTATTTCTGTTACTTTTGATTTGACTTTTTCGTCGTCACCTTTAATATCTGTTTCCATACCATTATATCTTTGTGTTTTGCTATTTTAATGTCATTTAGTTTCGCTTGTTTTTTTCTTATTTTATCAGTATAGATCTTTCTTTGTTATTTATGTTATACTTTGACTCTTAAAGTGTTCATGTTTTATTCAAGATCTAGCTTTTTCTGTATTATTGGTTTTTTTGAAAGCAATGTTCATTGCTTTATAGGAACAGTTGAATGTTCTGGTACTTTACAGTAATGCTACAGTAATGCCAATGTCTCAGTACGCTTTGTGAGGGCCAATTTCAGTTTCAAAAGTGTCTATTCAGATATGGATTCTTCAAACAACTAGTTTCGTAACGCAAAATAAAGAAAATACAAAACGAATATAAAGAGTAACAAAAAGCAAGAAATAAAAGAACCAGGAAATAAGCATAAGTGTAGTAGCCTGAACACCAAACAAGCAACAATGGAAAAAAGGCAAGCTAATGATAAAGGATGATTGGTAATAGATTTGAAAATTGGGGATATTGAAGATATAACAGCTATTGCTGATAAGGAACATGTACGTGTTTCCAGTATCCTTTTTTAAAGAAACCAAATTTTGATGAACCTGAAGTCGAAAATATCTCCACTATCAATATCCTCGAGATCAAAGTTGAGATGCTCAGTGCTTCTGTTTCTCTTCTATTATTCGGCAACTTGGGTTTTGTCTGTGTCTTGGGCTTCGTCGGTGTCCTCCGTCAATATGGCTCACCGTTATCAAAGTGCAGCTGTGGCTGCAACTGCGGCTGCGACTTTATGTGGAGCAGCTGGCCTTGAAGGCGATTGTTCAGTGTATTGTTTTCTGAGATCCGCGAGAGCAAATGCAAGTGCACCTGCGATTTAATGCTCAGAGACCCCACATTAGTGATGTTGGCCAGAGAAGGAAAGTTCGAGAAGCTCCGGGGTTTGGGATATCCTGCACGGTGCTTGTGATGCCAGGATTTAGAGAAGAGATGCCCTTGAGGGCCTGTGGCATCTTAAAATAGGCGTAGCTGAAGACGGCGCGGATGGCCTGTGTCGACAAGAAGATCTTGTCGAGGCTGCTTTTGCTGCCACGGTTCTTGTTTCTCTCCTTCCCGCAGCTCAGCTCCTCAGGAGCTGCTTCAGCGTCTTGGAAAGCGCTATCAGTAGAGAGCATGTCGAAGAGCGGTAGCAGAAGCTTTAGAGATCATGTTACAAAAGGGAAAAGAAGGACAAGTCTAAATTGGGTAGGATAAAACGTAGATTGCTGTTTCCCCGCAATTCATCAAGATCTGAATTTCGGAGAAGAGCAATAGATAAGAGGCTTTGGGGATGTTATAGCAACAGAAAGCTTTGTAGTGTGCTTCTTTTGTGTCGTTATCCCGGGTCGGCGTGGCCTGTCTACAAAACACATTGTTTTGGTACGGTGTAAAGATCAAAAGATCGTATTCAACAGGCACAACAAACAAAAGACAAGAGAAAATCGACAGCCACATTCTCATAAGGCTAAAAACAGACAATGTGGACAGTATCTGGTGCGTGTGGTGCTGCTAAGGTCGACAGAGATCATTGTAGGCATTGTAGGCGGAAGAAGAGAAAGCAAGAGAAGAATTAAAAGAGAAAATGCCTGCTCAAAGGATGTGCTGTCTAAGCACCGAAGTCGAAGAAATCGCCTTCGCTTTACCAGCATCCGCGAGAAGCGGCATTCGGACACCAGAGAACACCACAAACACCAAGCTGGCAAAGAACAGGGGCTCTGGGGGTTGTTTTATGATGTCCAGCATAGTCAAGGTAAGTCTGGGTGTTGGCAGCAGCACCTAAACTAAAGTTAGCCGCACTTTTGAGGCTACTGTGAGCGACCGCAAGTCGACGACAATATACGTGTTGTACGAGTCTACAAAAAATATCTCTTCTTTTCCATCTTGCCGGCCTTCTCTTTGCGGAGCTCGATGGTTAAGTAGTCATTCTCCTTGCTACTGAGTCGATTCAACATCTCCCACGAGCTCATCTCGCTAGGGAGCGGGTTGTTGTCGGCGTGGAACCACAAGCCGTGGCGGATCGCGTACACATGGCCGTCCCAGTACGTCGAGTTCAGTCAACTTGGGCACTTTAGCAGAAAACAAGTTTCTCTCTTTCACCGGCACAGCTTCCAATAGGATTAGAAGAGCATAATGCTCATGATTGTGCTCTTTTCTGCGAGCCAAACCTTTCTTTCTCTCCCTTAGATCTCCCCCAACGGGGTTTCGTGGTAATTGATTAACTTGCGGCACATTCCGTGGCTCTTCTCGACTAACCCTTTATTCTTTTAACTGTTGCCATCAGCGCACTTCTAGACGCACTCAACGTGGCTAGACTCTTATCAGGAAAAGGAGGTCCACTTCTTGGCCTCAAAGTTGGCGATGGCTCCTTCGGTGGCCTGGCCCTGCGTCTTCGAGATCGCGACTTCCGTGGCGTAAAACCATTGGACCTTGAGCTTCCGGGACATCCTTGCCGTGCTGTCTGCGTGATGTCTATTGGTTTCGGTGTTCGTGAGGTATCATCTCATTATCAATGTCACGATGGTATCTCGAGCGGGGACCAGGGCGCGTGTTGCCTGAGACCTGGCAGTGTGCAACCCAGAGCGCGGAAACACTGAAGAGGGAAGTATATGGAAGAATGCTCAGCTTATTGAATGCGAACGAGTGCTTATAAGCAGGGTCGCCCAATTCTGGGAACAAGAGGACAAGATAAACCAAAACTGATCTTATAAACAGAAAACGATAAAAAGCAAAAGAAAAGCAAAAGGGCCTCTAGAACACCGGGGAGGTGTGTGTAGCATAAAAAATAGTAAATGTGTCTGGATGCTATATACACAGCCAATTAATCGGCATCAAAAATTAAAAATCAAAAATCAAAAGAAGAAGAAGAAGAAGAAGAAAAGCACTAGCTAAAGAGCTCCTTTGCTTTGTGCCACTGCATCTTTGTGGAGATGATGTTCGTACGGCATTCGTTGCTGTTGAGCTTGGTGGTGGTGATATCCTGGTGCTTGTGTGAGGCCACAGAACAATGGTCCACGTTTTCAATGACGACCTGTTAGTTGTTGTTCTCGCCAGCAGGAGGGGCTAGCACTATCCCCACTACCAGGTACATGGCCTTCTTTGCCTGCTCTTCCTGCTCTTCCAACTCTTCCAACTCTTTTAACCTACAGTTGTTGCCAAACTACTGAAAGTGCACGCACCATATGGTAGGGCTGAAGAAGATGCCTGTCTCCATCGCGGCACAGACGGCATAGAGCATGATGCCGATGGAGCTCAATAAGTTGGCAGAGTCCAGCGACAAAGCTAGCGCTGTACAGCCCTCAGCATGTATGAGCCCTCTGTCGTAGTTTCCTTTCCTCGCAACTGTTCTGGTTCGTTAATCACCGTCCGCAATTTGCAAAAAGTTCCACTGTTTATGCAGCTTGCGAGGATTAGCGCGTGACCCTGCTTTACTACGCAGATTCCCTTCCCAAAGGGAAAATGACAGAATTACGGGAAGCTCCGACTTTTATCGCCGCCGTTTTGGAGATGCGGCGGTAAGCAGCCTGGAAACCAGAAAACACTATCAGAAAACAACTAAAACTATTGACTTAACCTTGGAACTACAAATTTTGTTAGAAGTACTTAATGCCAGTATGCGAATGTTTGACATGGCCGCATTAATATTTCAATGGGGGCATCAAGATCGGAGCGCGCTTTATTACTGAATGAGAATAGTTCTTAGATTCGCCCGCCGGTTTGCATAATAAGCGGCCATGAGCCCTTTCCCAATATATTCACCGTCTGATTGCAAATCTGTGTTTCGCTTGGGTTGAACCCTGTTATCATTATTGACGCTTTTTGAAGAAAGGCTTACATGATGAAGGGTGCAGATGTCATTCTGCCTTTCAAGGCTGCCCCTCTCGTTTTAAGAAGCTGCGCATAAAGCAAAAGGCATTTTCTTGGCAAAACGGGATTCAAAGCTTATACGCTCTATATCTTGTATTTTACAGTACTTCTGATGGTACTACTACCACTGAACTTTTGCTATAAGCATTTATAGCTCAGTGGCACCAGCCAGCACCTGTTGTTTTATCCAATGTGTGCTTCTACAGGAAGAAAAGCTTTCCATCCGCTCCGGCATTTGATGTCAGGGTGTTCGATGCTCCTGCATCGTTTTCGAAGTATAAAAGAGAGATACTTTCCAAGACACTGGCATAACAAAGAGCGCTTTTCAGCCAGCTACAAAGAATACTTGCACTCAAATCTGCTAAACAGTCTATCGCAGACTTCCATCCGCTAAACTTTCAATTCTCCCAACCAGCATGTCCGACTCTAGCTTTGGGTCTACCGTATGGAAGTTTCCAAAGGGGGCAACACTGCCTTTGCCGTCCTCTTCATCCTTCTCCTCCTCGCCCATCTCTTCCAATCCATCAAGTATAAGCAGTGCTGGCTTGGGATCTGCTTCTTTATCGGCACCTTCCTTGAGATCATAGGCTACTGCTCTCGCGCCAGCGCCAAAAGTGACGCCGACAATTTCAGTAACTACATTGCCCAGCAGATGGGCCTTACCCTCGCCCCGATCTTCATCATGGCCGGCTATTACTACCTCCTTGCGCAGACTGCCACCATCTACGGCCCCGTGGTCGTCGTGTTCCTGCCCATCTGGTATAATGGCATCCTCTACTACAACATGAGCGTCTTGGTAATGCTAATGCAGGGCGTCGGCGCCGCCTTGGCCACCGGTGCCCAGGACGACCCCGACATCTCTCGTACCTGCCGCATCACGATAATCGTCGGCCTTCATCTCCAGCTCGTCATCATGACCCTCTTCCTCTCCTTCTGGAGCCGCCTCTTCTACGAGGTGTACTACGGCACTGACCGGGATGTGCTGCCGCTGGCTCGTATCACAAAGCGCAGCTTCTTGGACACACAGTACAAGGACCACATCTTCAACCCAGAGTACACCCGCGTTAGAGCAACAACAAAGTTTCTCCACTTTCCCTTTGTCGTGTTTGTTGGCACCTTGGCTACCTATGTCAGATGTATCTTCAGGGTGATTGAGTTGGCACAGGGCTGGGACGGCTACTTGATGGTACACGAACACTATTTGTTCTTGCTCGACGGCTTGATGATGGTGATTGCATGCCTATTGATTGCAATTTACTACCCTGGATGGGCCTACGGCAACGGCAACGAGGTCAAGGTGCTAGAATTGTTCTGGCCCCAGAAGCGGCAGGAGATGGAGCAGGCTGCATATGACGGCCAAAGGACTGCATACATCAACAAGGAAAGCAGACGGATGATGCGCGCAACTATTTACGCTAGTTGCTTGTGGTTTGTTTTTGGTTTGTTCTTTCTTGTGATTGCTGTTTAGATTTTTGGTTCTGAAAGGCGTTAAAGCTGAGCTTAGTTCGGTTACAGGTGGAAGGAAATTGATTAAACCACACAGTACATTTTCCTTCAGAGTAAGGACCCAACTAGCATGGTTTTCCTTCACTTCTGGCTTGACATATTACCAAGTTTCCAAGGTCCTTGTAGATCCACAACTAGTCCCTTTTTAGCATCATTTATGGGTACCTAGAAGAGCGAAAGACCTAAAGTTTGAAAATGACAGATTATTCCTCTTTTTTTGTGATGTCAACATGCCCAGTAGAATCAATCAAAGTAAACAGAGACGTCTTATTGTGCTAGAAGTCGTAACAAAATTCCTTAATTATTTGATTCAAATACATAATTCAAAATCAGAGAAAGAAATGCTCCTTAAATTCTATAGAATATTATAGCCATCTTTTTGTATTTTTAGTTATTCATTATATCATAGATGCATGGAAGCAGTACCATAGAGGCATGGAGACGACACCCACCTCTCGCTGAATTGAATCCATTACTAATTCAATTCAACAACAAAAACTAAAAATAAACAGGATAGAACAAATCGAATAATAATATAATAGAACAAACGTCGTATAGAAGAGCAATGTTTGTTGCAAAGTAAGCAAAACCGGGTAAAAGTACCGGTAACGTTAGATGGTTGTAATACAAGCATTTATTGAAAATTCAAATTCAATAGTGGTTGGGCGCTAATATTATTATTAGAGAGTTCTGAAGTTAGTGGAAAGATAGAATGGGTATGTTGTTTTAACTGTGAGGAATTGTAAAAAATTATGGATCTCAATATTAATGTATGTCACTCTTAGTGTCCTAAAAGTTTGTCTTTTATGCTATGGAGTACCTTGTAACTCAATGATTTTGTTAAGATACCTGCTAATTATTTTTGGCTCTTGACATATTGTAGTTTGACTTTAAAAAATGTAAATACTTGCCTTGCAAAGTTATTTCTAACAGTTATTAGTGATGATTTTGGTTGCGGCTATGTTGTGCACAAATATTGTTGGTTGTTGTAAATTTTCATGTAATATGATATTAATCATAGATCGAAGTCAAGCAGCATTCTTCAAAGCAAATGCGATGGAAATAACTTTTCCAGTCAAACTTATGGTTGACAATGTTGAATTTCGACTATTCCACATAATTAGACCACCCTCATAGTATACGATATTCCCTGTCGAACGTCTAGTAATCAGATCGCTGTTTTAATCATTATCCGTATAATTGGAAGCCTCAAAATTACCACTCGACAGATAGGTCAATCCTAGACCAGGTGTTCTCTTAAGATGTTGCATCACTTGAGTTGCCATGTTAGATATTGCTTCAGTTGAATGGCTATTGAAATGTGAATATTTTTGAACAGCGTACTTAATATCTGGACGTGTATACACCGCTAGATAACTTAAGTTTCCAAGGATCGCGCTATATTTTTTCTTTAATGTTAAGATAACAACACCGGATGGTTTTGCTTGAATATATCTGTGTGTGATCATTGGTATGATTTTTCACCTATGACATCTCTGGTAGCCTCTTGAACATACTTACTCTGGTGTAACTTAATTCTGGCTCGTTATAGAATTTGTTTGTTTGTTTGTTTGTTTGTTTGTTGGTCTTTTCTATACCCAGTAAAATTTTTTATTTCTTGTCTTTTGTACTTTGCCCCATTTTGCTGGCAATTACCTGCAGAGAGCAGATAAAAACATTACGTTAGTACATGAATACACTACTACACTGGCCGCTCTTTCACCCCTTAATAGTATGTCGGTAACCTCAAAAATGCCAGCTGTCGCTAGGCCACGTTGCGGGCTGTTGGATACATTGTGTTCCTATCGAAGGCGCTTAGAAGATCCAAACGGCAAAAAAGAGAACAGAAAAGAGATTCAAGGGTTTTCTCGAAAGTGGAGGTTTTATTAGAAACTACTGCCCTATTGGCTCGTCTTGTGCTGTAGAGCGTAACAGCACAAAGCAGTCTCTGTCTGATGGTTGCTGGGCCAGGCCAAGCGTCTGGTGGCAGAGTGGCCGAGCAGTGGTGTGCTGTCTGAGACCGTTGATAACACGCAGCCCGCCTCAGTAAAGCGTGCTGTTGCAGCGGCCCAGCTAAAAGTCTGCATGCGCAGGATCTGTCTGTTTTAAAATTAGCTGAGTTGTCCCTCAAATGTTCCAAAGTCCTCCCCAACAACGTATCCAAAGGCGTAGCGGGGCTCTTCTGCTCTGTAGTCGTATTACTTTCCTATATTGACACAGCCTGTTTTTCGCATAGTGCAAGAGAGTGGCTCAGAGTACTTGGATTCCACTGCCAGGCCACACCGGGTCCTTGGGCTCTGTTTAATTTGGTCTTCTTAACTGGGAAACACTGGCCATTCCGCCAAAGTCATGGCTGCTCGTTTTTGCAACGTTCATGCAGCCTTCCTCTAACAGGGCATTGTCTCCTGTTTAATAAATATATATTTATCTATAGAAATCTTTCCTTTAGATTGTTCTTGTTGATATGTATATATAAAATCTTTCCTTTGAGTTTTTTTGTTGATATATATGTACTGAAAGCTTTCCTTTAAATTGTTTTTGTTTTCTGGTAGATGCCTTCTACAAGCTAGGCAGAAGCTCATGCTCGGAGATTTTGACTTCCGGTTCTTCTCGGTGACGGTGTTCCTCCTCTTCTGGATGATCCTCTTGTACAAATTCTATTTTGGTACCGACAAGTGTTTCACCGGCGGCGTCGGCAATAAGATCCACACTCTCGACATCAGCAAAAATGAGCACTTGTTTAAGCCTGAGTAGAAGGTCGCCAGCAGTTAGAGTAACTTCCACCTCTTTTCGCTCATCGTCATCATCAGCACGATAAGGAAACTTCCGGGAGGCGGGGGAGAACTCTACACACAAAGAATAGGTTTTGCCACACTGTTCTACAGGGGAATATAAGTGAACGAGTTCAGTGCCTCAGATGGAGTAAAATAGGCAAAGCCTCTTAAATTCAGGAATAAAGTGTATCGAGATGTAATTTATGTATATAGTACATGCCAGAAAAGGCAGGAAACAAACAAACAGACACTAAGGACAAAAATAAAATAAGCTTCTTCTTGACAGAAGCTGAAGAAACTCTTTCTGGACAGAACAGGAAAACAAAAACAAGCATTGACTTTATATTTAAATTGCCACCGCAAGAAATAAAAGCACGAAACACAAAATTTGAAAAAACAAGATAAATTATAACCATGGCATGGAAAAAGAAACGAATCAGCAGCAGAAGGTATATACCTGTCTAACAAATAATAGAGGATCAAACAAGAAGTAAAAAAAAATGCAAAGACGTGACAGGTGAGGAAACAAAATAAGGTTCTGAATAACAAAACAAAAACTCATATCTCAACTAATCAAGAGTGATTTTCATTTTGCCAGTAGACAAGGAATCTTCGCTGTCTGTCTTGGAATCGTTAGCGCCCGGGGACATTGGCGGCGACAATTGGCCGTACAATCGCTGCGGCTCCTGACGCCTTGTAGTGCTGGCCATGGCAGAGTCCTGGAGCAACGTCTGGCTATTGGAGTGCATCTCCGATAACAACGACATCACTCTCGAAGTGCTCGTCACAGGACTGCTGCTGCCGCTGGTGCTGGTACTGCCAGAGGTGGCTAGAAGAGCAGGCTTTTCAGCCTTTGGCTCTTGCTTTTGCACTCTAGAAAAGTTTGGTTTGCCTCTTCTCGATGGCTTTTTCAACTTTCTCTCAGTGCTTTTGGTGCTCGAAGCAGCACTTGTGCTTGCACTCGAAGTGATAACACGACTTGGCGAGACGCTGCTGTTCACCTTCTTCTTCTTCTTGGGGCTGGCCCTCCGTCTTGACATTGAAGAAGCATCTTCTGTCTTCCTCACCATTTCAAACTGCTTCCAAGCTTCCTCCTCGTCCGGATTCACTCGGACGCGAAGTGCGTCAATACTAGAAGCACTGTTATTCAAAGTGGAGCAAATGTGTCTGTCGTTGCTGATTTCATTACTTCTGTTACTTGCTATATTGTTGCTCTCTCCACGATGGCGGCGCTGTAACTCGTTTCTGTGGTCATTCATCAATCTTTCGTACGTACTGTCGGTTCTTCTGGTAAGCCTGTTGCGTCGCGTTCTTCTCACTGTAGCGCCATTCGCCAACAATAAAGAGCTCTCTTGCATACAGTCGCACATCGGACAGTTCCAGTACCCGACGTATGTATCTGACATCCCGAGGCACTGGGGATGAAATGTGCTGGTGCAGTTCTGACACACCGACACGTTCGAAGTAGTGGAGGTGGCTGCGCAGAGCGAGCATGTGATGGCAAAGGGCAAGAGAGAGCTGGCAGACGTCAAGCTGGTGATAGCCAATGGTGTTCTATGTATGGAGGCAACGAGACTTTCACTCTCAGAAGCTGAGGATGGCTCGGGGGCCAAGTAGTTGGGATCCACGGGAAACGCCTTGTCCTTCACCTGGTAGTCGTAGATCACGTTGCCAGCGCGGTCGAGGAGCTCGACGAGATTGAATTTGGCACGGCACTTGGGGCATGAGTTAGCCTGCTCGGACCACGAGCGGATGCACAAGTCGTGGTAGCAGTGACTGCAGGGGGCGACTCGGGCAATCAGCTCGCCAATATTGGCAGAGTCCAGGAGGGATTCGATGCAGATGGAGCACTCGTCCTCAAGCGAGAACGGAGGCTGTTTCAGGGTATTGTCGACAGCTAGCGACATGGCAGAGACGATATTGCAGGTTAGTGTTCAGAAAAGCCTATAGAACAGAAACAGCTGCCTTCTGTCTTTTGGGGTATTGAAGAGGTTTCCGGCTAAAAGAAGAGGACTAGAAAGAGTGTAAAAAGAAAAGAAACTCAAAGGCAAAGGAGGAGCCCTCGGATACTGGGCGATCAGGCGGGGAATCACGGGGTATCGGTCCTGCACAGAAAATATTCTTTATATATGAAATACATACATATATACTTTATACAGACACCTCGATGGCGACTCCCTCTCACCTTCGCCTGCTACCAGCAATCAAAACGTCCTCCCAATATGTCTCGCCACCAGGCCGACTTGGTGATGTGCTACAAGCAACCCGGCACCCACGTCGGCAAGCTCTGCGATAAGTGCGACGGAAGATGCCCCATTTGCGACTCGCTTGTGCGGCCCACCGAGGAGGTCAGAATCTGCGACGAGTGTGCCTTCGGCAACTTTGGCACCAAGTGTATCATTTGCGGCAATCCGGTATGTATTTTGCTTTGTATCAGCAGAATAGCAGGATGTTCTACTAACAACTTACGTCTAGGGTGTGTCCAGCGCCTACTATTGCTTTGAGTGTGTCAGAACAGAAAAGAACAGGGACGGCTGCCCCAAAATCACGACGATAGGATCCAGCAGAAGCGATTACTTTTACGAAAAGAAAAAGGGGATCCAGTAGAAAGAAAAACCAGGACTGACTGCTAGTATTTAAAATATATCAAATGTTACTATACTATATTGTACTATACTCAATACATGACATCTCGTGTCTGTCATTCGCTATCAATATATACATGTTGAAAATTATTGACTATCTTTTTGTAGGAGGATGAGGAGGACTTACGTTAATGACGCTGGTGATGTAGATTGAGGGTTGGTGATTGAAGCCTGTAGGTTGAAGCTTGTATGGATTAAAAATATGGTTAACAGTGGGGAAAAATCAGTTTACACCTTGAATCTTTGGGTTGGATCAACGTGCAATGGAGACCATATGCCTCTGGCACTGTCGTTGTGACTCTGCACTGCCTGTTTGTACTTGCTTAAGGTTTCTCCGGAGCTGTTTCTTAACACCTCCACCTTCTGCTTGACAATCTCCAAGTCCATGTTCTTGACACATATGGCCTTGGATTTGCCGTTGCTGTAGAAGCCCTTCACCACTGGGTGGCCCGACTTTTGCACGAGGTGGATCTGAATATTCTGGTTCTGCTTGGCAAAGTCCACAAACTTCTTAGACTTGATGAATTCCTTTAACCCCTTGGAGCTCCCACCCCAGTTACAATACTGCAACGTTATTTTTTGACACTAAAACAATTCAGATTAGTAAAAGAAATTCTTTTGAAAGATATCATCATTCCGCTGTCCTCATACTGCTCAATCTGCAGATGTGTATTCTTGCACGTACTGGAAGCACAAAGCTCTTGAAACCGTTGAGGGCAATAGCCGGCTTGGCAATAGCTCTTACTGGCATTATAGTGTCTGTTTAGTGTGTGCTGTGGTGGTGATCAAAGGCTTCCTTGTGTATCCGCGTGGTCTTCTCTCCTATGTTCGCTTCCTCGTTTCTGTTTTGTCGCATAGCATCTGTTGAAAAAAAATCAAAAATGGGCACATAATTCAATAAAGTACCCGGACACTTTTATAGCCCATAATATTGGTATATCTCAGTTATTACCCTCTCTGTATGTCCAGGACGCGTCAACTTCGCTTTATAAACAATTCACCCACAACATTGCATGGGGAAGAGCAGACCGTAGTGTATAAACAGAATACACCAGCTGTATTACAGATTGGCCGTTCACCCACAAAGATAGTAACGCTTCTGGCAAACGACGGGCCCTGCTTGCAAACAGTGCTCTAGCATAATCACAAAAGCTGCTCTTGTCCACACAAAGACACACGAAACCAAATCCAAAATGACAGATACAAGCGATAGCGAAGAGCTCATGATTCCCGAGACAGAAATCAATCTTCCTGAAAACACCCCTTCAAATCCTAGCCCCACTGCGTTTGTCGTACACAATCCCAATGTTTCCAGCAGACTGTCGCATTTGAACTCGTCGTCATCGCACTCTGTGCCTGTAAATCTCCCTCCGTATCCGTTTCCCAAGGACGACATTGTCGACTACACCAAGAACCCGCCTGCAAAGTACAACAACAATATCGCCTTGAAGGACGAGTACCTCCAATTGAAATTCGACCCACTCGGTGAAAAGAAAATATCGAAAAATGGCTTCTTTAAGGACCCCGAAAGTCAAAAGAAGATTGTGGTCTCCACATTTACTTTGCCTGGCAAGGGAAAAAAACTATACGTGATGGCCACAGACATCTCCAAAGAGTTGCAGTTTAGAGATTCCTACCTTTTCATCCACAAAAATAAGTCCTTACTTAAGTATTTAACGTCTGATGCCGACAAAGCTTTCCTAATTAAGCACGGTATTCTTCAGTCAGTATTTAAGTCCAGAACCATCGGCGTGGTGACGTTCCGCTCATTGTATCTAATATACGGAGCACGGTTGTTGAAGGGAGGTAAAAGATTGGTGGACGATTATTGGGAGCAGTTGGGAAAAGACGAAGGTTTTACTGAAAATGATCCTGTCTTCAACATGCTCTCAGAGTCCTCATCGCATGGACACCATGGTCGCCAAGAGAGTGTGGAAGCCAGCAAATTAGCGGGAGGAATCAGTTCCGATGCTAGCCAGAGTGACTTGTACAAAGACTACAGCTTTAGCAGGGCTGGCGGGGCTAGCACCATAAGCCGCAATGATTTGAGAAATAGGAAGCAAGTGACTAGCGGAAACTTTGATGCTTCAGCAAGCTCTCTAATCAATAAGGTGCTATACTCTAACTTGTACTCTAATGTCCCAATACCAGTTAGCGTCGAAAACCATCCTTTGGTCACTAATTCCAAGTTCAAAGAGCACCAAGAGCCAGACTACAGAATAAACTACTCGCATAATGTTTACTTGGATAACTTGCTCTTGCAAGAAGCAACGGACGAGCTAAAACAAAATTACTTGTTATCCTCAGGAATCACAAACACCCCAATTTTTAGCAGGCCAGCGGTAAACTACAATTACAACCAGCTCCCGTACAACAGCAATGTCACAATCACATCTCCGGGCGGCTCGACGCCTCAATCCATCACTTCAAGCTTACTTAACAACGAGAGTCTTATAAGTTCTAACGGTGATAACATCTACTATGTCAGTTGCTTGCAGAGTCAAGGCATTGCTGGTACCATAAACTTGAGCAAGAATAACGTTATGCCGAACTACAAGTTGGTGTATGACCACAACAAGCAGCCGGATAAAAACAGAATAGATGAAATCATTAACAGTGTTCCGGTCACCAACGACAATAAGCTTTTGAACAAAAAGTCGCACGTGGGGCTCAAGTTCTTCGACACCAATAATGTTATTAATAAGGTTGAAAGTTTACAGAAATCTGAGTCGAACGACTCCCAAGACACGGACAGCGCTCAAGATCTTACTGAAGTCAAGCGCGAAAGCGTAGAGTTTGTCAAAGGTGAAGATGATGACACTGGAGCTAAAATGGAGTTGCAAGGACAAACTAGCGGCATCAAAAAGATCAGAAACTTGGAATACGAACACAATGCAACCTCTCTAAATCAAAACATAAACAACTACAAAAAATTACGTGGCCAGCAGTGGAAGTACTACTGGTTTGCTAAGTCTGGGGGTTTTGGCCTTTTCAAGAAGAACTTGAAAAAGAAGATCATACATGAAGAGCAAAAGACAAGCAAAATACCCTCAACTTTGAGCGATAGCGCTACTAGTCTTTCTAATAATCAAGAGCCCAAAATTGAAGAAAAGCCTGAAGTAATTGAAGGAGATTATTTCAAGTACTACGTTACCCCCAAGAGCTCATCGGCCACGACAGTTGTTAGCGATTCATTGCGAAACCCAGATGTCGTCCATTTTAACTTGAACGATGACAGTGATGAGGAGATTATTGACGAAAAAGTTGGCTACTTACCGGTCAACTACGCATTGACGCCTCTCGAAAGAGCTAATTTGGAAAAGCAAAAGCAGGAACTTATCAGCGAATACTACAAGGAACGTCAACAAAAGAGAGAACAGGAACAGAAATTCAAACAAGAAGGCGAGAAGGCCCATGTGACCGCGACCGAAAACCGTGATAATCAGAAAGCAAACGCGGAACAAGGGCAGCCAAAGGTGGAAGAACAGACACAGGTGCCACCTCAGCCGCAGTTGTCGTCGCAGGAGTTCCATTCAGAAAACTTGGAGTTCCAGAATATGCTACGTGTCAGAACCATCAAAAGAAGAAAACCGAACCCAAATGCCTTTGCTTACATGGTTTGAGATGATATCACTGCTTAATTGATTAGCTGGCAACTGGTTTGCGCCAGAATGCCATGTCATGGTTTGTAATGGTAATGTACAATAGTAAAATATCTTATTTTGATCTAGAATGTCGTAATCGTGCTGTAATACGGTGAGAGGTAGACGGCCGCAGGGCCCATGGCAAATAAGCGTGTCTCTAGTTCCGCAGTTTGATGTCCCAGTGTTTCGCAATTGCCACTGCAGCAACAACGCTGCAGCAGGCTCCATAAAAAGTTTCCAGTGTATGCAGTCGTGGCGATTGTAATTATAATTCTGATGATGAAATCAAAGCTGGCAATGATGACAGCCAAGGTAGCAACGATCTGATCTAACAGAATGAGTGGCGGTTACTTGCTGCGCGCGCATGCTTGCTCTCTCCGGCGGATGTTTGCTACGTAATGTATCTTTTTCTAACATGGACACCGGCCTATATAAAATGCTTGACAGCCTGCCGTTTTCCATTTTGCTGTTCATTTCATTCTCCCTCTAGTTATATCAAATAGCAATTATTACAGCCTTTTTAATAATTACTAATTAATTTATCTTACTTCCATCAACTCTACAACACAAACGCATCCAAAATGTCTGATACCGGAAGAAAAGACTTGAGCTCTAAGATCAACGAGGCCACCACCCCTCAGCAGAATAAGAGCTTCGGTCAAACTGCTAAGGAAGACATCACTGACAAGGCTGACAAGTTAGCTGGTAAGGCCCAACCAGAAGGTCAGAAGTCCAACGCCCAGAAGTTCTCTGATAATTTCCAGTCTGGCGTTGACAACAACAAGGCTCCCCAAGAAAAGCACCCAATTGCTTCTAGCGCCGGCGGGTTCGTTCAAGATGCCAGAGACTACGTCAGGGAAACCATCGATAGCTTCAAGGGCGGCAAAAACGCTAGTGGCGCCAGCGGTGCTAGCACTGGCACTGCCGGTACTGGTACTGGTGCCGGTACTGGTACTGGTACTAACTACTAATTGAGAGACAACACTGATAAACTCAGTGCTTTGCCTTTACGAATAGATGTGGTTTTTAGTTTGTTATATTTTATGCTTATTTAAATAGAATCTTTACTAGGGCCTCAATGGAACGATTTCTGCTTATTATGAAACAACAATTGTTAAGAAGGTTAAAACATGTAGAATAAGATATCTGCAATTAGAATAACACTACATATATTCTTGCAGAAATTTGACGGCGAACGGCAGGTACTCATTTAACAAATCCTGGATGGCACTCAGGGTCCAACCAAGGAACTCAAAAAGTTAAAGTTCGGTAATGCGAATAACCACCGAAACTATTAAAAAACATTCACTAAACAATCTCAAGTTTGCCACCCAACTCAAAATGCCAAGCTGTTGATTTTCAGAAGAATCGATTTATACGAAGTCTGCCGTTTGTGTCATTCCCAGCCGTAAGTAAGAATAAAAAGAAAAAAGAGATCTGGTCATTAATGTTAGGTATTCATATAGGCATACTTGATGTGGTTTTGCTACCGACAATATAGATGTTCATGTTTCCAAGTGGAAATTTTGCTGCAACCTGTTTGGGGAAGACTCGTAAAACGAGAAAACCTTTTCCGTTGAGGAAAATTTCTAAACAGCATTATAGATTCATAATACATTATTTGATTAGTACAACACATGTAGCAGCATGCTGGCTTTCCTGAAATGGAGCTCTGCATAAGTTGGTCGACTTTAGTTTACACGGTTGTTACCAAAGTTGCGTGCTTGGCTTTACAGAATTAAAGAAGGTCTTTGCAGAATTAAGTGGGGCTAAAGGTGCCATCTAGAAGCATGAGATAGTTCATAAATTATCTTGTGGTAGGGGTACAAATATAAAGGCCATTTCTATTGTTGTAATCCTGAATAGCTACTTAATAGTTAGATGAAGAAAAAAGAAAATAGGAGAGTATATAGAGAACATACACAGGGAGAACTCCCAACTTCATTATGTTTTCAACTTTTCATTTTTGTAATGTCTACGAATCACTTGCCTGCTCGCTGTCTGAGGATTTGGCATCCGGAAACGTCTAACGTAACTATAATATTAGGCTTGACAGGCTTAGCATTCCTAAATTGCATCCAAAAACATACTCTAATCTTTTCTTTGAGTTTTTGCAGCAAGTAAAATATCGACATCAACAAAACAGGCAACTTTTTGTCCTTTTTGTCCTTTTTGGGTGCCTTACACCTTGAACTTAGGTGCTATTATCAACTAGTCTCAAAGTAAAGATAAACCTTGCATGCAAACATCTTCTCTTCACAGGCTAGATATTCTCTAGAGGTTTAAAATAGTGACGCTTCCTCTTTACACGGTATTTGTCTCTTTGCAGGCCCTGGCCAAGAATTGGCTTGAGGAACTTAATATGTGCAAAACGATATGCCATGAAGTTTTGAGCCGCTCCTGGAAACCCGTTTCACTAAACATAAGCACACCACATACTTAGTGAGGAAATGAAAGAAAAAAACGCAGCAAAGATGTAGCAAGTATAAATGGCCTTCTTCAATATAGAGCAGCCTAGAATACATATTTGCTGACAGCGATTGTCCTCATTTAGACATTAATGGCTGAGCTAAAACAGTTTTTTAAGCCAGCTTGCTCCTTGCTTTTATGCTCAGGAGTGTTTTAACGGTTTTCCACTAAATAAGACACTCCAAGGCCCAAAACATCGAAGTATCCAATAGCTTTTTCAGCATCGTATTGGCCAATGCTCTTGTTCCTTGTCTTCTAAACAAGTGTTTCCTACGGTTGCATGTACAATCTCTAGTTTCATGTAAATCTCTAGTTTAACCTGTCTTGGAGTGTAACTAGGAGTCCTGCGACTCACCCTTTGATTTCAGGCCCGTCAGTTTGCAAAATGAGAGGCCATGAGCGCCTTCCCAAGCCAAAGGTGTCCAGAGTATGCTTAAAAACTACTTGGGGAGCCTATGTTTCGCTTGGGCTGAAGCTTAGAGAGTAATTGTTGTCTACAGCTTTGTTTCCATCCTTCATCCTCCCTTTGGTCTTCCGAAAGCTTACACGCTTCGGCATTTGGTCTTGTTTCTTTTTCTGCTGCGGCTGTTCAAACATCCTTTCCCTATAGGTTTGGGAGAACGTGAATGCCTGCCTTGTGCCCCGTTACTAATTCCCTTAAATTTCGCAACGCGTTTCTGCATACACAACTACTCCGCCTCGCTGTTGATATACCGGCGCTGGCTACCAAAAGGGTCTCTCGCATCAACGACACACATGAGTGGATTAGATACACATAGAAAGAAACACTCGTGATGGGCAGCAGAGCAGCCACCGGCTGCGCCTCTCCCCCTTCCGTTTCCCCCACTGTGCCCTCTCTACTACCTTCCTTCCAAACACCAATAACTTTTGCTTGGTTTTACGAATGCGCTGCTCCTGCATCGTTTTCGAAGTATATATAGGGAGATACTCCTCAGGACATTGACACAATAAAGAACACTTTTCAGCCAGCTACAAGGAATACTTGCACTCAAATCTGCTAAACAGTCTATCGCAGACTTCCATCCGCTAAACTTTCAATTCTCCCAACCAGCATGTCCGACTCTAGCTTTGGGGTCTACCGTATGGAAGTTTCCAAAGGGGGCAACACTGCCTTTGCCGTCCTCTTCATCCTTCTCCTCCTCGCCCAT
>JASTUX010000034.1:0-95160 GCA_031125595.1 Saccharomycopsis capsularis
TTGTAGCACTCGGCAAACTCAGAATCTCTGAGATTCATGGCTTTATCATAGTCCTTGGATTCAATGGCAGCGGCAACAGATTTGATCAGCTTGACTGCTTCGACTAATGTGTTGCGAACGAATGCCAATAGCTAAAGATGGTTGTCAACTGTCATCTTCCAAAACAGCCCATATTGCGACAGAGACAGAGACACGGGAAATTTGGAGAATGATCTAAGCCGCTAAGCCGACGAAATGCGACACCATCTTTTCTTGTACAATAACAGTGTTTCCGAAAAATGCCTTCTTTGTCTAATCTGCGTACTATGCAAATCGAGTACAATTAATTAGAAGTGCTGGAAGCACTATCGGCGACGCCGGAAGTGCCTTAGACGCTCTTTTGACAAATTAGGAAGAGGCACTCTATCATGTTAACAAGGAAACATTTCTAGATGCTTGACTTTGTGCGTTTTTGTCTTCGAAGTTCAAGGGTCTTGTCTTTTGCAGTTTCCAAAGCCTTTTTTTCTTCGCATGGAATTACCTAGCCGGTGATATTGAGCTTGTGCCAGCCATTTTTTAGACAGCACTAAACAGTAGAGAGCACTAGACAGTAGCCAGCCATAGCTAGCGACTTTTAGAACCTACGCTTCACCGCCAAAACAGTTGCAGTATAATCATTGTGGATCCGATCCTAGTGAAGATCCAATATATACCAACTATGCAGTGCATATATATTCACCTGCAACTGTGGTATATGCCTATGCCAGATAAAGCGCACGTAGCATGTTATGTGTGACAGTATGGGGAAATCCCACGGAAGCCAATCACAAAGAGGAAAAACATAATTATCGGTTGCGAGCCTGGAGCCACAGTGCCGCTTAACCAGGGGGAGCCAATTAGCATGGCCGCTTTTAGGATTACTGGACTGCTGTTTAAGTTTTTTCAATAAATCAGAACGGCAAATTTTGTGCAAAGCGCTCAGTGCGGTCAAAACTTCGAGGTCCACCATCATCATTTATCGGTCACAGGGTGCTAGCTTGATAGCTTTGTTATATTCCTATAATAGTTGTCTCGTCACCCATATTTTGGTTGAGCTCATATTGCATTTTACGTATATTGTTTTGCCGTCATCAAAAACGTTGCTGCCATCTATTCAAAGCAACAATACAATTTGAACCACCACGAACACATACCAAAGACACGTCTTTATCATCTAATCCACATTCACGCACACACACGCAATAGCATAATGATCTCTATGAACGCTTTTAGAGCTTCGTTGGCCAGAAGATCTGCTACTCTTAGTAAAAGCATAGCGACCAGCAATGTCAGAATGATATCCTCTTCCGCCAATAGCCACAAGCCATTTGCCGCTTCCTCCCCATTGCCAACTGGTGGCTCTTTGGAAAGCACCTGGCCACAAGACTTCAGACAGACCAGGCCAAAGACATGGGAAGAGAGCAGCGAGAGTGCTTTGGATAAGGCCACCAAATTTTTCTTGTTGGGTGAGATGTTCAGAGGTATGTACGTTTGTTTGGAAATGTACTTTAGAGCCCCATACACTATCTACTATCCTTTTGAGAAAGGTCCACATTCCCCAAGATTCAGAGGTGAGCACGCCCTTAGAAGATACCCAAGCGGCGAAGAGCGTTGTATTGCCTGCAAGTTGTGTGAAGCGATATGCCCAGCCCAGGCCATCACCATTGAAGCCGAGGAGAGAGCCGATGGGTCCAGAAGAACCTATAAATACGACCTTGACATGACCAAGTGTATCTACTGTGGCTACTGCCAGGAGAGTTGTCCAGTCGACGCCATCGTGGAAACCGTGAACACCGAATACAGCACACTGACCAGAGAAGAATTGTTATACAACAAGGAGAAACTTTTGGAAAACGGCGACAAATGGGAACAGGAAATTCAATACTGTTTGGATGCCGATGCTCCATATAGATAAACACATTTTTCAATATTCGATCTTTTCTCAGCCCCTTTTCAAGAATCATCATTTTCTGTCACAATAAAATAAACGACAATGCGCAATACTTTTGGATAGTTTGCACTAAAAATTCACGCTCACAAGACCACAAAAGAAATAATTCTACCGATATTATGCATGGTCGCAATACAGCGATATCACAGTGTACCTTATCAGCTGTCAACAAGACACACAATTCGCATTACCAGAAGCTTGCACTGATTCCGTTATGAATGAAATTCGCTTATAATTGTTAATATATGTTTTTGTTTATTAGAATAATAGTGGCTTGTAGCTTGTTATGAGCCTATCATGTAGGTTGTGCTTTTCCACTATAAAGAAAGTTGCGAACTTTCGCGCCATATGCAGTGTTAGTAGTATATTATCAACAACCATATAACATACATGTTGGAAACGCGCTGCTCCCTAGGCATCCATCACACCTCCTGCGCATGCCCCAGCGTACATACATCACAAGGACCGCAGCTCTTTTCTTTGTTAGCAGTTGCAACCAATTCTTGTGTATCGATGCCCTTTTCCTTTGAGCCACCTTTTTTACCGCTCGCTGCCCTTAAAACCAAAAAGCCGGCCACACCGTGGGGAGGCAGTAACACACTCACGTCATAGACTCTCCTGTAATTAGCGAGAACAGAGAGGGCTTCCGCAGCCCATCTGTCGCCCTGGAATCGCGGCGCTTAAAGCGAGTTCTACGCTCTGTGTGGACGCTCACGTGATTGTTCCTCGTATAGCGCAAGTTTTTTTTCACGCGCCTTTTCGAGTTCTCATCCTTCAGGCCACAGCGTCTATGTTTACTTGTCCTTGTTCTCCCTAACCCATTCCAATTGGCCCTTCAGCGAACAGCAGCCGCGACATACGACGACGACAACGACGACGAAGGAGAAGAAGGGATCTCTGCCACACGTTATTCTGATCTTAGATACACACGGAAACCCGCACGCCTGCCCTCCGAAGACAGCGCCTTTCCTGACTGCAATTCCCGGCAGCGCTCGTCCCCACTCGCACTCAGAAAAACACACGCCATGTTGAGCTCCGTCTCCAAGAGTCTCGCCGCTTTGGCCAGGTTCTCTGCTCACAAGCCAATCCACGTCATTATCATCACGGCGCTTGTCACTGCGGTCGCCTACTTGTCCATTGTCGATGAGTTCATCAATTTGGATCCTTTGGACAACTCACTGATATCCTACTTCCACAGTCCTGGGTCCAGGGACCACAAGGACTGGACCCTCATTGATGACTTCAGCGCTTATCCTGATGCCTCCCATGTCGCCATCACGCCCCTCAGGTTCAAAAGAATCGGCAAACACGAAATCCCAAGCATCCACCACGCGTTCTCGTACCATACCCCTACCGAAAAGTACTTAGTCTCAGAATACAGCTCTGTCGATGCTGATGTTGAAAAAATTTCCCAGGTAACGTCCGACGACGGCACCACCTGGAAGATTGTGCACCAGTACAAGCTCAGCAAGTACCAAGAGTACATCAAAAACACCTATGAGACATTGAAGTCTGTGATATCGGGCGCCGAGACCTACGACATTGTCATCATCACCATTGCATACATTGCCATGTACTACACTTTCTTCAAGTTGTTCCTCGATATGAAGAAGCAGACTGGCTCCAAGTTTTGGTTGGCTTTCGCTAGTGTCACCTCGTCTCTGTTTGCCTTCTTGTTGGCCTTTGCTACATCCACCATCTTGGGCATCAAGGTCTCCTTGTTCAGTTTGTCCGAAGGTATTCCATTCTTGGTGGCTACTGTTGGCTTTGACAGAATGGTAAAATTATCTTCCTCGGTATTGAATGCTGCCATTTCCGACAGAGAATCGCATAGCATTAGCTTGTTAATTTACAAACAGCTCGAGAACTCTTCTCTCAACTACATCAAGGACCAATTGCTCTGCACTGCCGCTTTTGTTGCTTGCTCCGTTTACGCGCTCCATTTGGAGGGCTTGAAAAACTTTTGTATTTTGAGTGCCTTCATCATGATTTACGACATCATCCTAACTTTCAGTTACTACTCTGCTGTTTTGGCCCTCAAGGTTGAAATTAATTTGATCCACCGCTCCATTGAATTTGAACAAGCTTTGGAAGAAGACGGCATCCCCGAATTGGTTGCCAAACAAGAATCCTTGCAATCTTTCGGGGACCAAAAAGAAATAAATTTCAACTTTGACAACAGCTATGTCACCATTTTCAAGTTGGCCAGTGTTGCCTTGTTCGTTGCTTTCCATGTTTACTTAGTGGGCAGCAATTGGATCTTTGTTGTCAATGAGTTTGACAGTAGCGCCACCATTGTCCAAAACATGTCAAAATCCGTGGCCAAGCACATTGAAATCAGTCCTAAGGGTACCATTGTCACTGTTCTTGAACCAAAGATTTATGTGCCAAAGAACTTGCTCTTCCAAAGTGAGGACTTTGTCATTACCCTCTTGGAAAAATTGTCTGGCGCTATTCGTGACAAATTCATCAGTAAAACCTTGTTCTTTTTCTTGGGAACCAGTGCTGCTATTAATGTTTACTTGTTGAATGTTGCCAGAACCCACTCTATTGACAAACCATCCCACAGACTTTCCAGCGCTATTGAGTCCAAAAAGCTTGCCGAGGCTGCTGCCAGAAATGCTGAATACTACAGAAGAAGTAGCCAAGCTGCTTCCTCTAAAACTTCCACTGTTACCACTGAAGCTGACGGCAAAATCACTCACAGTTTGGAGGAATGCATTACTGCCCTCAAGGAAGGAAATGTTGCTGACCTCAATGATGAAGAAGTCACCTCTCTTGTGGTCAATGATAAATTGCCATTGTACGCTTTGGAAAAGAAATTGAGTGACACTACTCGTGCTGTTGTTGTGCGTCGTAAAGCTATTGCTAAGTTGGCTAAAAGTCCAATCATCGACTCTGACAGTGTCCCATACTTGGATTACAACTATGACAAAGTTTTTGGTGCTTGTTGTGAAAACGTTATCGGTTACATTCCCTTGCCTCTCGGTGTCGCTGGCCCTCTTTTGATTGACGGCACCCCGTTCCATATTCCAATGGCTACTACTGAAGGTTGTTTGGTCGCTTCCACCATGCGTGGCTGTAAGGCCATCAACGCTGGTGGCGGTGTCAACACTGTTCTTACCAGGGACGGTATGACTAGAGGCCCTTGTGTGAAGTTCCCATCCTTGAAACGTGCCGGTGCTTGCAAGATCTGGTTAGACTCTGACGAAGGTCAAGACTTGTTGAAGAAGGCTTTCAACTCCACTTCTAGATTTGCCAGACTTCAGCACGTGCAAACTGCTATTGCTGGTACTTTGTTATACATAAGATTCAGAACCACTACCGGTGACGCTATGGGTATGAACATGATTTCCAAGGGTGTTGAATTCACGTTAAAACAGATGGTTGAAGAATACGGATGGTCCGATATGGCCATAATCTCTGTTTCCGGTAACTACTGTACTGACAAGAAAGCTGCTGCTATCAACTGGACCAACGGACGTGGTAAGAGTGTGGTCGCCGAGGCTCGTATTCCAAGCGATATCGTCAGAAAAGTCTTGAAGAGTGATGTGGACGCCTTGGTTGAGTTGAACGTTAGCAAAAACTTGATTGGTTCTGCCATGGCTGGTTCTATTGGTGGTTTCAATGCTCACGCTGCCAACTTGGTTACTGCTGTTTTCTTGGCCTGTGGTCAGGACCCTGCTCAGAACGTCGAGAGTTCCAATTGTATCACATTAATCGACAACGTTGAAGGTGACTTGTTGATTTCTGTGTCCATGCCATCCATTGAAGTTGGTACCATTGGTGGTGGTACTATTCTTGAACCACAGGGCGCTATGCTTGAGTTATTGGGCGTTCGTGGTCCACATCCGACGAGCCCAGGCAGCAACGCCCAGCTTCTTGCCAAAGTTGTTGCCTCTGCTGTCTTGGCCGCTGAATTGTCCCTTTGTTCTGCTTTGGCCGCCGGCCACTTGGTGCAAAGTCATATGCAGCACAACCGTGGTGGAGGGGCCCCAGCCAAGGCCCCAGTTAAGCCTGCTATTACTTCTGGCTCTCCAATTCCTGGCTCTTGCCTCGTGCAAAAATAAAAATCTTCCAAAACTCCGAAAATAAAGCCTTCATTTTTTTTCACCTGTTGATATTGTTCATTCTGTTTTTTTTCCTTTTGCAATTTTTCTAATTTTTAGACCATACAAATGTTCTTAAAGCTCGAATACATATTATCTCGCCACAAAGAATAGGAATGCTTTGTTTTCATAACCGTGTAGCTTGTAAAAGATGTTTAATGGTCGATTAAAATACGGCTTATTACCGCAACCTGCCAACATAAACGATAATCATGGCTTGTCGTTTTGCCAGAGTGTTCCCTCTTGGCATGCACGTGGGTCATGATGTTAGCACAGGAAGATGCAGAATCACGCATACACAAAAGAAACCTCCGAAAAAGAAAAGCCGAAAGAAAAAACGACTCCAGAAATTAGTAATGCGCTTAGCAGAATCATCTCATCGCGTCTTTATATTTAAGATAGCCATTCTTCTTCCTTAGCATTTGCTTTTTCCTTTTTTTATCACACCATACTCCTTCTCTCACACATTTGCCTAGCACTGCATATCAATATATCACATTTCAAAGATCATATACCGAATTTGCAATGGTGGTAGCTACACAATACAAGAAGGAAGAAGAGCCGGAAAACTGTCCTGGCCCAGAATCAGACTTTGCCGGCAAGTCAGACGCATGCAATGGGTGCGCGAACCAAAGTATCTGCGAGTCGCTTCCAAAGGGCCCTGACCCTGACATACCGTTGATCCGGGAAAACCTTGCGGGGATTCAGCACAAAATCCTCATCTTGTCCGGAAAGGGTGGCGTGGGCAAGTCGACGTTCACGTCGATGCTTAGCTGGGCGCTCGCGTCATATGAGGAGCTTGAGATCGGGGTTATGGACCTCGACATTTGTGGGCCATCGTTGCCACGGATGATGGGCGCCGAGAACGAGATCATCCACCAGTCTAACTCGGGGTGGTCGCCCGTGTATGTTGATGACAACTTGGGACTCATCTCGATTCAGTTCATGCTTCCCGATTCGGACGCCGCGATCATCTGGCGTGGTAACAAGAAGAACTCGCTCATCAAGAACTTTTTGAAGGACGTGAACTGGGGGCCATTGGATTATTTGGTGATAGATACCCCGCCGGGGACCTCGGACGAGCATCTCACGATCAACAACTACTTGTCCAAGACGGATGGCGGCATTGATGGCGCGGTGCTTATCACGACCCCGCAAGAAGTGTCTCTTCTTGATGTGAGGAAGGAGATTAACTTCTGCTTCAAGGCGGGCATCAAGATCCTTGGATTGATTGAGAACATGAGCGGGTTTGTGTGTCCCAACTGCAAGGGCGAGTCGCGCATCTTCAAGCCCACTACCGGCGGCGGCGCGGCCCTCGCAAAGGAGTTTGGCATTAAGTTCTTGGGATCAATTCCATTGGACCCTAGAATAGGCAAGGCGTGCGATGAGGGCCAGTCGTTCTTGGACTTGTACGATGACTCTCCTGCCACAGACGCCATCTTGGAGGTTGTCAACCAGATACGAGACACTGTTGAGCAGTAGTCTGGGCTCTTTGTCTATCTTGTTTTATTTTTACGTTATCATTCCCCCTCCCCCTTTTTTTTGCATTTATTCTGTTTATTGGCATCACTAGTTTTGAGTTCTATATATAATATCACTATTTAAGTTTTCTACGAGTGCAAAAGTTTCGCATCCACACTGATTCATCATACTATTAATTGACAGTCCTTATAATACACAATCTAACCTATTCTACGTACTTGGCGTACTCCTGCAACTCCTTGACCTTGGACACAAAGAACTTCTCCAACTTATTGGCGTTCTTATAGTACGGTGTGCTCTTATCGTTGTAGATGCGCGCGTTCCCGCACACCAACCGCACGTCGCGCACAAAGTCCTCAAACTTCTCGTACTTATCGTTCTCAATCTTATTTTGCATCGTCTCTAAATCCATCGGCTCTTTAATCTGGACATAGTAGTCCGGTACATCTGCCTTACTCACCGGCACGCGAAACGGCCAGCTCGAAGGGTGATTCTGCAACTCAAGCAAGATCTGCTTCATCACAGGATAGTGCTGGCTTGTCTCCTTCTTTCTTGCAATTTCCTCCATTTCGGGCGTCCATCCGCTCTCCCTAATGCCCGGGATGTCCAATGGGTCCAACTTGAGCCCGCCTGCGGGATGGTCTTTGAACACCTTGAGCCCCGGCCGCACAACGTTCGAGCGACTGATTGCCTTGATCTTCTTCATGACTGCAATCTTCTGCAATAAGAGCACCTTCGAACTGTCCAAGTAACGTATCTTCGGCAACATTGTGCATTGCAATAACGTCGCACCCTCGTAGTCCTTGATGTATCCGCGCCACACCGCTGGCGGCAATGTGATCTCCTCGCTGAAGCCCTGCTTCTTGAAGTACCCAATGGCGTAGTTGTCCGCATACGTGAGGAAGTGCCGGATCTTTGTTGTCGCGAGCACAAAGTCCTTCAAGTGATTCATGAGATGCGCGCCATAGCCGCGCACCTGCTCTGTCGAAGAGATGGCGCAGAACACAATCTCTGCAAACCCGCGGTTTTCAAAGGGTCGGTACGCGATACCGCCAACAACGGTCATCGGTTTGCGGACAACGGCGATAGAGACGTGCGTGCGATCGTACACGAGTCGCGAAATGTATTCCTTGGGCATCATCGGGAGCTGCTTCTGGAAAATGTTCTTAAGCCCAGTGAGGATGATCATATTGTCGCGGGTGTTGTCGTTGTTCACCACGCGGAACGTGATCTTACCTTCGCGTTCTTCTATGACCGAAGGGCGCTCTTTGAAAGTGAACTCCTCGTTATCGAATCGGAACGTCATGAGCCGCTTCTTCTCTTCCTCGTCCTCTTCGTTCTCCTCATCTTCCTCGTCTTCCTCGTCGTCGTCATTATCGCCTTTTTCGTCATTATTCTCGTTATCGCCATTCTTGTTGCTAGTGGCTCTGATACCATTCACGTTGCTTATCCCATTACCGTTATCATTCTCGGCTGATTCCTTCTTGACAGTGCTCTCGTCCCCGAGGGCCTTGACTCGTTTTGTGAGTGGCTCGTTCTCCGCTGCATCTTCAGCTTCCCTTTTCAATATCATCATAGTCCGTCTTCAGTATTTTAATACTGCTAAACGTGGAGCCTTTGAGCTTTGGGTATAAGTGCAGTTGGTAAAGTAATGGGTTTGTAGCGCTCCCCTTGATGTCCAAGAAGCATCTTTGTCAAAATCCCATGAGCATCTCCAGTACAGGCTATTACCACGAAGGAAAAGTAAATGGAGAATCGCGAAACTTCAAAAAGAGGAGGGCACAGTAGTGCGTGGAGTTTACGTCACATGACGTCTTACAAAGTTGAAAACACTTTTTTGGCTAACCGGGCTTCCGTGAGATTATTCTATGTATTATGCAATAGGTACAAAAACAAAGAGGTGCCAAAAAGATGACGTGAAACAGAGAGTGATGAAACAAACGATTCTGTTGTTAAAGTACAAAAAGATAAGAGGTAAAAAGTTAAAAAATGGGTGTTAAAATGAAGGTTGAATGTGAACCGGGCGGTGACTGGCGGTGGATCACCATTGATGCAGCACATAAGATCTGTAAAAGACATTCTATGCTCTTTTTTCTCAAGTCATAAAGTTTCATTATGAAGAGATCATGAGAATTGGATTCTTTACTAAACTGGCATTGACATGCTGTAGAGAGTTGTGTGATAATAAGGTTCAGAGCCTTGTCATCATGACTTTTTATTGTTATGCTAGGGTTGATTTTTTGTTCCTTGATCTGATGAGGGGCTTAGTAAATCTTCTTTTTTTCGTCAATTGAAAGCTCGCCCGCACCAGTGTTGACGATCAAAAGCAAGCCACCGACAATGGACAAGGTTTGGAAGAATTCATATCTCAAAAAGTCTCTCTGTGGGTCCTTGTAACCATAAGCCCAGAAGTAGTTGACAGAAATGTTATAAGCAGACAAGAGAGCGCCAAGCACAACGGCAGAGAACTTGGTCTTGAAGCCAACAACAATGGAGACACAGGCCAAGGAGCCGATCAAAATGATAAAGAATTTACCAAAGGTCCAGGAGGAGGAGAAGGTGAAACCAATGAAAAGCAAAACCAACATGATTCTGCCAGCCAAGAGAAAGTATCTCTTGTTGTCCTTGGAGTCAACCATTGGCAAACCAGCGATTGATCTTCTGTCCTTAACGATAGAGTCAGAGAAAGCTAACAATAAACCACCAATGACGGAAAAACTTCTCAAAAGAAAGCTGCCTTCAGTGAACAAACCGTAGAACAAACCTTGAGAGACAACGACGCCGATCAAGACGCAGGTGGAGATGTCCGGTCTCTTTCTGCCAATCAACATGGTGGAGGCTACGGCCATGACAACGACATTGACGAATAAGAACAAAACAACAATAAAGTATGGAATGTGTCTGTAGGTGTTCAAGTAAAATACCTGATCCGACCATTGGGACACAATTCTGATGGCATCTTCGTAAAAGGTGGCAACCATTAAGAATCTGCCAATGGCTGGGACGTACGGCTTCACTGGACCAGAGTAGGCATCGACAAAGTCCTCGACCTTGGAGCTGTAGGCCTCGAATTTTTCATTCAAGGTCTTCTTCAAGTCGGAGGACTGGGAAGCTTGCTGGGCGCCGCCGAACTGGTAGTGTGGCTGGTAATTGGAGTAGCTTGGCTGGAAACCATTTTGCTGAAAGCCGGCATTGGCACTGGCGGCTTGCGGTCTGAATTGAGGGGTGGACATTATTGGTGTGTGTGGAGAGTGTGTAATGTGGTCAATGTGCAATGGTGAGACACGGATTGGAGAAGAAACGCAAAGTGAACAGATGGAACAGAACGGATTGGAAATCGCTAGCTAGACGGTGTTCTGTAATAGCTGCGGTGGAATTAGGTTTTGTCAGAGCAAAGCGTGTGCCAAGGATAGAAACAAGACGAGTAGTGCTGCGGCGTGACGGTTGGGCGGCAAGGAGCGATGGCGATGGCTTTGGTGATGGTGTTTGTACTAAGTTTATGCTGTGTTTGTGCTTGTGATTAAGGACAAGGTGTACGATGGCTATGTTTTATATTCCTCGACTCCTGGCAGTCGCCGCCCTGACAAGAGGTTACCCGTACAGCCTGGCAAGAGGTATGTCCAGACCCGCCGCACAGGCGCATCAAGGATACTGTGTGGGCACCATTTAAGCCGAGCGCCCCACCGTGGAAATGCTCGGTGTCCATGGGCCCTAGTAGGACTATGGCTGGGCCCTAGTTCGGTGCTAGTGTCCTCACTAGCCAACAACCGCATTGTATCCTGGCAGAGGCTCCTGGGGCAGACAGCGTGACTGTCTTCGTCGCTGCATCACCACCGGTATCGTTACTTGGAGGCTATAATTAGCAGCATGGCTAAATTCCATCCCATTTGAGAGAACGGAAATTCAGGTCTCGTTTACAAGGGAACTGCACATACTCAGTATCGCAACCCAATCTCTCTGGCTCCGCACATTGTCATGCTGTGTTATTAATAGCTGTCCATGTCTCTGGCACGCAGAGCATGTATAAACAGCTATTCGCTCTCTCAAGGCAGCCGCCTTGCGTGCGCATCCAGCATATAGTCTGTACTTAGGACCACCATTCCACCAACGATTCACTGCTACTATCCCTGGGGCGGCGCCATAATTATTCCCTGCCGGCAGCCTCCGTATCAACAGGATTTCACCACCGACACATGGTAGGAAATACGAACGCTTGCAGCATTGGTAGCAGGAGAAACGCGCTTGCGTGAGAGCGGATACCCGCGTATTTCAGCATGTTTCTATGCATGTGGCCTCCTAGCATACATGCTGGTTATCCTTTGGCACAGGCATGCCCCTTCAGTGGATTTCTTGGTATACGTTCCCCCGCTGCAAAACTGAGAAGCTTTAGGCTGTCGAGAAAACACTCCTTTTCTTCGACTTAAGAGAGTTTATTTTGTGCTGTCCTGGATAGCTCTTGAAAGAGTGCTTGCAACAACGATGCCCTATCCCCATCGAAAACTTGCTTCGGGAGACCATTCGTGCAGGGGCCAATGAAGGCCGCTTTAACAAACAAAGTATAATTTTTGTCAAAAAGTTGGTCTCAAAAACCTTAAAGAAAATTGGGCAAAAGTATCGGTAGAACTCCTCCAGGTCAATCTTTACAGTATGCCATTGGCAGGCATTCGTGATACAAGGAACCGATCGTTGTACTTGAAAATCAACTAGACCTGAGAACCTTCACTGCCCTGCCAAATGGTTCACATCCCTGCGTAAATTTAATACTTCTTTCCAAGCTAGTTACTCTTGGTGTTTCTCGCTTGCCTGGCACCATTGGCGCAGTACTTTTATGTCAGCATCTGTAACCCGCCTTGGTTCCTTTGAAATCTGGCGGGTTCCCCTATCTTTTGGCGCGCAGCCTCTGGAAAAAAAAAGCACAAAAATTTTTTTAACATTAAAAGCGAATAATTAGATAACGATCTATTGACGCCACGAAGAGAGAGCCAGTTCACAATCAATAATCACCGCACAATGTCCTCCATAGTCTTACCATCTGCTAACGGAGCCTCCACCGGCGTCACTGGCAAGTTCTCCGAGCCAGTCCGTCGCCCAATAGAGCCAGTGGGTCGCTATTTTTTGGCCCATGCTGCCAGAACCATTAGAGGCCATACCTGGTCCGAGTACGAGAAGTTGGAAGCCGAGAAGAACGCCAAGGTCGTCAACGAGAATGATGACGACGGATTGGACCTTGACGACGAGCAGTCCGAGGAGCTTTTGAGCCACGACCCAAGAGAGTGGAAGACCGCCGACTTGTACGCCGCCTTAGGCTTGTCCAAGTACCGTTACAAGGCCTCCCCTACCGATATTAGAAACGCTCACAGAAAAGCAGTATTAAAGCACCATCCAGACAAGAAGGGCGAGAAGGGCGGCTTGGACCAGGACGGCTTCTTCAAGATTATCCAAAAGGCCTACGAAACCTTGATGGACCCTAACCAGAGAAAAAGATACGACTCCGTCGACCAGGGCGCCGAGGTCGAGCCACCAGCACCAAAATCCAATTACGACTTTTTCGAAGCTTGGGGCCCAGTGTTTGCCTCTGAGTCCAGATTCTCGAAGAAACAGCCAGTCCCACAGTTGGGCGATATGGAAACCTCAAAGCCAGAGGTCGAGGGCTTCTACAACTTCTGGTACAAGTTTGACTCCTGGAGAACCTTTGAGTTCTTGGACGAAGACGTTCCAGATGACTCCTCCAACAGAGACCACAAACGTTACATAGAAAGAAAGAACAAGGCCGCCAGAGACAAGAAGAAAACGGAGGACAACAAGAGATTGGTGAAGTTGGTCGACAGAGCCATCAACGAAGATCCTAGAATCAAATTGTTCAAGCAGAAGGAAAAGGAAGAAAAGGCCAAGAGAAAGTGGGAGAGAGAGGCCGGCTCCAGAAAGGCCGCTGAAGAAGCCAAGGCCAAGGCCGAAGCAGAAGCTAAAGCTAAGGCTGAAGCCGAAGCCAAGTCCAAATCCGAGAAGGAAAACAAGAAGAAGGCCAAGGAGGCTGCTAAGAACGCCAAAAAGAAGAATAAGAGATCCATCAGAAGCTCCGCTAAGGACGCGAAATACTTTGGTGACGACTCTCAGGCTGCCCAGATCGACTCCGAAATTGAATTGTTGGTTGAGAACTTTGATGACATCACCTTGGGTGAAGTTGCCAAGGGTGTCGCCAGCGACGCTAAGGCTACTCTTACCAAGGCCGCCCAAGACTTGGTCGCTGCGGGCAAGATTCCAGCTGCTGCTCTCAAGTACTTTAGCGCTTAAGAGATTTAAATCTAACTGTCATATACTCTATTTTTCTAGTCTTAATGTTTAATTTTTGATTGATACAGGATAAACCAATGTATGTTTTTGTAGACGCATTTGTCGGAAAATTGCTAATGTTCAAGCTTTTTGAGACCTTTTAAAGGTTTCCGTATTTTCAAGTCGCGAGCCGAGTTTGAAGATTTAAACAAAAATATTGCCAAAAGGCAGCGTTATCATAGTTTACTTCTTTTGCTAATCATCTAAAAAAGTAATGCCCCAGTAATCTCATTTTGCTCTTATATCGCCAGCTGCCTCTTTCTCTCTGAAAGGTAAAAAGAATAATCAATTGCAAAGCCAAAAAAAATGTGAAAATCAATAACTTAAGGTCAGTCATTTATAAAGCCATAACAATTACACATTCAAGTGATAGCATCATCAATACTGCAATTTTGCAATGTTGTGAGCATCAAAACTTTCTGAACCGTGCTTACGTACTCTTAGCTGCCAATGCGCGCTAAATCACCTGACCGAAAAACAAGCTTCAACACACAGACAAGTAAAAGCTTCATTGGAATACCACTGGCCAAATCAGCGATTTGACACATAGGATCCTTTTTTAAGAACCCTTTCCCTCGTCCTGGTTTCCATTCCATTTTTTATTTTCACTGCCAAGTGATATTGTATCATTTCCATTTCCATTTTGAATCGTTGATAATATACTATCCTTATCCTCTGCGCAATGGCCAACGTTGAAAGAGAACCAGTTTTTGGTGAGAAGAAGATCACCTTGAAGAGCAGCGATGGCAAAGACTTTATAGTGGAGGAAAAAGTCGCCGCCAAGTCTGTGTTGATCAAGAATATGATGTTGCATTTTACCAACGATGACGACGACGATGATGATGAAGACAACGAGGAGCGCGTGTTCCCAATCAAAAATGTTAGGGCCGCCGTCTTAGAGAAGGTGTTAGAATGGGCCGAACATCACAAGGACGATGAGACCCCACCACCAGACGATTCCGACGTCAGAAAGTTTGTGCCTATCCCAGAGTGGGACAAGAAGTTTTTGGAGGTTGACCAGGAGATGATCTACGAGATTATATTGGCCGCCAACTTTTTGGATATTGGTCCGTTGTTGGACACTGGGTGCAAGGTTGTTGCCGAGATGATAAGAGGCAAGACCCCTGAACAAATCAGAAAGGTATTTAATATTGAGAACGACTTTACCCCAGAGGAAGAACAGGCTATCAAGAGAGAAAATGAGTGGGCCGAAGATCGTTGAGTATTGGGTGCAACTTTTGTTTATTTTGTTGCTGTTTGTTAAGTGTATAAAATAGCTACAATTACATAATTGCCTGTGATACACGAATTTCTACAAGTTGAATGTAACTATGCGTACTATTTTTATTATCTTAGAGTAAAAGTGTTATTAATAATGACTTTATTGTAACCCAGTATAACGATAGTATTCCCTAACAATTCTTTAAACACTGCCCATCCCTCAGATGTGTAAAGAGGATTTGCCGTTTGGACGATGCGATGTGCCACCAGGGCTTCTAATCCTACCACATGCAATTTCTACGCTTGCCCCCTCAAGCATGTGTGTATAACAAGCCATTCATGAGATTCCAGAGTGATTGTTTGTGTAGCTTGCCATCACAACTGGAACGGCAACACAATTGCTTTATAATATATCATGGCAGATACAGCAATATAAAAGAAAGCGCTTTAACAAAGAACAACATAGCACAATACAGCACAATACAATACTATATAACCAACTGAATCACTTTCTACCTTGTTTGCCGTGTTTTAAATGACTATGTACTTGGTCCACTCGATAATACGGTTGATTGTGCTCAGCACCTTCTGGCCCCTTACGATTATCATCAAGAGCTACATAAACTACAGCAATTACCGCGCGCTCCAGAAGTTTAAGCGGCAGCTCCGGAGCGCCAAAACGTACAAGGAGTGGATTGCAACCGCCAACAAAATCGACAAGTTCCTCGGCAAGGATGTGTGGCGCAAGGTGTATGTCTCCAAAAAGTACGACTACCGCTTGATATACCACCGAATTATCTCGCTCAAGGATGCCCGCGATAAGGGCGACGTGTCGCGGATCATCTCGCTCTTCAGCAGCGGGCTCATTAGAAACTTTGGCGGTATCACCGACAAGAACCTCTTCAACAATAGCTATTTGGGCACCAAGGTGTTGATCCACGACTACATCAATGAGGTGCTCCACTGCTTGGAGTTCGTGAACCAGTACAACAGCAGCTTCTATGCAGACAGAGACTTGGTAAACATGAAACTTCAGTTTTTCCATAATGCGAAGCAGACGTTTGGTAGCACCGCGTTGATTTTGCAAGGGGGCTCGATTTTCGGCATGTACCACTTGGGGGTTATTAAAACTCTATACCTTAATAGGGTACTACCCAAGATTATCAGCGGTAGCTATTTCGGCGCGGTGTTTGCCTGCTTGATTTGTATTATATGCGCTGACGATAAAACGAATGCGAAAAATGGAGGAAACCATATCCTCAAGTTTTTTGACAACTTTAAGGAGGAATTAATTGAGTTTGGCAAGAAGGACGAGAAGAAGTTGTTTGACAACACAAGCGAGACCTGCATCAAACTCTTGCTAAAATTTTACAGAAAGAACTATACCCCTGAAATTTACTTGTTGATGAAGTATGTTGCCTACCGATTGGGTGACTTAACGTTTGAGGAGTTGTACAGCAAGAGCGGCAAGATCCTCAATGTGGTTATATACTCGACCGACAAGTCATTGCCATCGATAGCTAACTACATCACATCGCCCAATGTGGTTGTGTGGAGCGCAATGTACGCTTCTATCGGCTCGGATACCATGGGCGACGATATAAGGATCATGGTGAAGAACTTGAACAACGAAGTCGTGCTCTGGAACAATTTTAGCGAGATTATTGATGAGAATGAGGAGAATTTCACCTTTGGCCAGACAGGCAAAGGGGTTAAAAAGTTTAGCTCGGAAACCAAGCAGTACAAGTTTTTGGAGCCCCACAAATTGCACGGCAACTTTGAGCCTCCGTATGAGCGGCTCACGGAGTTGTTCAACGTAAACCATTTTATCGTGAGCCTTGCGAGATTATACTTTAAGCCATTGGTCATGAACGACATTCGGCACGACTTACACTTTGTCAAGCCGTTGCACGAGATTGACAAAATTATTGAGGAGGCCAAGGAGAAGAGAAACGAGCGGGCGGCAAAGCTGGCTGTAGGAACCCCCGTCCTCACGAGACGCAACACGGGAGTAAGCGAGAAGAATGGCACAAAAGGTGACGTTATTCAGAATGAAAATGGGTCCAACAGCAAGATTACAAAGACACAAGACGGCAGGGACTTTATCACTGGTGAAGATGTGGGCGCAGGAAATGTCAAGTCGGTTGGAGAAGCCAGAGAGGACGATAAAAAAGAATCAGAGGCTGAAAAAGAAGAAAGAGGAAAGGATAAAAATGAAACCAAAGAACAGGAGCAAGAAGAAACCGAGAATAAACTTTCCCTCTTTGAACGCTTTTGTTTGAATTATCCAATTGAGGTGTGGGTTCTACCCATCACTATAGTAATCAGCTTCATCAGCAACTTGATCAGCAACATTACGACGCTCATTGCGACGCCCTCCTACACGTACAACACGGTGTCAAAGAACTTGCAGCGAGTGGTGAACATGGAGATCCAGTACCGGTTCAACTTGGTGAGCGACTTGGGGTTCTTTCGGCGGAACCGGGTGCTTCAACTCTTGAAGAAGCTCACGGTGGACGAGAAGACGCCCAAGTTGAGCAGTAGCGAGATCACGATTGTGCCGGACATCCGGGACTTTGTGCGGAACTGGCGATCCTTGTCGATCCTCCGGGATATTTCGGAGGAGAACTTGATGGAAAGCATGGACACGGCAATCAACTTTGGGGAGAAGAGTGTGTGGGCATTATTGCCGATATTGTGGGTGCGGTGTTCGATTGAGTTTGCGCTTGACGATTTGTACAATGCTACCAAGAAGATGCGGGAGGTGTAAAGTACTACTAATTTTTACAACAGAGCCATTAGAATGTGTCAGATGTGCTATCAACTATAGACTATCATTGACCGACACTTGTTTTTGAATCTGTTATGAAGCCGGATTGATAAATGCTGGTCTTTTGGTTGAAATCATTTGGTTTTCAGATGATATTGTTCAGTTTTTGAGTAATGCGTGCTGGTTTTGGTTGGTATTTTAGGAATTTAAAGTTGAACATGGTAGGTATTTGGGTTTGGATAAGTCGGGAATAGGGTTTGGATAAATTAGGATTAGAATTTGGCATGTTATTTTTATTTTCCTTTCTTTTTCGTTTTCAATCACTTGTGATTAGCGTGTATGTGTTTACAAATTAATATTCGGATATGTCATAAAGATGATTTTTACCGAAAAGTCTGTAAGTGACTTTTAGTGCCTGCAACTTACTCAAAAAAGCGCTACTGCAGTTGGCCAATGTTCCAAAGAGGAGGACCTTGCAATAAGCGCCCAGCTGCAACATAGTGTCAAAAATTGGAGCCTTTTTTACTTCTTCTCAAACATTGCGACTATATAGTAGAAGCTATACCAGCTACTGGATGCTAAAGGAGCCTCTTGATTCTGTATGCTGGCAACCGTACGTTCATTTGATGAATGGTAAATAGCAACTGCAACCACAGCCACAACCGCCTAGTAGTATTCCTAAGCGTCAGACGCCAAACGGCAAACACTAAGTGGTGAACGGAGAATAGCAATAATTAGCAATCTCCCGCCCCAGGAGATGACAGGCACCTGGAACGCGCTCCGTTAGGAAACACGACATGATGCAGCACGGTCTGGCGGGAACTCTAGCCAGTAAGCCGGAGAACAGCAATAATGATTACCATTAGGGTATTCTAATATATCATACTCATTGCGTTCGTCCAGAAGGCCTTTTCTAGTTCAGGGCGTTTAGGCCTCCGGAAACAGCAATACTAAGGAGAGGACCCTGGGCTCCAGTTGCGGCAGCATGTGCCAAAAGGAAAAGGAATAGCAATGCGGGGAGGGGGCCAGTTGTGGGTAATTATCATTACGGCTGCGATTAGCGGGTTGGCGCGAGGACTATCACATGCATGTGTCGGGAAGGGCGGCTTTCTTCGGACAACTCTCTGTTCTTGAAGATAAAGTACAATGAGGCAGCCCGAATGCAATTTGGGACACCGGTCACAAAAAGAAGAGACAAAGGACGGCCCTTTGTCCTCGCTGTTTACCCGCGAGCAAGCGAGGCTGCATGCTGAACTGCTGATGACGGACAAAAGGGGTGTGTGCTTTGTTCAGGAAGGGGGCCCAAACGAGCCAAGCCATGACTCGTTTTGGACCCTTCGCCTTGGCTCGCGAGAGCTGCGGTGCCCGCGAACGCTGCGCTCCTAGAGGTTGTGGCTAGAGCTTTCAAGCCTCCAGAACAATGCCTGCGGTGGACCGCGCAGATATACGAGGAGAGCGAGCGCACGTGCCGATCCCACGGGTGGAACAGAAAGAAGCCTGAGAAAAGAGGTCAGGAAGGGCAGGACGAACACTCTGAGGCTTCGCAGAACTTTGTTGTCCTTGTCTGCTGCACGGCTTTCCCCCCAACAAAAGGAGCACTGCAGATGGGCACAGGGGGTAACTTTTAGGTGCATGAATAAGCATGCTCTTGCAACATTATGCAGCAGCGCCAACATGAATAACGTCCTTCTCCTCTCCAGGACCATGGCGAAAATTTTTATGCGTTTACTTTTTTTCCTTCCTGTATAAATAGCCCGCAATCCTCCTGCTTTCGAGAATGTCCTAACCTAGCAGCGACCATTGCTCTTGCCTTTGCCGCTCCTCAGCTCCCTATCTACTTTCACCAAGTGCAACAACTCACACCATGGACGGCATTAGTTTATCTTCCGTCGCTGCCTTGATCAAGTCCCAGACCAACGGTGCCGCCACTGGCACCGGCTTAGTGCCTCTTCTTAAGCAGTCCAACAAGCTCTATCATGGCCACATCCCACCCTACTTGCAGAATGCGGTCCAGCAGCTTCTCCCGGCCACCTTCGGCGGCTACCCCGACAGCAAGGACATTGCTCCGAGTGCCGTCTTTTTGGCGGTCTACTTGATCCTCACCGCCGGGCACATTTTTGTGTTTGCCAAAAACTTCAGCCGCGGTCACCGCTTCTGGGTTTCCCTTGCTTTTATCATCTATGGCTTTTTCAACTGGATTGGGTACGCCCTCCGCATCTCCTGGGCCAAGGACATCACGCGTGTCCACGTTGGTCTCGCCTCCAATGTGATGATCTTGACCTCGTCCGCGCTTCTCGCCGGCGCTAATTTGGTGCTCGCGCAGAGACTCTACACCTGGAGACACCCGAAGATTGGCTCCTCCAAGATATTTTCCTACTTCATGTACTTCATCTACTTTGTGGTGCTCGGCACCATTATCATGGGCGTGGTCTCGGGTGTTGTCCCATACTTGTACTTTTTGAGCGAGGCCCATTTCAACATGGCCAAGAGGGCCGCCAGAGGCGCCGGCATCTTGATCGTATTGTACTCGCTCGCTGCCGCCTGCTTGACCTTTTTGGCCTTTGTCCATCCTCCAAAGCAAAAGGACCCAAGTTTTGCTGTCTACCAGCCATGGTGGATCCAGTCGTTTGACATCTTTTACTTTGTCCCAAAGGGCGCCGTCAAGGTTGCCAGAGACACCTTTGTGTCCAGACCAGAGCACCACAAGAAGGCTGTCAGGGTGATTGCCTCCACGACCCAGCACTACACCACCGTCGAGGACATCCAGTCACTCAACGAGGAGGCCCCACCACAATTGAGCCACAACTACAGCATCCTCATTGTCATTTTGTCCACTGTCTTGTTGTTGATCTCATCGTGCTTTAGAGCCGCTTCCCTCTTTATCTCCAGATATGTCTACAACCAGACCTTTATTTTCAAGCCGGTTGTCCTCTACTGCACCCACGGCTTGTTGGAATTTTTGGTTATTTTGTTGTACCTTGTCGCCAGAGTCGACTTGCGCTTCTACAAACCAGACCCGTTGCGCCACGCCAACTTGGTCGCCGCCAGCACCGATGAGGGCACGAACCGCGCCAGCAACCACTCATCGAACGAGAACGAAAAGGAGATTGACGCTGTCTCTACCGCCAAACAAAGCGATGCCCCAGTTGCTTCCAATTAATTATAACAATTTTATCCTTTTTAAGCACCTTTTTTCCGTCATGACTGTTAAACCCATTTTTCGTTTTGCTTGTTTGTTTCCTGTTGTTTTGTTGATGCTATAATTTGTTTTGTTTTTTTCCCTAGCTCCCTTTTTAATAATAATAATAATAACACTGCCTTTATTAGTTGTCCTTTTTAAATTTACATTTTAACGCGGCCTTGTCGCGCGGGGCTTTTTTAAATGACAGACGCGTGTTCACCGCGTAGCTTTTTGGCAGAATGTGGGGATCGCACGCATGATGGGAGCCTCCCGGACGCCTGCAGCAGCATGCCGAAGCGAAGCCGTCCTCTAATTGCTTTTGCCCCGGCAAGAGAAATCTAATCTGATTACGGTACCAAAATAAGAAAGACCAGATTTTCACTCTGAAAACAGAGAAGTCCAGTAAACAAGTTGACCACTTTTTATTTTATTTTTGTTCTTTAACGTATTGAAGGAATGTAAATGTCTTTGCTGCAGCTTTCCAACAGAAACTCTACGGTTCGAAAAGGAAAACAAAGCGCCGATCGCTTCCCGAATACTGGAAATGCAGCTTTACAAACACAAACAAGCACCAGTACAGTGGAAACCGTAGAAAAATACAAACAGGGCGGCGGTCAACTGACTGTGATTTTTCCGGCTAGCTGGTGCTCCTCCTCACGTGTCAGTTGGGCCGTGCCCAACTGTTTCGAAACTGCTGTTGGTTTTGATTTTGGGCTGGACAGTCATTGAAACAGCATACTTTGCCTTTGTCAGGAGATCCCCTTTTACAGCAAAGAGTGACCTTGGGCAAGAAAGAGTTGCATGTATATGCTGTTAGTCCGAAATGGATGGTTAGTGATAGGACTTCGGAGCAGGCGTAACTACGTTTTCCGTGGGTTTTCTGAAGGACCTCAAGATGAGAATAATCCATTGGCTACGTCCCGCAGTACTAGGCATCTTACTTTCCGGGATACTAGCTGCTCTCAACTGTAGGACAACCGTTCAAGCACAGCGATTGCTACATACCGCAAATAAGCGAGAAACGAACAAACCGGATAAAATCACCAGTAGTCACAGACCAGTAGAATCCAGGCTTTTCTCAGGAACAATGCGGAACCAACAGAATGGACGAGGCGTGCGGGAAAGAACCTCTGCACATTGTTCCTGTTTTGGAACTTCAAGTTTGGCTCTGTTTCCTATTTGAAAATTGTTGGGTAAAACTACACAATGCAGAGGTGCAGAATAAGCATAAGCACAAAAAAATAAAAAATAAGAAAAAGATTTTTTCCTTCATTTTTTTTCTTTTCATGCAGTTTCCATTATTTCGGGAAACTGGGCTAGAAAAGACTACTTCCAGTTTTTGTTGTTGTTTTTCGGGCGCCGTTGGCCGTGGCTATTTTCAAGATCAGCCGAGCGCGGCTGGCGTTAGTTAGCCAACGGTTTCGGCAGCGCGCGAGATTGGGTTAATTAATGGTACCTAGAACCCCGGGGTGGATGTTACTATAAAGGAAGGTGGCCCAGAATAGTATGCGGTGCTTAGTCTTTGTAGGTTTATGATTGGCATATACCAGAATAAGGATTGGGAGCAGGAGGCATACTACAGGCTGAAATGCATTAGTAATTTTTTCCTTTGCAAGCCCCGCAGAGCAGATATGTTTACTGCACAGGCTATCTAGTATCTCATGAAGCGAAGTCAGTTCGATGTATATATCAACTGATCTTTTTTGGAAGGTTCTAAGCTATTCGCCAATCTTCATGAACATTTTTAGTTTTACTGAGAAAAGTCCCACCACGTTTTCCTGCGCTAAGTCCAAGGTGCTAAACAAAAAGAAGTAAAAACTGTAGAGTTCAAAAGCACGTGTTTTTAAACCTCGTTATTAGCATACTGCTGTAGAGGGATCCACTTTACTTGTAAAACTGAAGCTTCAAAGGCACCACACAAAGTTGGGCACGAAGACAATGTTTATACTGTTCATGCGTGTCAATGTGTGACTATTGCATGTCGTTGCTTTAAGAGCCTAGTCTTATTATTTTTTTCAACATGCATAAAGTAAACACAAATTCTTTGTAAATTATGAGTTTTTTCTTTTTTCCTCCAAAATGTTTCTGGCTGAGATAAATTTGAGGTCATTTCCTTAGAGGCAAGTTGATATTTCCAGGAATGGAGAAATCTTATCACTGGGCGGGCTTCACAATGGCAGCATTCGTAGACTTAAGTACTTTTTGTTCTTTCCAGAAGTGTCATCATTACTTAGCAGGGTGCCATTCAGTCAGAGGCTTCAAGCACCCTGTGATCGCGTTTTGTGCATCCATAAGATTAAAAAATAAATATTGTGAATGCTGCTCACAAAAACGAAAAATAGCTTCTTGGCTTAAAACATCATATAATCCAGCTTTGAATGGCCAGCCTAAAAGAAACTGCTGCGCTTCTGAGAATTGCCAAAATAACAGTAAGATAAACTGCTTTTGTTAGGGCGGGCACACTAAAAATGTTCTCTGCTTTTTCTTTTTATGTTTATTTTTTGAGCTACAAACTCCAGGCACCTGTTCTCACTTTACATTGAGAGCACATGGTCCAATGGTTTTTCTATATATCTTCTTTTCTCGCGCCTTTAGCATTGCACTTTTCTGCTTACTGAAAACTCTTTGGGGCCCTGGCCCTTGGGGCTTATGGGACATCTGGCCTCCCGCGAGCTCACACTCTGTTCCTGCTCCGATGCTGCTGCCGCCTTTTGGCCCTTTTTATTTTTTATTTTTCATTTATTTTTTCGCCCTGGCCCGCGCCGAGAGGATCCATAATCTCAACAATCAGCAGGGTAATAGAGTCCAAGCGCAGCATGTTGTCAACCTGTGCTAAGGCGCAGAAGATGCCATCCGCCGTTGACGTGGCAGAGGATCATCCTGCCAAGAAGACAGAATTTTTCTCAGGAGGATTCCTTGTATTTTATTGCCCTGGTATTTGGTTGAGTGTGCGTAAAGCAGTGACGGGGTTAGGGGAGCAGAGGCTGGTGGTACCGAACTCGTTCGGAGAAGGCCAATTGAGTACAAGGTGCGGTAAAAGTTTGGATTACTTCATGCTATGAATAGGTTTCGATACTATCTTCAAGAAAGTGGCAAAATAATACAGTAAAATAACATTTCATAAAGCATAGAGCCTTTAGTGCAAAAAGGCAAACTGTAAATAAATAAAGCAATGTAGATAGAAAAAATAAAAGATAAAGACAAAAAGAGTAAACAGGAAATCAGAGGCAAAACTGGAGCAAAAAGACAATGTCATGACGGGAAAATAATTGAAAATTGGAGAAGAAACGAACGTTGGAGGAAAAGCAACTTATCGTTCTAAAATAGGCAAATGATGGATGAATGAATATCGAACAAACAAGGATGTATGAAGAAGAAAAGTAAGAAAAAAGTTGTTCAAGTGCTAGGATGTTCAAGTAATTTTCAGAAACACCTTCTGTCATTCTATTATTCAATGAAAAAAAATAAATTATTATTGTTCTTCTTCCTGCTAGAGATGATGAAACTCGAGATTCAAAGAATCAGGCCTTTGGGGCAATGACAGTTTCAGCAACCGCTGGGGTCTTTTCAATGTCCTCTTCCTCGTCATAGATTCTTTCACCTCTTTCGTTGTATTTGACACCTTCGGCCTTCTTGAACAAAGCGTCGACTTCAGCGGCAGACATCTCGGCATTAGCTCTCTTACCCTTTTTGATGTAGTACATTGGGTTCAATTGTCTCAAAGTCAAGTTCTTGCAAAATGGCAAGTGTCCTCTCTTTTCTTCGTAGGTCATCAAGAGCAAAATGATGATGATAACCAACCAGTAGATGTTATAGCAGATAACAGAACTGTAGTAACCGGTGTTTTGCCATCCTAAGATGGCGTTGAAGATATCCCAACCGTTGTCGATTTCTGGGTTGCAGCAGTTAACATGGTAGACAGTCTTGGTGATGTCATAGGACCCTGGGCCGCTACCGGATTCAGAAGCGTCACCACCGGTGGCGTTGTTGAACTGGTAGTTGTCAAAGAACCAAGCAGCTCTGGAGAACAAGGCGGCGGAAATTAAATAAAGAATGGCGGTGGAGATAATCAAGAAGATTTGCATGGAGGAGGTAGCACCGCCGTAATACAAGATCAAACCAACGGCAATACCACAGATCAAGCCGATAACGACAGGCAATGGAAAGCCAGTAGCCTTGTTGGAACCACCTTGCGTCAAACCGACACCACCGACAAAAACGACAGCTTCCAAACCTTCTCTCAAACAGGTAATGAACGGCAAGAGGAACATAATATATTTTTTGGTGTAGTGACCAATATTCAAAAAAGAGCTTTCCTTTGGCTTGGCAACAAGAGCCTTGGCCAACTTGATTCTCCACTTGTCCTGCATCTTTTGGATTCTCAACATTGGAATACCCATCAAAGAGATAATAATAGTAGCTAAAAGACAGAAGATGCCTTCCCATAAATCTTCAGACGAGGACCAGATATCTTTTCCCAACGTGTAGAAAGTGCCAATGAAAGCGCCGCCAATAACAAAACAGACAAAGACACCACAGCACATACCGAGCCACACCTGCTTTCTCAAGCTCTTGTAGACCTTGGTTTCGGCACCTGGCTTGTCGAAGGATTTCTTCAAGAAGGCCAAAAGCACAGAACAAACGATGATGGCTTCCAAAGATTCTCTGAAGACAATGAAGAAGACTTCCACGTTGAAAACGTCTCTACTGGAACCCATTGCGAACTGTTGATATTAATTTGTTGTAGCTCAATCTCCGTTTTGTGAATATAGTTTTTTTCTGTGACTCTCTGGGGGTGAGAGAAATATACTCGACAGGGTGCTGTTGATGGATAAGATAAGGAACAATGTCTATCAGGACCAACTACCGGACTCAAACGATGGAATGCAGGATGAACGAAAGATATAAAGAGGGTTCAATGAAGGCGAGCAAATATCACCACTTTTCAATATTAAAGAAGGGGAAGAAGAAAATTTCAGCCAAGGCGGAAAGGTCAAACAGAACCAAGAATATTTATATAATCAGCGTTTTTCTTCGCTGCGTCGCGAGATTTCGGGGGACTGGCTGGAATTTTTGGTTTTGAGTTTTCCGGCTATTTTTTTTCTTTTGGTCCTACTGCACGACAATGCGATGTTCCGAGCTCCCCAAACTCTAATTCAGCCATTTTGTAAGCAGAAGGTAGACCTGCTGTTTCTTTCTCACTGCCGGTTTACTTTGTTCTACAGTAGTTCTAGCCTATGACTGCATTACAAGGCCTCCGAGCGCGGCATGCTGGAGGGGGTCTGCATAAAAGGCTGGTGGTTTTCAATAGGATAGCCGCATAATGCATGCAGGCCTCAGCAGCAATCTCTTCAGAGTGTCTCCAATAGGTGTCCAGTATGCGTCTGTTCAAAATGCGCTCTTTTCGCCGTGTAGGCCTCAAGAGCGGAAAGCCAGTAGGAGCCCTCCAAGGGCGTGAGCCGGGCGAATCATTAACCCTCTCCACAGAAGCAGAAACACCGGGAGAGTTTATTGCTGGTATCCTTTTGACAGTTATGTAGGAAGGTTGTACTGCTTGTCATCCTGGGTGAGAATGCGTGCTTGGTTTTGCAACAGCCTTATGGCTGCAAGCATTATTATCTCTCCAAAAGCTTTGGCGCTCTAGGAGGGCAAAAGTGACAGAGGCAGACAGGACACCCAGGATGAGCCTATCCCCTGTCTCCCCAGCATCCACTGATTTTTTAGATTGCATCTTATTTGCCAGAGGAACTGTCTCGGCCCCTTCGAGCCTCTTTGACAGGAATATAACACGGAAGGGTCACCGCCTGGGGATACGAATGCCCTAGTGGAACAGACGGGTAACACTGATGGTTTTGATTATTTTTTTTTAATTTTTTTTTACTTTTTGTCTCAGTGTTTATCGAATTGATCACCCAATACAACCGCACCCCCTTCAGTTCATTCACCCAAAGCACGTACTACTGGCCAAGGTGAGCAATCACATCCATTCACGCACGACCCATACCCTTTTCCAACCCTGTGCATTGTAGTGGCGTCACCTTTAGGAGGCACTGATTGTGCACCATACAGTATGTAGTGTTTTTTATTCTAGATCTTTGTAGTATTGCACGGCAGGCCTCCTGTCGAGAGGCCTAGAGAGAAGCGTGAAATTGTAGCTCTGTGTCATAATACAGTTTTACGTTTTCGTCGTGTTTGCCAGGCCAAACAGCTCTACAGAGTGCGAGTTGTGCCTTGGGGCTTATTTGCGGGTTCTCTCCTCGTAAGCGTAGCAGGCCAGCAGGCCACCCAAAGCTCAACTCGGGAACAGAAGTAAAAAAAAAAAGGATGCTTGGCAGAAGCACACCCCAGCCACTCGCAGACCACAGCCCACCGGTCCTCGCAAAAATTTTCACACTCAGGTGAACCTTCAAAGGGAAGGGTCTTTAGAAGCCAAGCTTGCCATGGCCCACAGGTGCCAAGCTCCTCTAGCACCGCTGAGAAACACCAGACCTGTAACCATAATACGCGTTCACTTGGGAATGCCCCCTCTGGAAATTTGCCTGCACAATATAATAATCACGACAGACATGAGTAGCGGAGAGAAAAAAAAAGATAAGCGATTGATTGTTTCCTTGACGAAGAGGCTACAAGAGGTAAAAAAAAAAAGGTATGAATCAGGCTATTTCCGCCAACCGAATGGTCCCAATTACAATTCCCTCTTTGTGCCTTTGATTGTGCCAGTGTTTCTTTTCTTTTCTTTTTTTTTCCGGGTGGTGTGGGGCAATTTCGAGAAAGAAAGAATGTTAAAACAGTCGGTGATTGTTCGCCGGTTGCCGATTCTGTTATTGGCCATTAAATGCATTTTTAAAGTTGGCCATACAATCAAAAAAAAGCCCTTCCTTTGTGTACATCGGAGCCCTTATTTTGCCATGGCATAGCATGCAGCGTGTAGAAAATGTTTCCCAATTCAGAAACATAAATTGCTTGGTATTTAAAAGGCTTTTCCACTAAGAAAAAAAAAGAAAACAATCTAAGACTTCCGCCAACCAGTTTGAGTCACCACTAGGGCACCCAAGCTACCATCTGTCTCTTCTATGTAGTATTACAGTGTGGGTACTTTTATATTCTCCCCCGTCTACTAACCTATGCTTGACTGGCAGCTCTTTCATTCTTATCTGTTGAAAATTTTTTCCTCTCATTTTATAAAAACCGCTGTAAGTTGTCGTTTATATCAGAGTATCATTTAGATCAGGGTCCGGAAGGCTTATCTCAATGACGTCTTGACTCTTTCATCTCTGAGCACCGCATGCTGCTCCAAGTACGGCATTGTACAGACACTGCCAAAACATTTCTAATGGATGCTGCCTTCTTTGGCGCTGTGCCCACGCCCCATTTGAACCAGCTGGGTCACAGCACAGTATCCCGTTTACAAGCCAAAAACCTTAACTTTAACTTCTCTTCTGGGTCATACTGCCGGGGCGCCCTTTATCTTTCTTTTCGTCTTTATTTCACACACTCACACTCGCTTCTGTCTGGACTGTAACTTCTCTTTTCATCTGTATACTCATCGCCACGGTATCGGAACCATCTGTCCACTAATTCTTTTCGGCGGTCCAGCCCGGGCCTACCGGCCTTTGAAAACAGATCGATTCCATTGCATCCGTGCATAATGTAACGATCTGTTTTCTTTTTTTATTTTCTCTGCCAAACAGTTACAATTACGGCCCGATGTAGCAGGTTCTGTATAATGCTTACGGGATCTCCAAAGTCAAAGTTTTGTATTGTGCTTAAAAAGATCCAAAATGGGATCATATTAAAACAAGTTTGATAATATTGGATTTGAACAAATTAAATGACCTCAGGCCAGTGACATGTTTTTCGTCTGATTCACTTGGATTTCAATTAAAGAAGATAAGTTTTTGAGCTTTGACTTCTTGAGAATCATCAAAAAGGCAAGAAAAAATAATCTGGAAATTGCTTATAGACTTTATCAGGTAACGGCTGGCAGAGATACGGTGCAGCATAATTATGTTGATGGCGAGATCATAGGACAGAGATTTGCCGTTATTCTTTTCTGCGAAGAGGAAAAAAGTGGCTAAGACAACAGGAAAACAGACCGTAAACCGAAAAAGGTAGATAGGGAATATCCCACCGACTTCGAAAAACAAATACTTTGAATATGTTAAACCAGGACCCTATTCCAGTAAACCTAGTAAAATGGCGACCACAAACAGTAAAGAGACCAAAAAGGGGTAAGAAACCAACAAGAGTTGTGATAGGCTAGTAAGAGAAAGGCTAATATAATATTGGGTCAAAGGGGCAGATAGAACAAAATGCTTAATTGTTACAGAGATAAAACCAGATCCATGAGATATGGTGTACAATAAGAAAAAGCAATTCGGCGCTCTCGCACTGCAATAACCTGATTTGAAAGTTAATTAATTGTTTATAATGCGTATATGTCAAACACAAGATAACGGAAAAAAGTTCAGGAACGAAAGCAGCATACATAAAAAGGGAAAAAAACAAGATATGGAAAAAACACTATTCAAAAAAAGCAAACAAACAAATGTAGAGAAACAGGGAGCAATAATTCTCCGACAGCAATAAAGAAAGAAAAAAAAGAAAACAGTTGAGGGTTTAAGTGGCCAGCCATCTTATAATTTTTATAAATATTGAAAACTTAATTTTTTTTTGATGTGCAAAAATTGAATAAATCCAGGAACTCACCTACCTAATAAGTATTCTTCTTATTTAAACCTCATTGCTCTCATCGTGACGAGCTCTCGTTTCTTCCTCAGCATCCTCAACCAACTGAAAACTCTGAAAATACCCAATGACAGTGGCAAGGGCCAAAGACCAGAAAAATAACCATATAATGGAGTGGGAAAAGGTAAAGGCCATAATGTTACCGAAGATAAGAGGAGAAATACACTTGGCAGCGGCACTGGCACTGATAGATAGCGAGTTGATAATGGCTCTGTGTCTAGGAGGAGAGCCAATATGGGTAAGTAACGTCACTAATGGGTATAACATGTCTGTAGATAGCACTCTCAAAAAGAAGACCACGTACAAAGCCAAATTAGTAAAAACATAATTTTTTGGTTCATCTGGGGCATAGTGACGAAAGTTTTGGGGCAATGCAAAAATGACGAATGGAGCAAGCAAGTAGACGCTCATTAAGGAAAAATGCAAGTTGGTAAAAGCAGTTGTAGACTTGAAGTTTCTGTCAACATATGGGTAGACAAAAAGGATAATGAACATACCAGTGAAGCCAGTAATAGATAGTAACCGACCAACTTGTTTTTGCGAGTACCCCAAGCCACCGCTGATCCTGAATGGAAATTTGGAGTCCAAGTTGCCGGCGTCGTCATAAATTACATCGTTCGACAAGAAAATTGGCATAAACTGGTCAAAACAGATAACGTGAATGTTCAAGAGAACATTAGCTAAGATCGGACCGTAGCACATTGGGTTTCTGAGAGCCTTCCACGGGATTTTGGTGTCATCACTTTCCTCGAACCTTACGATTTCACTAGTACGAGACAAAGTTTTGACCAAAGTGATCGACTGTCTTCTAGAAAATGGTGCAATGCTTCTCTTTGCGCCACTACTTGGATGTTTTGAGGAAAGTGAACGTTGTCTTCTGAGGGTCTCTGAGGCGGTAGAGTCTGGTCTACTGACTATGTGGGGGGACTTTCTTATACTGTTGTCGTCGGTGGCACCATATGATTTTGGTTGGTAAACGCTTTGTTGGTCGCTATTTATGCTTGAAACTTCTGAGAGAAGGCCAATATTGGGCGAGGTAATGTCGTCAATAGCATTTTCATTTTCTTCATCATCGTCGTCGTCTTTAGCTACGCTGCTGTCATCGTAATCATCATCATCATCATTATCATAGGTAAATGGGTCTTCGTCAACATGATGCTCTAGTTGATCACGTATTAAAGGCTGGTACTCACTATCCTCTTTCAACTGCCATGGTCTTTTTGCGTTCTTGTCGCGAATTCCCAAAAAAACGAGTAGCTTGTCGCCCATGGCCAAGCCAAAGTCATAGTCATACTTCAACTTGTAGTGAGTCTCTTCCATGAAAAAAAAGAGAATGATGATACTGTAGAGAAGAAGTGTTGCCACAATAAGGTTTGGGAGCGCATATGGAAATTTTTCGTTCAATCTGTCCAACCACGGGAAGGAGCTGGTGAGATATTTCTGGGCGCTGGCCGAGAGTCTTCTGCCAGTTTCGGTTGAGGTGAGCACATCTGGCATCTGAATAGGTCTCTTCCTGTAGTAGTCGTCATTTTGTCGAGGATGAGCAAGGGCTCCGATAAGTGGACCAAAGATACAACCAACTTCCCACAAAAGCGGGAAGGTACTAAAAGCCAACGCCTGGTGTCTTCTCTCGGTAGCGATTTCGCCGATGGTGGTTCTCAATACCGGCAAGTTACCATTCAAAAGACCGATAGAGCCCCTGGCGGCGAGAGCCATGTAGTAGTTGACCGAGAAACCCAAGAGAAGCATGGAGAACACCGAGCCGGACAAACCAATCATGATGGTGAGCTTTCTGCCGCGGCGCTGGGAAAACTTGGACCACTGAATGGCGGACACGACCGAGCAGAAGGAGAAGATGGAGGACAAATAACCGGCATACTTGGAGATGTCAGCCTCGGTCTTGGCAATATGAAAGTCTCTGGTCAAGAAGTAAACATATGGAAACAACGAGCTGAACGAGATGGGCTCCGAGATACGGGCACAGCAGATGACGAAGATCTGGCCCACAGGAAAGCCCGCGATCTGGTCTCTGAAGGAGAGCTTGTTCTTGGCCATGGCGGAGGATATTCTGTGATGGGGAGAAAGTGTAAGTGGCCGAGGGCTAGCAGGGAAGAAGAGAAAAGAGAATAAAAATTTTATAGGCTTCTGTGGATGCAAACATGCTTGGAGGCCTCTGTGCCAATGAGTAATTACAGCTCTTTTATATTTACGCATACACCCTCGCACTGCCTTATGAGGCATATGCAAGGGCATTGGGGGTGGGCTACTCTTGCCCTCGGCGACCGTTGCATCGACCACACATATAACCGGTATGTTCTACTGTATATGATTGCTGCCAACGAGCCACTAATAAAGAAAAGATGCCGCCAGAGAAGCACTTGTCACCTTGTAGCTTGTCTGTGCTCCTACGGAAACCTGGGACGGCGGCCTTCAAGGAATCCCCGGATGTGCGCTGTGCACTGCGCGCGAAACTGTGGTTCTCGCACAAACTAGTTGCAGGAGGGCGCCTCGTGGTATGTAATCAAAGAGCCGCGGAGACAAATTCCTCTTTCAGATCGCTGCGGAGGCACATCGGATCCGCACGGGAGGTATATACTGTGTGCATACGATGGGCCGGGGAGCAATAATTATTAGTGCGTGCTATTGGAACTATGTAAAGAAAAAGCTAGACAATAATTTATTATAAGAATACCTGGGCAGTTTCATTGTGCACTCAAACGCCTTTCTCTGATTGGTGAGAGCGGTATAGACGGTTGACTCTGGTTATAGGAGCTATCGTCGTCGTCTTCATCATTGTCCACCTCGTTTGTAGCTATAGCGATGTCTTCTGCAGCATCGTTCTTCCTGGTTGGCATCTTGGAGCTGGCCGGAGATCCTATTTCCAGCTCTAAAACCACCCTTTCGTCATCCCCAAAGTCCTCGTCTCTTTCAGTAGTGTCCATGAAGAATGTCTGGATGAAGATCCCGATACTGAAAGCGAAGAGTGACCACCACGGAAGCCAGGCAATCTCGTGTTTCTGGGCATACGAGAAAACATGACCGTACACTAATGGGCCCACAGCCCTGCTGGCCGAGGACGTTGTGACAACCATGCTGTTAACGACTGCCTTGTACGCCTTTGGCGCGCCACGATGGACAATTAGAGATATTTGCGGCTTGATGTTGGCGACACAGCATGTTCTGATAAAGGCAAGCGAGTAGAGAAACAAGTTGGCTAATGCAAATGATTGAAGCTTGTTGCCGGCGTTCGGAGCCAAGAATAGCACATACGGCAACGAGAGGAAGTAGATCGGGATGATGGAAAAGCCCACCTTGAGAATGTTCTTAGGATGGTACGTTCTGTCCACGTAAGGAAAAATCACCACCACGATAAAGATTCCGAGGAGACCGGTCACCGACAAGAGCTTACCAGTTTGTGCAGATGAAAAGCCTAAGCCGCCCACAAGATGAAACGGAAACTTTGACTTGAGGTAGCCCTTACTATCCAATTCCAAGTCGTACGAAAGGAAAATTGGCATGAACTCAGCGTAGACCGTATCCTGAACATTCTGCAAGAAGAATACGATAAGAATGTTGACAAGATTAGGGGTAACCAACTTTCTCCATGGGATCGATTGCGTGTCTGCTGACTTGTCAAACAGACTAGACCGCTGTCTGTTGCGAGTATTTTTCTGTACGCGGGCGGGCCCATTTTCAACATCGTCTTCAAAAGCACTTCTGAGGGCGTTTTCAGAGGCGCGCTCGTTGGCACCAATGTCGTCCCGGTAGGGAATGCTATTATCGCGATATTGTTGATGACCAGATTCCTCTTCCTGATCTGTATCGCTTGTGCCACCAAGCAATCCTTCCTCCTGAGAAGCAATAATTTCTCTCTGTTCATTGGAAAATGTCCAGAGCCTCTTCTTTTTAGTCTTGCGGATACGTAACTTTGAAAGAATCTGGTCGCCAATGGCGAGCCCGAGGTCGTACCTGTACTTGATCTTAAAGTGGGTCTCTTCAATGAACAAGAAAGCAATAACGGCACTTGTAAACAAGATCACACTAATAACAATGTTGACAAACGCGAACGGGTACTCTGCGTTCAAGTTGCTGAGCCATGAGTGATCAGCTGCAGACACAGCGGTTCCATTGGCAAAACCAAGCTCTCTGCTCTTGTACGGATCCTTGAGCTTAGAGACGTTGCTTGTGAGAAACCCACCGAGCATCGGCCCAATCACCGTGCCCAACTGGTGGCAGAGCGGCATCACCGTGAACGCCAAGGCCTGGTGGTCTCTCTTTGTCGCGAGCTCACCAAGCATCGTCTTGATGATTGCAACGTTCCCGTTGACGCAGCCCATCAAGGCACGGGCCAAGAGGGCCATGTAATAGCTTTTGGAGAAGCCCAAGAGGAGCATTGCCAAGGCGGTTCCCACGAGCCCGGTCATAATGACAGTTTTGCGGCCAAGGCGCTCTGCGGCACGGCCCCACTGGAGGGCACAGCAGACCTGGCAGGCCGCAAAGGCGGTCGCGAGGTAGCCAGAGTATGTAGAGATCTCGTTTTCTTTCTCGGCAACGAGAAAGTTGCGAACCATAAAGTAGACATAGGGGAAGAGGGAACTGAAAGCGATAGGCTCAGCTAGCCTCACAACGGCTGTAAAGATGTGTTAGTGAGGCGTCATTGGAAGAAATCTATAATAAGAATAATAAATGATCCGAGAAAACAGGATAAGACCAATTGAACTTTCATATTAAAAGAAATTATCATGAGCCAATCACTAATAATTTCTTTCTTCGTGACAAAAATATCTGCTCTTTTCCCTTATCAGCAATCGAGTTCATAAGTACGCTCCTTTTCAGGCACTGATCGCATGCCGAGCCTTTCTGCAAACTTTTTTTTTACTATGACACATCCTCGAGAAACACCAATTATCCGATCGCATTCGAACAACCAGACACAAGGCGAGCCCCACTAAGGAAAATAGTTCTTTTTCGGCCACCCTTGAGAGGCCTCTTTCAATACGTACCAATGAGAAGAATCTGCGCGAAGGGAAATCCCTCGATTTGCTCTCTGAACGACAGTGCCAGTTTCTTTGCCATGGTTATTGATTTGGATCTGTACGCCGATAGACGTAATAGTTTGTACTATACCACTGACTCGAAAGTAATCTGGAGTTCTAATCAATCACAAAACCATAGCTTTAGTGCGTGAAGGCATTGGCCTGGCGTTTCTGGGAAAGAAAGCCAGAGATACTGGAAGAAGCAGGATGGAAGTTGTGGCAGAGCCTAAAAGATGTGTGCCAGCCGGTAGTGCATCTGTCGTCATCCATTTGCCGCATCGCAAGATCCGGTCTACGTAGCTCAACAGTCATATGTTTCGGCCCCTAGAAGAAGCAAACCGGAAAGTTCCAGGGAGTTCGCGCTGCTCTGAAATTATATGGCAAGCAAGCTGATCTCTCTTGTCAGGTGTATACCCACATTGTTTAAGTGTAAAGGTTGAAGCTCCATCTTGTACCCTCGAGTGAACGACCGGTACGCCCGGTATGAATCTTAAGGCTTCGGAAAAAGTCTCAAAAGGATGGCTAATTTTTTTATTTTTCCAAGATGCGGTATCTCCGATCATCTATGTCTGACAGTCTCCGATTGCCGATGGCACAGCATGCCAAGCGCCGCCGGCAAACCAGCCGCTAGAAAGACCCTTAGGTTAACAATCTCCTTTTGGCCACTCGTCAAGCTTAGTATTTGCCGTGAATAACGCTACGTGGTTTATGACAGTGCTCACTTTTTTTCCAGAGGCAGTTTTGAACTATACCTGTCGGCGCTTATAGTTAGCGTTGTTAGTATCTCATGTGTTTAGAGGGTGCACTCAGGCATTTGACAATAGAACAATAGGAATTAACAAAAGGATGCTGTTTCTACTCAGCACGCATGATATGAGGAACCCCATCTTGTTACTGCTTTCTATCCATAAAAGTGTAGATACAGCTGAAAGGCGGGATTACAGGCGTTTATATAATTCGCCAAACCCAATGAGAACAAGAGAAACAAGAGAACAAGAGAAACAAGGCAACAAGAAGGGTGTTATGGTTACGAGCGATCCTCGACGGGTGGCAAGTAAGCAAATCCCCAATACATGCGATATTCTGCGCACTAATACTGGAATCTCATGATACTAGCCGTCGGCGGCGGCAGCGCGCCTCCGTGCGCTCCACGTACAGCCCGACCAGAAGCGTTTTTTTCTTTTCCCGGATCGGGGACGGAAGCAGTGCGTGAATTTGCCAGGGCCGCTATTGCTATCCGGCTGCTGGTAATATTGTTCTACTATCAGCGCCTGGCTATCCAGCTGAAGAATACAGACCCTTTGTTGCCCCCAATTCTTTCTTGAAGTCTTAACTGCTTCAAATTAGCATTACAGCGTCTCCAGCAGTTCACCATCCTCCGCAGTATAGACAGAGTATATAAACAGAGCCTGCTCTGGTAAGCGTTACCACACCACGCACCGCTGCTTATTAAGACAAACAGAGAGAGAAAATAAACCGAAAAAATATAACACTTATTCGTGTTTATCCCTTTTGGCTCCACGTTTAGTCGTTTCGCTACACATTTAGTCATTTCGCTACACATAAACCTCAGGCCTACTCACCACAGTCAGTATTCCTCTGTTAGGTACTACTCCACCTCCACTGCCGCAGCCTTTTGCTAGCTAACACCGTCCACTAGGGCCTCCTCAGCCGCGATGCTCTCGTCCTCGATGGTTCGGTCCCGGAGTCTTCCCGCTTCTTCCACCTACGAAGAACAGCAGACTACGAGACAAGACAGCCCCGAGATGAAGTTCGCAACTCCCCCAAACCCCAAACTCGCGAAGCTCCCGGTGTTCAATGACACCATAGAGAACCCAGACTACGATGACTACACCAACTTGAAAAACTACAGCAACGTGCGGTACAAGGACAAACTCGACTACTTCAACTTCCGCTACTTAGGTGGCGAGACCCCTCTTTTCATCCGCAAGAACTTGCTCAACTTGACCAGAAGGATATACGTGCAGACGCCTCTTCCTGATGACATGGTCATACAGGATGGCGACCAAATTCTCCCTAAGCAAAATTACCCCAGAAACAAGATCAGGACCACCAAATATACCCCGTTGAACTTTGTCCCTAAAAACTTATTTTTTCAGTTTCAGAATGTTGCCAACGGTTACTTCTTGTTCGTTTGTATCCTTGGCGCTTTCCAGATTTTTGGTGTAGCATCGCCTGCTTTGAACGCCGTGCCATTGATTGTCATTGTGTTTCTTACCGCCGTCAGAGATGCCTTTGAAGACTCCAGAAGAGCCATCTCTGATAACGAGCTTAACAACTCCAAGGTCCATTTGATCACTGGCTTGGACAATCCAAACGTGCTTATTGGGAACGTCGGCCCATGGAGAAGATTCAAGAAGGCCAACTCCAGATTTTTTAGCAACTTGTTCTTCAACCACATCTTGCCGCTTTTTAAAAAGAAGAAGAAGGGCGCAGAAGGCAAAGAACAGGACGAACAACAGTTGCGTAATATTGCCGCCCAGAGGGAGTCTTTGGATACTGTCCACAGTAATATTTCCGGCGTAAACAGTGGCTACCACGAAAACCGTCTCTCCATACAAACCTCCAGGTTTTTGAATTCCAGAAACAAAGCCTCTGACATTGTTCCAGGCACCATAACGGATCCTCACATTGAACCAACCGGCACTGTCAAATTCAAAAACAAGTCGTGGAAAGATATCTATGTCGGCGATATTGTCAGAATAAGGCAGAACGAAGAAGTGCCGGCTGATGTGGTGCTTTTATCTACGTCCCATGATGAACAAAACTGTTACATTGAGACCAAAAACTTGGATGGTGAAACCAACTTGAAGTCAAAGATTGCCATGAAGGCTGGTAGTGGCTTAAAGTACGGTAATGATTTTGAAAGAATCAAATGCTGGATCGAATGCGACAGCCCAAACCCAAACTTGTACTCTTTCAAGGGTGTAATGCACTATCCTGACTATTCCCAAGGCGAAAAGCAAGAACTTTTGGAGTCCGTAACCATCAACAATGTCCTTTTTAGAGGTTCCACTCTCAGAAACACCAAATGGGCCATTGGTGTTGTTCTTTACACCGGTAGCGAGACCAAGATTATGTTAAACTCCGGTATCACCCCAAGTAAGAAATCGAAAATTGCTAGAGAATTGAACTTGTCCGTGTACATCAACTTTATGCTTTTATTTGTTTTGTGTTTTGTCTCTGGTGTTGTTAATGGTACGTTTTACAATGTCAAGAATAATTCGCGTCATTACTACGAGTTTGAGCCGTATGTTGACAAGTCCTCCGCCAGCGGTGTTATTGCGTTCTTTGTGGCGCTCATCTTATACCAGTCTTTGGTCCCAATCTCCCTTTATGTGTCTGTTGAAATTATCAAAACTGTCCAGGCGTTTTTCATTTGGTCAGACGTTAAGATGTACTATGACAAGTTGGATTATCCCTGCGTTCCGAAATCCTGGAACATTTCCGATGACTTGGGTCAGGTCGAGTACATTTTCAGTGACAAGACTGGTACATTGACGCAAAACTTGATGGAGTTCAAAAAGTGCTCTATTGGTCTCAAGAGCTATGGCCAGTGTTATACGGAAGCTATTATGGGTATGCAAAAGAGAATGGGGATTGATGTTGTGAAAGAGAAAGTCAGAATGGACAAGGTGGTTGCCGAAGACAAGGCATTAATGCTCAAATTGATCCAAGACAATATAAATTTTTTCAACAATGGTAATGAACATAGTTACATCACTCACTTGAATGACGAAAATGCTGCTTTTATTAGTGCAGATTACGTTAAGGATGTGTTGAACGCCAATAAGGTCACCACCAAACAAAAGGCGTTGAACGAATGGTTCATGACCGTGCTTGCATTATGTCACACCGCCGTCACCGAGGATGATCCAGAAGACGAAAACAAAAAGGTTATCAAAGCTGAGTCCCCTGATGAAGATGCTTTGGTCGGAGTTGCTAGAGATTTGGGTATCGAGTTCAGAGGTAAGAGCAAGGACACCTTGTACGTGACCAAGTACGGTATTGAAACGCCATACAATGTTTTGAATATCATCCCATTTAGCTCCGCCAGAAAGAGAATGAGTACTATTGTTGAAGTTTCGAAAAAGGAATTACCGGAGTACGCAAACTCGGATGTTGGTGAAGACGAAATGGTTACTGTTATTTTGACAAAGGGTGCCGATAACGTTATATTCGAAAGACTTCATGCTGACTCAGACGAAGAAACCTTGAACAAAACTGCTCTCTATTTGGAACAATTTTCCAAAGAAGGTCTCAGAACCTTGTGTATTGCTTATAAAGTTGTGCCAGACGATTATTACAATGACTGGGCTATAAGATATCACGAAGCTAACACTTCCGTTGCCGACAACCGTGAAGAGTTGATAGAAGCTGTTTCTACTGAAATTGAGCAAGACTTGACCTTGATCGGCTCGACCGCTATCGAAGACAGATTGCAAGATGGTGTTCCTAACTCCATTGCTCTTTTGGCTCAAGCCGGCATCAAGTTATGGGTTCTTACCGGTGACAAGATCGAAACCGCTATCAATATTGGTTTCTCTTGTAACTTGCTAGGCTCTGATATGAAGTTATTGGTGGTTGGTCTTACGGAAAGTACTGACACGGTTCCGCAGGAAGACGTTGCTTCATCAAATAGCTACGCTGACTTGACTCCAAAGAGTGACTACCAAATTATCGACGACAAAATCACTGATTACTTGGAAAAAGAATTTAAGACCTCTCTTAGGGATGAAGATGCCATTGACGAGGCTATCACTGAAGCCAAAAAGAACCATGATACCCCAAAGGGTAGCCATGCAATCATCATTGACGGCGCTTCTTTGAATGTCATTTTCGATGAGTTGAACGTATCATTGCAAAAGAAGTTTTTATTGTTATGTAAGAACTGCAGTTCTGTCTTATGTTGTCGTGTCTCCCCAGCGCAAAAAGCCCAGGTTGTTAGAGTTGTCAAGGACAATCTTAATGTCATGACCTTGGCTATTGGTGACGGCGCTAACGATGTTGCTATGATTCAAGCCGCCAATATCGGTGTTGGTATTGCCGGTGAGGAAGGTAGACAGGCTGTTATGTCCTCCGATTACGGTTTGGGCCAGTTCAGATTCTTGACCCGTTTGGTCCTTGTGCATGGAAGATGGTCTTACAAAAGATTAGCTGAAATGATTCCTTGTTTCTTCTACAAGAACGTGGTGTTTACCCTTACTTTGTTCTGGTACGGTATTTTTGTCAACTTTGACGGCACCTATTTGTTTGAATTTACCTTGATTATGTTCTATAATTTGGCTTTTACTTCTTTGCCAATCATCTTCTTGGCTGTGTTAGATCAGGACGTTAGCGACACAGTTTCCTTATTAGTGCCGCAATTATACAGAAGCGGTATTTTGGGCTTGGAGTGGTCCCAGTACAAGTTTGTCTTTTACATGTTGGACGGTATCTACCAGTCAGTGCTTTCGTTTTTCTTCCCCTACTTGGTTTACCGTCTTGGTACTTTTGTTGACAGAACTGGTTTGACCCTCAACCATAGATTCTGGATGGGTACCATGGTCAGTGCTATCAGTGTTATCTCCTGTAATATCTACGTGCTCTTGCAACAAAAGAGATGGGATTGGTTAAGTTTGATTATCTATGCGTTCTCCGTGTTGGTGCTTTTCTTTTGGACTGGTGTCTGGTCTGCTTCCACATACTCGGGCGAATACTACAGAGCTGCCGCGCAAGTCTTTGGCAATGTGAGTTTTTGGTGTGTGTTCTTCTTGGGCGTTCTTTGCAATCTTTTGCCAAGATTCCTGTTTGACACTGTTAGAAGGTTATACAATCCAAAGGATATTGACGTTGTTAGAGAGAGAGTTGCCATGGGTGAATTTAACATGTATCCTTTGGGTTATGACCCAACTGATGCTAGAAATGTTGAGGCTCATAGACAGCAAATGGAAGGCTATGGTTTAGGTGACTTTACACCAAATTCTGTGGACAGCTCTTCTTCAGATTACAAACAAAATGGCTCCCTGAGACAGCCGCACAAATTGGACTTAGTGGACGATGAGACAAGATTTGAACATAACACTTTGGTAGCGCGAACTGATAACCACTTGCGCGGCAATGCTGCCTCTGCATCGCCAGTCGAAGGCTTTAGATACCAAGAGCCTCTGACAAACTTGCCAAACGTCAATGAGGGCCAAGGTACCACCTTTGCCGATGCCACCGGCAATGATATTGCTGATAATGCTGAATCGACTCCTCCTCCACAACCACTTGTGCGTAAACCAACCGTCAAGGAGGTATTTAAAAACCCAATTGGCTCGATTAGAAGAAGACTCACGGTGTCAAAACAACAACGTAAGGGCGCAGGAACAGCTGAGACACCCGGCCTCAGTCCATTGGAACAGATGAGACTCACTATGATTAGAACTGGTGAATATACCGGTAGCAGAACATCGCTTTCAACCCACGAACTTCCAGGTCTTTCACAAGCTCAAAGTTTGATATCAGTGCACTCCAGACGTTCCCAATTGCATTAATCGGCAGAACCAATCTCTTAAGATGTACTAATAGACATCATCAGTTTCATTTATTTGCTGCTATATATTCTTGTGCCATAATCCTTCCCATTTCTAGTTGCCTTTTGTTCCTTTTTGTTGACTTCATTTACTTTTTTTTCGCTCTTTCTTTTTTTTTTTTTTGCAGAATCTGTGACCGTTTACTTGATTAATCAATCCTTTTCTATCCTTCTTTCGTTCTATTTTATTTCTCTTACTCTTATTCTAGTTTATCTTATCTCGCTTTTATCCTAATTTATCTTATCTAATCCTGTTCACATTTCTTAAAAACACCCATTCTAATTTTCTTAATTTCGCATACAGATAATTATATAGTTTTTGTTCATCATTCATTCTTAACGATCCATAGTTATGATCCATAGTTATGTTTGAGACTTTTAAAATTTTGTAAGCTAAACATTAACCCTCTTACAAGCCAACCTATGCTGCGCATCTTTCAAACTAAGGCAAACAGGGTTCTATTAGTGATTTCTGCCTAATAAGTAGAGGGATAATGATTGTTTATAAGGTATTATATATCGTGCGATAAAGAAAAACAAATAGAGAAAATCAAGTGACTATGGTGGTATCAGGACGTGAACAAAAGAAACGCAACAAACCAAAAAAATACGAGCAGGAAAACAAAAGCCGGCCTTTTTTGAATCAAAAAAAAAAAGAAAATAAGCAACAAATTTCGTGGACAAAAAGCTCGAAATCATGGCTCGGTTAGTCTAGAAACGCGGGAAAATAAGAAAATAATAAATGAATTGTATCAATAATAATAGCATTGTCTGAGAAATGAAGTTCATTCAAAGGCATTGATGAATTCCGGAGACAGTTAGCTCAACTCTTGTTGAAACTCAAGTTGATTTTTGGGGTTGGAACCCTAAAGTTGTAGCCTCCATCGTCTAACTTGTGTTTAGACTCAACACACCAACGGATACACAAATGGATGAGGTACATAAAAGATCCCATGGCTCTGAACGCTGCAAGGACAGCAACAGACCAAAGAATGAATGCAAGGTACTTGTTGCTGGAGGTTTCTCTGATATCATAGACTTGGGTAACAATCATTACTAACAACATGTTACTCAAAAGCCACAACAAAACAACTCTGGTTCGGATGTCTCTGTAGTAATCTTCTTCTGGGACTTCTTTTTCTGCCAAAGATTTGATACCTCTTGGTGTTTGTCTTCTGGATCTCAAATTAAACAAGATCTCCTCATATCCACTATCGATATCCAATTGTTCACTTGGGATTTCAACTTCCACGACTTCATGACCGGACTTGTCAGTCTTAATAATAGCTCTACCCAAGTCCACTGTTGGCTTGTTTTCACCCTTGGTGCCCCAGGAGACATCGTGGGTGTTGCAGAAAGCATAAATTTGCAAGGTGCAGGTGTAGGAAGGCAACATAAGGAAGTACTGAATAGAACTGGTGAGGATATGCCATGGATCCAAATAAACAATTGACATGATAGCATAGAGACCATATGTGGAGAGCAAGGAGACAACAATGTTCATAAAGGCAGAGGAAGAAGCGCCCAGACTCTTCTCGCTGAAAGTTTTGCCAACAAAGTAGAAGCCACATCCCACACTGTAAAGTGCACAAATCGTCAAAATGATCATACTTATGAAGTACAAATGCTTGGCGCCTTGGGGTCTGTTACCCATGGAAATGATAAAGATACTGGTAAGATCACAAAGACAAAAGTAGTTCAAAATTGTGAAAATCCAATAGCCGCCGTTATTTGGAATACTATTTGTATTTGCCAATGAACCAGCCAAGAAATAAAAAGCCAAATAAAAGTTACCCAAAGAGAAGAAAGAAAATAACAATTGGATAAATTGATAGAAAAACTCAATGTGTAAAAAGGTTTTTCTGACAAAAGAGTGATCGGTTTTCCAAATTTGGCGAAAATGAAGCTGCGAGTATAAAGCAGCAAAAAGGGCGCCGTTAAGCCATCTTCTTCTTTGAGAAATAAATTCTGACAAACTGTCCGGGACATCGGTCTCACCTCTGGCCAGCTTGACATATTTCAAAACCCATTTCTCGGACTTTTTTGCCACTAATTCCCAACATAAAATTCTGTCTTCTGCCAAATACATATTAGCAGAAAAAACATCTCTAGTAGCCGCGTCCGACAAAGTTTCGCCTTTGAAGTATGAGTGGAGAGGACCGGTACCGTCGGCATGATTTTTCAATGCGCAGTATCTGTAAGCAGATAACGCGCCTGGCAAGACAGAAATATAGCCAAAAACACTTTCAAGCGGTTTGTCCAAGATATTGGACATTTTATACTCGAAGTTTTGAGAAGCAACTAATGGATTCAAGAGATTCAAACCTCCTTTTTCTTTCATAGCAATAATTTCACCTGCAGCACCAGCAACATTGGAATCATTATCAAAAGCTTTCCACAAGTGGTAGACTGCATCCTTGGAAGGTCTGGTGCCCACATCCAAAAGGACACAAACGTTAGGGTCCAACACTGGACAGATAGCATTAAACAACCATCTGTGGGAGTTGATTTTCTTTTGATTTTTTTCTTTTAAGCAAAACAAGATTTGAACAGGAACGATTCCTTTTTCGGCACCTGAAAATTTTAAATCTGGGTCAATGGAGACCTGAGTGGTATATTCAAAAAGATGAGCCTTGACCTCCTTGGAATTAACGTAAGATTTGGCAATACCGTCCTGGTAAATACCCATAGCAGCTAAAACTTCTAAAACGCCTGGACAGATCTTTGCTCTACCGTCACTGACAATGACGACTTGCACCTTTTTCCACCCATCTTCGCCCCAAACTCTAGATCTTTTTCTAGAGCAGAGTTGTGCCACGTTTTTCATAACTGCATGCATAGTTCTGGTAAAAGCAACTTCGTCTTCATTGTACATGGTGACACAAATAACTATTTGAGTTTCTCTTCCATATTTGGCTGATCTTAATGTAAAGCCGTTCTTGATGAAGTCATCAGGATCCGAGGTACATGCCGTGTATCTCATGAACAAGAACTCGTCGTCATCTCTTCTTGGCAAAAAACTGGCCAACTTGGTTGGAACAGGGTTTTCCAAAACCAAATTACCTCTCTCTAGTTTAAACTCTTTTCTTAAAGCTTTATTTCTTCTAGGTTGTTGGGCCAAAGGAATGTCGGCATGCATGTTCCTGTCCAAACTTTCTACTGCGGACGATTGGTCTAAACTGCTGTTGTTCATAGCTATGATCTTTTGTCTACCAGTATACTCATCATAGTTGAAGTCAGCGGTGGACATTGAGGAAGTCATAGAGTAGGATGCGCCCAATTTGTTGTTGTTTTCAGCATAGTAGGCGGTCTTCTCGTCACTACCGGTATATGAAACAGTATCACTGTTTTCGTAGGAGTATCTGTATTGCTTATCCATTGCAACTTCCTCGAAAGGGCTTTTTTCTGAAGGAAGAGGATTGAACGGATCTTCGTCGTTATAAGCGGTATCAGGTTGGAGATTTGGGGTATTTTGGGATAAGTTGAAGCCTTCATTAGCTTTTGCAAAAGCAGTCGAGTCGAAAATGGGCTTTGGTGGAGATAGAAGTCTCGAACTAGTGGTAGTCGACCTGGAATTCATTGTTGGAGACCTTCTAAGAGGTGAGCTGTGAAGGGAGGTGCCGTCATCGTAGCTTTCTTCCTCTGCATCATCTTCCATGATGACAGAGGTGTGTTTTGCCCTTTTTGGAGATTCTAGTCTAGTCCAATTGGATCTATGTGTAGGCGATCTCGAAAGAAAGCTCGGAATTTCGTTATTGTTACTGTTGTTTTCCATTGCGGCTTGGACAAAGTTGTTTCCCGCAGCAGAAGAATTGAAAATGGTTGGAGAAGTAGCGAAGCTGGCGCTGTCAGGTATCTGGCTTCTTCTATTGAACGACACTGTTGGAGAGTATCTGCTTTTTGCCTTTGAGGGAGATGAGCTCTGGGAGTAAGATTCAAACTCATTACTATCGGTTTCTGGGAATCCGTTGAACTTGGAAGAGTAAATGGACTGGTCGTATTTCTTTGGGGACAGGTTAGTTAACGTTGGTTTTGGCTCTGTCAACAAGCTTGCCTTGGCAGGACTAGAGCTCCCGCTGTAAGGGTAGTCATAATCCTCATCATCGAAGGGATTAGCTGACATTTTTGGGGCTTCTTTTGAAAATTTTTGCAAAAAGCTGAATCTGTATAGCTGGTTTTCTTGGAGGTAATAACTATTGATCTGTTGAGAATCTCTGAATAAAATTTGTTTCAGCCTTTTAAAGTAACCAATAGTTCTTTAAGATAGCAAAGTAAAGTTCAAAGAAAGTTTCGGACTGTCTTTTCACGTTACAATATCTTTTCACACTACAATGGAAAGTAACGAAAATATATCGGTTTCTAAAAGATTCTTCAGTTAGTTAATGCAAATGCATTTGTTTATTTACATTTTCCGCATTGGTGTATTTACATTTCCCAAATAGGAAATCAAGTAGGCACAGTTTATAAATATTGAGACATCATCAACTGATAAGTCATGTGACAAAGTGGCTACATAGTTTGTTTTAACATCGGCTATTATCTCTTGAAAAAACCGCAACATTGGGTTATCATGGCAACCATAAATGCTCCTTAAGCTGTTTTGATTTTACGCTATGCTGGCTGTTAAGCTTTTCCTGCTTGTAAAGTTGCGGTTTTTGGACCAGATTTTTCTCGTTCTCGTTTCTTGCTGGATGCTGGTTTAAGCATTGTATGAAAACCACGAAAAAACATCGTTTAGTTGGATTCAAAATGATTACGCCCGCAGGAGGTTCTGAAAACGCATGGAAAATACGTAAAAAAAAAACTAAATAATAATTAAAAGGAAAAGAAAGAGATAAACAAATGTCAAAACCTATTTTTTACGATATTTTTAGTTTTCTACTTATTCTGGACTTAATGATTTTGGATCTCCTTTTTTTAATCTTCTAAATCAACAGCTCGAGAACAAATTATATTTAAACAAAGTAAGGCCTGCACGAAAGTAACCACAACAAATAAGAGCTGTTTGTACTCGCTAATGTGTCCGGAAATGTTGTTGACGTGCGTGACCGGATTGGCCTCAACCATCTTGTATGAAAAGTCCATGAAGAGTTTCTTGGTCATGAAGACAGACTTGACAATAGTGTATTTGCCGCCCCTGTAGTATAGCTCAATCAACAGCAGGGTCAGCACAAAAAAACTCCATAATTTGGCGGTGGCTCTTAAGTGAGCGTCAAACGTTTACTATCTAGGAAATCCGCTGTCAAAGTAGATGGTAAGGATGCACAAGGAAATGACAAGAATCACATTGCTCATGGGGACCAAGGTAGTCTGCTCAAAGGTGATAAAGATGCAAAAGCCAGTACCAGTCCAAGGATGGAATTCAGATTTAGTGAGCAATCTGCACATCTCATCCTTAACAACAGCAAGCATAGTTAAAAGGTAACTATAGGCTTTTATAGTAATTGTCTAAAGGATGAATCTGATCTTAATAAATTTGATGAAAATTTTATTTGCTTTGTTGAAAGCTGGATCTCTTGGTTTTGGAATCAAAAAAATATTGAGTCTAACTTAGTTTGATCATTTTCTTCGTCAATTTCAAAGTCACAATCATCATCAATTTCAAAGTCAAAATTATCGTCACCAAAGTAGTAGTTGGCCTCATCGCCCCTTTTTAGAGAAGCTGATTCGTTTAGATTGTTTGGCTCAAAGCTGTAAAGCTCCTTGCTTCCAAACTTTGAGCTTCTTAATTACTTGCTTCCTAACTTTTTGCTCATTAACTTATCGTTTCCTATAAAATTTTCCTTCACAGGCTACTCTTAACTGTCCCTTGTTCAAAGGTCAGTTAACCAGTTTCTAATTTTACTCATTTTGGTCTAATCTTGCAACAAAAAATTACATAAAGAATCATATCAGTCAACCTTTTTCAGTCAAATGTCAATTTAGAGTAGGATATAGTTTTTTATTGTTTTTTAGATCCGGCTGAAAAATTAATTTTTTTGCAGATTTGAGGAGAGCCTACTTAACAATGTTAGCATTCAATTCACCGCCTCATTTGTTCCCGTATTACTTAAAAACACAGAACTTATAGGCACTATGCTAGTGTGTAGATCCTCACAACGGCTGTTGCAGAAGCAGAAAAACTAAGATTGTTGGTACTATGCATCATGACCTTAAACACAAGCGTCACAAAAATCTAACAACTACCGCAATAGCAATACGTTGCCATAAATATCCGATTCTTCAGTGTTCCTGATGGGACTAGTAAGTGTTTGGCAGGCCTCACATAATTTTATGTCACACAGTACAAAAAACAATGACTTTACGGAATTATGCTAACGCAAACAAGTTCCGAAAAATCTGCTCAATCCTTGGCGTTGCTTGAGCGAGCCTGACCCTTTTAAAGTACCTTGTTCGCGACACTGGCACAGCAAAGCATGAAATTATTACAGTGTTTAGTCTTCTTACACAAATGCAGATGCACTGCAATAGCAGAGGCTGCTGCTCCTGCTATTTTATTCACCAGAGTACAAAAATAGAAATGTCACACATTACTATCAATCAGAGGCAGAAAAATTATTTAAAGCCTGAACTGAGTTGTTACAATTTTTATTAAATAACAATGCTAAATTTTTGAATTCAAAAGAAACTAGTAATCTAAATCCATAGAGCTTTCAGCTCTTTGGCCAGCAAGACTTTCTGCAACAAGTAACTCTTCTTTTATTTTGACCAACAGCTGTTCAAATAGTCTTTGTGCCACTTCACTATAATGAGGCTCCACGTCTTGAGGGGAGGTCGACGATGTTAATTTTGAAGACTCCAAACTAGTATGTCCTTGCCCTTTAGTCGTGTTTATAAAATAGTCATAGTTTAGTAATTTTGCAAATTCCGTGTCAAAAATATATCTATAATTTTGTTGGATAAATGCTAAAAATTGTTGAGCAAAAGATTCTTTAGCAACGTCGCCCTTGATTTTGTCCCAGCTTATCTCACTTAAACTTTTAGTTTTAGCAATAGAAGAATCTCCTCTCATGAATCGTGCTTTTATCAAATCAACTAAATGCCTCTTGAAAGAGCTTTTTCTGTCCTCAAATTTGATTTCAATAGATCTTTTAGTTTTCTTCAATTCGTTCAAACTTTGTGTAGCTAACATTTCGTAGATCACATCTTTGTGTTCTTGTAAGAATTTCTTATCATCATTATTGCTAGCGCTGTTTATACTGGACAAATCTTGATTTTCTTTGAGCAATTTGAAAAAAGCACTCCTGGAGTTTGTTAGAATGTTAAAGTTCTTCTCAACCAAGTAATTAAAAACAATGTCTTTTTGAGCTCTTAACAAAATGTTTTGCTCTTCAATTGAGTCCCGAAAAAGTTCCAATGGTGTAGAGCCGGTTCTTCCTAGCAAATTTTTGAACAGCTCTTCATTTTTGATAAACGGATAAATCTCTTTAAATGTAGTATTTACCGTGATGAGGTTGTCTTTCTTCATATCATTCAAAAATGCCTTGAAGTTGTCGCGGGCGATTCTATCGCTCTGGCGATTTTTTTGTTCCAACGATTTCAGTTGTGTCTTTAAATCTTTCTCCAAAAGATTAAGGTGTTTGGAATAGAACTTTAGTATATCTAGTTTATTCAAACGCTTGAAATTTTTATTTTGCTTGACTCTTTCATCTCTCGTAATAAGACTCAACAAATCATCCCAATTGCTTTCGGCTGTGAGTTGAGTTTTTAGAGTACCTTCAAAATACTCTTCAAATTCAGAAATTGCTTGGCGCTTAAACGCCTCTTCCTCTTTGTTGTGCTGCTCTCTCAAAGTGCTGACGTAGTTGAGAAATAAGGTTTTCTTTTCATTCTCAGAAAGAATAGAGTGGTTATATATAGGCTCATCATTTACTGCGCGCTTAAAAGTTTTCCACCTGGTGTAGTATTTGATGTCTTTAGAATGACTTCTTATCAACTTTTGGAAATCCGATTGAAACTTGTCCTTAGAGTTGCTGACTTTCAAAAATTCTCTCCTTGACTTCTCTAGCAAATATTCTTCAAATATGCTTTTTTTGGCCAACGTGTCATCTATAAGCCAATATCTGGGGTCCGTTATGAAGTTTTCCATGACTTTCTGGAATGACCATGAATTGTCAACGCCATTGTCTTCTAGTAGGTTAATGAATTTGGATTTCTGTGAGTTGCTATCCTGCTTAGCTGACGTCGCTACCAGGCCTTGTGGATTAATTAGCTTTGTGTTAATTGAGAAAATTTTGTCATAGGGTATGGTTGATGGAGTTTTATCAACATTGGTAACTGCACTCGCAGAACCTGGGGTTGTCTCGCGATGTGATTCTTGGCTTTCCGGAGTAGACGTGGCCTCGGTGTCAGCTGCTGGCACAGACGGCTGGCCGTTATTTTTAAGCCCTTCATCCTTTACAGGAAACTCCCAGGTTGTTTGCCTGGTTTCTGTATTGTAGTAATAGTACTTTTTGTTTTCCTTTGAAAAGTATTTTTTCCATGGAGATTGTTCAAGTAGCTTATCGAGGCGGTTATACAATTCTTTTGGTTTATCCCATGATGATTGTTTAGTTTCGCTATTATAGTAGTATATTCTACCCTCCTTGTTCTGGGCCTCTTTCCATGTCATCGTTGTTTTGGTGCTGCCTGGGGCCTGAAAATTGCAAGAGAAGCCAATACTTTAAGCGCTGAGTGTTGATGGCTTTTCACTCTGCGAGAAGAACGAAAAAAGAGTTCCGGTAGAAGTGCACGGGCATCAAATGGCTGCGCGCCTTCAGAAAGCGCCACTTTTGACTTTTTAACACACCTAAAGTCGCTACAACGAGATTCCCTCCAGCATAGCTCAAGCAACACGAATCAGAAGTCAGCACACACAGATAATGCCAGCAAATGGCGTCAGGCATTTTATCTTCTGATGAGATCACGGCCCTGTTCGGGCTCGATTGGCTCTTGGTAGTCATAGTGTTTCTTGCGCTCATGTTCCAGTTCAATAGACTTATTGGGTGGATACTCACAATAGTTGCTAAAGTGCTACTATGGAACCAGTACAAAGTCTCAGTGCATCTACAGTCATTCAAAATATCGCTATTAGCCGGAAGAATATTTGTCAAGAATTTCACTTTGGTCACAAAAGATTTTACTCTCTGCGTGTTAGAAGGGAACTTGACCTGGAGATACTGGTTTTTAAATGTAAAAGACTCAGAGTATAACCTTGTACGTAATGAGTTAGCAGATAGCGGCGGTGAGTCAAATTTAAACCCAAAGGGTAGGATGGATAATGAGAAACTCCCAGCGAGGTTTCTAGTGCAAATAGATGGGCTAGAGTTGTTTGTCTACAATAGAACTTACGCTTACGAATACGTGCTTGATCAGTTGAAGAAGGCGACAACCAAGAAAGGTGGAGGGGTTTTTGACGCTGACACTAATTTGAACCAGCCTCTTAATACCGATTTCAAGCAGCAGGTGAAGAAGACAGCTAACAAGAATGACATACCAAAAACTTCGGATGAATTTACAAGTGGAGCGGACTCCTCACTCGACAAGAACAACTCTAGTACCGATGAAAAAGCAAAAATACCCATTCTGCTTGACTCTTCTACATCACTTTCCTCCTCACCTTCAACTTTGGCAAAATTTTTGCCTGTTGAATTTCAAATTAATAAATGTGGTGTGGTCGTAGGTAATGAGAACACCACTTCAATTATAGTGTCTTCTTTTGCTAGCGGGACGGGCTCATTCGATATAGGGCAAGCTGCCAACGCGAGACTTGATCACTACAGGCACAATATTAAATTTGAATGGGAAAGATTTCTGACTCAATTCAAACCAAACGTTAGTTATAAAGAGCCTATCAGTTCCGCCCACCTAAATAGTAACAATTTCAACATTCATGAAGAATATATCCGCAAAAGAAGACAGAGGAGATTTAGGCGCTACAAAACTTTGTGGAACGAGTTTCTCAATATACTGCAAATCAAGTACCGAAAGAAGAAAAGCCGTTTAGAAGATCCACTCAGTACCGAAAATAACAAAGAATGGAAAGGCCTTCCTCAATATTTGAAAAATGACGAGGATGAAAATTTGCTCACAGACTACAACGATTTGAAAGTTCAGCTCTCACAGGAGTATGCTATCTATAGAACAATTGTTGATGCCGATAGATGCGAAATACTATACTATTATGACGTTCCCGGAAAAGTGCCGAACAAGGTCACCAACAGTCTTCCTTCTGTTGGTCCGGATATTGGTAACGGTGGAGATCCTCCTAAAACTGGTCTTAATATTCTGTTGCACGAATCGACGATATATTACGGTCCCTGGGCGGATAGACAAAGAATTTCTTTTTACAAAGTATTCTTTCCTCAAGCTAACAATTTTGAAGACTGCTCTCCTACCCCAAAGTTAAAACCTGGTGACACAAGAGTGTATACCTATTTCAATTTTTCCGTCAAATTCGTTGACGATAAGTCTATAATCAGGGTTCCGATGAGAGAATATAGCAAAGATCTTGCAAATTCAATATTGAATGCAAAGGAAAATCGTGCTAAGCAACAGAGCGAAACCGGAATTGAAGATAAGGAGCTCAAAAGGAAGAAACTGAAAGATTCAGCTAAAGAGAATTTGAAAAGACCTTTTGCTTGGGTTGAGTTGAAGCTTTTCAAGGGCAGTTCGGTAGACTTGAACACCGAATACGAAAAAGATGTCGATGGCAGCAACGTTGACATGTGCTTGAAACTTAAAGAGCCTGAGTTAAGATCCTCTATCAATCACAACATTTTTTACAAAGCCAAAGAACATTGTGTCAAAGTCAAAATAAATTTTCCCTTGGCTTGGAAACAAATAATTACGTGGAAGGTTTTTAATAGTTCTACAAATAGTGAACTTTTTCTTCTACGAGAACATGTGTCCTTGATATCTGATCTATTGAATGACTTTGCGACAATGGAAAATAGTCTCTTGAATAATCCTAGCGAAATGGTCAACTCGTATAACTCTTTTAGACCCTATGAGTATAAAGTTCAATGGAAAATGGTTAGCGGCCTTAAATTATACTTGAACATCAATAATCAAAACATTATAAACAATCCATTGGATTTTGATGACAATACTTATATCTGTTACCAAACAAATATGTTGGATATTAATTTGCTGGTGCCGATGCACGAGGTATTCCTGAAATCGCATTGCATCAATTATTGCATTGAATCTGATAAAGTTACCTTGATTTTAGATACACCTGCATGGAACACACTTCACACCTTTTTGAAAGACAAAGAGTTGGCTAACGGTACCGATCTAAGAATTGAAGGCTCTTATACATACCATAGCAGTATTGAGTTGAACTTGGTTGACGAGATTATAGTTAAATGCTTCCTATCAAATACCACTTTCCAAGCATATGGGTTCTTGGTAAAAGCTATCATGGACATCAAGGAAAACTATTTTGGGGAAAACGTTCATTTTAAGACATTGGAAGAATATTCGGAAAAGAAGCCAAACGGCGATGAATCTCAGCCAGAGTTGTCAAAGAGTCCAACAATCAGCCTGCAAAGTAATCTGACTTCGAGGTTTAACAGTGAGCCTAGATTCAAGACTACGAATCGGAATAAAATTCAAGAGCCAAAGAGAATCAGGCGTATTGAAAATGAGATTGATGTTATGTTTTCATTTTGCGTTGATAACGGCTGTGTGATATTACCGTGCAATATGTACGACTGCGATAATTTCATCGCAGCAAGACTTTCTAGTTTTGATATTGACATAAGATTTACGAACTATTATATGGACTTGCAATGCGATATATCCCCTTTGAAAGTTAAGCATGTGAAAAATAACCCTGAAGCTGTTCGCACTGCTGTCTACGATACGAGTATTAACAATAATCCTAATATGTTTATCAATGGCATCGTTATTCACGGGCATAGAATTTTTGGATTGCCGCCATTGGAGCCAACTTATGTTTGTAAGTGGGATATCAGCGCTGGTGCCATAACGATCGACTCTCAAGCAGACTTTTTGACCCTGTTGGGAGGAGTTGGTAAAAAATTTGGGTACACTTTCAAGGATTTGGAAAATTCACTAGTAGTCCTTATACCCGACCTTAATGACGTGACACTATTTTCTTTTAACTGCCCGTGTATTACGGTTACGTTATTTGACAGTATGGATGAGACGTGTTTATTCGTTTCACTAGAACCAGTTTCTATGAAAGCCGAAGATTTGGCAAACGACCGCTATACCATGCGGTTGGATTTCAAAGCGAAAAGCATAATAGTAAGAATAACGGAGAAGACATCATCGAATATACTTTTATATGCTACTACATCTGCTTATGTTACAAACTTTTGCAAAAAAAAGAATTTTAGTGAGCACAGGCGGCTACAACAGGAACATCTCAAACTGCACGATGGCCCATTTCACAGGCTGCCGTTTTTCCTCAATGAAGAAAATAGAGACGATATGTACAAAAAAAGTTACAGAAAAATCATGCCCTCGCTTTCTTTGCCTGATGTTGCACCTCCAATAACTAATCAAACCGTTGACTTCGTGTTTGACAAATTCCCATTTTCCAATGACTTTGTGGATAACTCTAGCATATTTGACGAAACCTTTAGTGCAAAATCAGGATCTACAGAAACATCTACGACAGATGAAGCCCTGGATAAAGAGAATCCTGATAGCCTATTGGAGTTTTTGCCGGACAAAAATCTCAAGGGACAAAGGTCCGTAAGTAAGAAATTTGTTGTGGGTGAAGAAGGGTATTTTCAAAACATAGATGAAGAAATATTGGCCCCAAGGCTTGATATGAGTGACCAGCGCTATGAATATGATAACTTTGTCATAAATCTTTCCAGCGTTGATGGTTTTTTATCGCCTCAATCGGTTGTTGCTTTTTCCAACATCTCTGAAGGGTTTGTGTCTTACTCAGCCAACAGCATATTGGATTCATTACAAATTGAAGTTTTACTTGAACTTCTAATAGCAGAACAAAATTTTTTTTCCGCAATAAGCGTGAGGCTCGTTTGTCCAGAAATAAATCTAAGATATGGCGAGCTATTGTCAACTGTCAGTATTTTTGATTTGGAATCACTAATTAACACTAATAAAGAAGACCCTCAGTGTGCTGCACTGATGCAAAATGTATTCAGGGAAGAAGTTGTTGATATTGCCATCAACTCGCCTTCATTAGCAGCTAGTTTCAAAAAAAAATCAGAAGGCGATTCTCTTTCTAAAGAGCAAACGCTCGCTTTGAGCATCTCTTCCATCCATGTGTCAGTAATGGATTTTTCTGCAAAGAAGTTTTTGCAATCGCTGGTGGCGCAAGCAGGTGTTGATGATATAGAAATTTGGCTTGATGAGGGCGGATCTCTTGTATCTTCTTTAAACTTAGAGACTTTTGATTGTGAGATATTTGCTCCTCGTGTTGAATGGTTGGCAGAATTTCTAAGAAAAAATGCTGAAATGTTACAGCCTGCAGTTACCAAATTAACTCAGATTTCGCAAAGAGGTAGACGGAACATCATTGAATTGATGTACAAACTTTCTATTGCCAGTGAGAAATACAAAATTTATCACGATCCTTCTGTTCTAACCAGGCCTACACATATTGTTCGTAACTCTGAAACTAAGCATGTTAGAACTTTTGATAGTTGGAGAATTCTTATCAGAATCCGTCACATTTTGCAGAATTTGCCTTCGAATTGGGAAGATTTTTTTAAATTGTCCAATACCAAAGGATGGCAAGACAGTCGTTATGCCCTCAATACTATTCTTAAAGTATTTTCGAAATGGAGAAGTTGGGAATTCTCCAATATTCGGCAGAACTACATTTTCCAAAAAGTATTCAAAGATATTCTTGCGGAGAAGATGAATAAAAATCCCGAAAACATTGGCTTTAGTTTAATTCTTAAAACTTTTATAATAAAGTTATCATCTTTTGAACAAGCGCCGGACATTGTTTTACTTGAAAATATCGAAGGAGAATTTTTTATGGATAATGATGCTCTCAAAGCTAGTTCAAACCTCAAAACTGCTTTGAATTTAGGACGCATAAATGTTTCAATTTCTCCACTAATCTTAGTCCTAGCGAAGCTTATAAATGTCTTCGAGAAAGTTGCAGAAAAATATGACCAAGAGGATAATAATAAGATTGAGACACATTCTGAGAGCGGCGATACATTTTCGACTCATCGTGGTTCTAGGAGACCTCTAGATATCACCTTTTCGTTTTCGGCAAAAGAGCTCAAAAATACAATCGTATTGGGAAAAATATCCCACATGTTTAGTGTTGAAGATGTGATATGCTCTACCTATGTTGTCACAGGTGAGCTTGATGATAATATATCATTTAGCAGCGCTGCTCACATGGGTTTAGGGAGTTCATTGGTAATGTTGGATAATGAAGTTGTTATTGATAACAAAATCCTGGATTGGAGTCTCAACTTTTCCAATGCCAATTCCATTACTAAGGGACTAAGCGTTGCGGAACTTTTTATTGGTACGATTAACTGTGACATGTCTCAAGGGTCAAGTACGTACACAAGATTGCTTGAGGCTTTTTATAACCATGATATTAATGTGTTGCTTGAAGCCAAAGCAAACTTTGCTTCGGCTTCTGGAACCAATGTTGTGTCCGGAACAGCCCTGTCTAGTATGAAGGCAAACAGCTTTTGCTCGTTAATGGGGTCATCGAAGTTTTTATTCTTGTTAGATATTCAAACGGTCCGATGGAGATTAGAAATTATGTCCCCTATTTTAATTGCAGGAAGCATGGATAATTTAAATTATTCTGCCACCTATCTGAATTATGGAATTCACTCTTCAGGCTCCTTTGAAAACTTTACCATTGACATTATCTACAATTTATATGCTAAACGCTTCCTCGCAAGGTATAAACAGTCTTTATATTCTTTTATTATCAAGGGCTCTTCAAATAAGGAGCCATTAGTTCTGGTTGACATGGCATGCGCAAACACAGAGCTTTCGATTTTCCTGTTGTTGCGCTCTATCGACGCCCTAGCTGACTCAAAAGGCCAAATGGAGATGCACATGCAAGGGTATTCTAGATATATTAACCTTATTCAAGAGAAGATATCTTCAGGTGGGCCAAAGCAGCCTGTCAATGACTTCCATAAAGACAGCGGCATTCTAGATTATTTGAGAAAAGTTTTGTTTAGAGTATCTTTGGAAATTGAGAACACAAACTTGACTACTGAGGTTGACGGAACGAAGGGCGTTTTGGAGTTCAGTAGCATATCTGCTGCATTAGGTAACTTTGAGCCTCCTGCTTTTGAAACTGAATTGTATCGCCGCACTCCGTTATACGGAAGTGTGGTGAATGCAAGCACCTCATTCACCGTTATTGACCCATTGGTTCCCCAACTGTGTGCCAAGGTCGTTGATTTTAACTTCAACGCAGCAATTAGTAGCTCAAAAGATTCAGCTACCTCAAAGCAGACCGTTGAGATATCTACAGAATACTTTAGATGCTCATTGAATCCTTACACCTTGGTGAAACTATTACAAATTGCTGCCCGTATCAGCTTGCTCCTAGACGACTTGAAATCTGATATAGGGAAGGATGCTCCTGTTATTACAAAAGTCTCCACGAAAGCTGCCGAAGGTAACGCTACAAATGACGCTACCAATACAGTTGACAAAAATGAAATTGACTTTGACCCAAACAAGCCATTCGGAAAATTTTCAGTGCACATCCTATGTTATAACTTTTGTCTTGGCTGGGTTTACAATGATTATGAAACAGAACGTCAAGAGATTGTTCTTGGCTGCGAGCGTGTATATATTATCACAGAAGAAACTGCAGGAAAGCTCACTATAGTGGACGGTTACTGTTCGACTACTAGCCGTAGCAATTTTGAAACAAGACCTATTCGGTACAACAAAAAGCAGAGGGCTCTTCTACCAAATGTCCAATTGGTGTATTCTATCACGAGCAATGCGAAAGGCAAAAGAAATCTTCACGTCAAGATGACGGGTGAAGTTTTGGATGTGCGGTTGGTGTCTGAGTATGTTCGTGGCAGTGATAAGTTTATAAAGTCTATAATAACCACGCAAAAACTTAAGGAAGAGCTTGTGCCTGATATTGTCCCCGTGAAAACGAGCCCTGTTATGGAGGAATCGGGCTACATGGAATCATTGAGTTCGCTATTCACTTCGGTTGATTCCGCTGTTGCTTTTGCTGGTGCCTATGTTAAAATAGAAAAATCAAGCAGCAAAAACGCCGCATTGGAATTACACTCACCTGCAATGGAAGTAACATTTGGCTACAAAAAGGTGATTGGCGTAATAGAGCACTTGATTAGATGTGAAGTAACAACATTTGCATCCGATAACTTTTTGGATTCGAACTGTGTTCCTGTGTTAACAGATCTTTTGAATGGATTCAACATGTTGATGAAGGAAGAGTCACTAAAACATAGTGGTTTTAAGGGCACGAGCGAAACCAATGCAGCAGCGGTGAAAAAGACTGAAGAAAATTTGTCCCACAGGCTGGAAAAAGATAAACCGTTGGAAGTTAAGGAAAATGACAAAATGGGAGATTCTTCGTCTCCAATTAGTTTTGCAGCTTTGCTTAAAAATATTGATTTCAATGGAGTGCTTAACATACAGCCCCAAAGTTTGAGTTTAAGTTGCGCTCCAGCTGCTAAAATCAAAGCGATAGTTGCCACTAAAGGTATCAAACTCCAGCTTTCCACAGTTGAGGATACGGAAAAACTAATTACAGGGTCTTTACTTTTCGAGGAGATGACTGCGCAGTTGCAGCACGTTTATTCGCGAGAAGTCAGTGGCTCATTCTCGGTTGGTAAGATTATGATTAATGGAATACTTCAACAACAGGAAAAGGCACTCAAAATCTTTACAATGGGCGAGATTTCAAAAGTTTCCTCGTATATCAAAGTCGATCAGTTGCAGGACTTGAATGTATTCAAAGATATATGGATTCCGAAGAACAAATCAACGCCAACTGATGAGGACTCATTTATACCTTTCCAGCATTCCAAGTTACCGAATATTATTGTTGACCCGTACCAAAATGAACAAAACAAGGCTAGTGGTAAAAAGCCGAGAAGCAGAACATTCGCCGAACGAGTGCACGAAGTGTCCACCACGAATGCGTATCCCTGGAACGCCAACTTTGTTGTCTCTGATGTGAGCTTGGTTGTGGATCTTGGACGGTCTTTGGGTATCGCATCTTTGTTACTTGACAAGATCTGGCTTGTGCAGACCAAGAACTCCGAGTGGGAGCAGAACTTGACCATGGGGGTGGACGCTCTTGTATTGAAATGCGAGGGCCGATTGGCGTCGGAGATTGCGCTTCGAAAATTGAGAATGAATTCTGTGATCAAATGGGCAAATATGGGCGTGTTTTATGAGATTCCTTTGGTGTTCCTTTCTGGCGGTATTGACGTGTTTGAGATTATTGTTGGGTTTGATTACCATATATTCTTTGTGTCCAATATTGACCACGTGTATCTTAGTTTGTTCAACCAACGAGATCAGGATGAAGCGCAGCTTGACCGATTGTTTGGTACCGCTAGTTTGGAGCGGATCAATGTGTACTCCACCTGTTTGGCGGCGTCGAGTTTCATGGACATTATCAATGCGTTTTTGAGAATCAGAGCGGATAACAAGTCGTCCTACAAGGAAGTATTAAGGGATGCGGGCAGTTTAGGGCTCAAACCGGAGAAAAACAGCGAGCGAGACTGGAGTATTTTGGAAAAGTTTACAAACTTGAAGACCGAAGTCGGAGTGACAATTGAAAAATTCTTGCTCCAAGTGTATCCTAGTTCCCTTATCGACACTGATGTCTTGGTGGTAAACTCTGGACGGGTGAGTGCCAAGTACATTAGACGCTTGGCAGAAAACGAGCTTTCGTCGAGCTTGAGTCTCCATTGGAACAACTTGGACGTTGCTCTCTCGAAGCTCAGGGTTGCATTCAAGGACAAGGTGATCAGTACTGCGAATATTGACCGGTATGTGAAACACACTCTTAAGGCGAGTGGTGGGGCGATATTCTTGTTGCCGTTAGTGTCGATCGCGATGGAGACGACCCAGTTGACGGGCAGCAAGGAGATCTGGTACAAATTTGACAGCAGCTTTGGCGGCACGGTGGACATTCGGTGGAACCTCGGGTCGGTGAGCTTCATCAAGGCCATGTACGTGTCACACGAGCGGGCGCTCTCGGCACGTCTAGCGAAGAACAAAGCGTTCAACATGGAATCGGATACAAATGAGGCGATGCACAAGACGGAGGAGACACTCGAGTCGTTGCGGATCAAGCAGAAGTTTGAAAAGGCGGAGCATGACAGCGAGTACGTCTACGTGGCGGTGGAGCCGCCGCACATTGAGCCGCCGCGGCTAAAGGAGTTGGGCGACGTGACGCCGCCATTGGAGTGGTTTGGGCTCCACCGGAAGAACTTTCCAGCGGTGACGCACCACTTTATCATCTTGCCGTTAGAGCAGTTCGTGATAAACGTGGAAAAGCAGTACAATTCTGTACTCGGTAAGGCATGATTTCACGGACTTGTTTTTGCCACTTGTTGTTGGAAGCAATGAATGTTTGGTGTTGTTAGTGCTTGAAAAGGCGCCTTTCGAACTTTTGGTGCTTTGCTCTTTATCGTTTTGTTTTTGCTTATACTATATACATTATTTTGTACCAATAATACTCACAAAATTTATAGATTTTTACTACAGCCTAAATGTAGCTTTATATATTCAATGCTGAGCAAATTTTGAGACACTGAAGGCCTGAAGGGCCTTTCATATTGAGCTTACTGCTTTCGAAGAGCAGTGGTTATAAAGCGCAAAATCATGAGATACATTCGCGATCTTGAAATGAGCCATATAGCTGGTATATGCATTTCTCGAGGAGCTTCGATATAAGCAGAGACATCTCCCAAACCAGATATAAATAGCTAGCCATGGATGTATACGCTTTCAGTGTTTCAGATATTACGTGTCATAATTTCTGTTAGAGGAAGCTTCACTAGGGATCTTTTTAATCTATAGTTACATGCTTTGTGTGTTTATTTATGTTTATATACACACCTTACACGCCAATCAAGCTGTTCCTGTAGTGCTGCAAGTCTTGCTTGCTCTGGACCAAGGAGACCAAGTTTCTGTTCAAGGGTGCGCCGCCCTCGGCCAAGGAGACAAAGTACTGGTTCAAGTAGTAGAGCTCCAATGACTTCTTGCCGAGCTTGAAGTCCTGGAGCATGGAAGAGTAGTTGTGCTTAGTCAGGTTCAAGATGGCCACGATGACGGCCTCGAGGCGCCGCAGATCGAGGATGGTGTTGACGGTCAGAAGCTGTGACGGTGTGAGGGCGCTGTGGTGGAAGTAGTGCTCCTTGAGAACGGCTATGTCCTCCTTGAGTAAGCTGACGATGAGGGTATGGAGGGCCGGCATCTTGAGAAGCTCGCCGTTGGCACACTCAAAGAGGGTCGTCAAGGGGTTCACGACGGCGTTGACGATCAACTTTTCAAAGTATGCGAGCTGGAAGTCGAGCGGGTCGGTGATGTAGGAGACATTCAAGTCGGTGTTGAGGATGTCGTTAATGATCTGAGGAAGGGGGCCGCTACTGCCGCTCTCGGGGACTGGTTTGCTCAGTCTCTTGGAGGGTTGCGCGTCCTGCTCAAAGTCTCGGAGCTCATTAAGGGCCGCCTCCTGGCTGTGGCGCGGACCTCGAGAGCGTCCGATCCATGGCTGGAAGCGGCCGATCTTGATCTCTCCGGCACTGCTGCTGACGTGGTTGTAAGCGAACCGGCTCTTGTCAGTTGCGTGGATGCCGTGGGTGGTGATGGCCTGGAAGATGTTGGCGGGACGCTGGGCGCGGGGCACGCGGCGCCAATAGCTCTGCCAGAGCTGCTCGACGACGCCGGCGCCGTTCTGAACAAACACAACGTTGGTGTTTCTTCCAATGAGATGTATGATAGGTATCAAGGCGTCGAGGGTCTGGTGGGCCTTGGTGGCGACGACCAAGTTGTCGATGGTGGTGGAGGCGCTGTCAGCCGCTGGCCAGAGCCGGCCAGCGGCGGCCATGCTGCCGGAACTCTTTCTGAAAAGCTCGACCAAGCTGTGCTCCTTCGATACGGACGCGAGTTGCTGGACTGTGACGGCGTCGAAGGTACTCGTCACGGCAGGAACGTCCCTGTTGGGGTAGGTGATGGTGAGGGTGCTGCCGTTATGTTGGAACTGCTCGAGACGGCGCTGCCCGGAGAGGATGAGGACGACGTTGGCGGCGGAGACCCTACGGAGGGCCAGGGCGACGAGGGCGCCGACATTGCCGCAGCCAAGGACAAATATCATGGGGGAAATGCTGGCGACAGAGACTGAAGAGTGGTTTCAAAGAATAGCTGATGGTCATAACGATGTTGAGTTTTGCAGTCTCAGCCTCGAGGGGTCACCCGGCCGGCGGAGACGGAATGGCTCGTCTTTACAATAACCCTTCAGCATCATCGCTATCACCATCACTATCACTACCGTTACCATTACCATTCAGCCATTGCCACAGCATAGCTACCGCCACACACCACAAACCACCACTATGAATATTGTTAAGCTACAGGTATGTTGCCGTTGTTGTGATTGCCCCCTTCTAAGCACCTGTCACTAACCGTTTTGCAGAGAAAATTCCCTGAGCTCGAGCAGCAGGATCTCTTCAACGTCATCGAGAGGTTCCGTCAGATCGACATCGACGACAAGGGCTGGGTTGACAAACAGCGCGTCATCGAGGAGGTCTCGAAGGCCGGCACCGACTCCTATGACAACGTGCGCCAGACCCTCAAGCAGGTCGACGTTGATGCCTCGGACCACGTCGAGCTCGAGGACTTTGTTGAGCTCCACGCTAAGTTGAAGCAGAGCAAGGCGGGGCCTTCGCCTTCTGCCGGCGTCAGTGCCGGCAGCGGCGGCGCCGCTGGCCCTAGGGCCGGCGGCTTGGTTCACAAGGGTAAGGGCGCCAACGCTAAGATCATTGTCTCGAGCCGCGCGGGCACCCAGCACACCATCAACGAGGAGGAGCGCGCCGAATTCACTAAGCACATTAACAGCGTTCTTGCCGGCGACGCCGACATTGGCGACCGCTTGCCATTCCCAACCGACACCTTCCAGATCTTTGACGAGTGCCGCGACGGCTTGGTCTTGTCCAAGTTGATCAACGACTCTGTCCCGGACACCATCGACACGCGTGTCTTGAACTGGCCCAAGGCCAACAAGCAGTTGAATAAGTTTACCATGACGGAGAATGCCAACATTGTGATAAACTCCGCCAAGGCCATTGGCTGCATTGTTGTGAATGTGCACTCCGAGGACATTATCGACGGCACCGAGCACTTGCTCTTGGGCTTGATCTGGCAGATTATCCGCAGAGGCCTCTTGAGCAAGATTGACATCAAGTATCACCCGGAACTTTACAGATTGTTGGAAGAAGGTGAAGAGCTAGAACAATTCTTGAGATTGGCCCCTGAGAAGATCTTGCTCAGGTGGTTCAACTATCACTTGAAGCAGGCCGGCTGGCACAGAACCGTCAGCAACTTTAGCAAGGACGTCGCCGATGGCGAGAACTACACCGTCTTGTTGAACCAGTTGGACTCCTCCTTGTGCTCATTGGATCCATTGCAGACCCCAGACTTGTTGACCAGGGCCGAGCAGGTCTTGCAGAATGCCGAAAAGTTGAACGCCCGCAAATACTTGACCGCCACCGCCCTCGTTGCCGGCAATCCAAAGTTGAACTTAGCCTTTGTCGCCCATTTGTTCAACACCCACCCTGGCTTGGACCCGGTCGAGGAGACCGAGAAACCAGAAATCGAAGAGTTTGATGCCGAGGGTGAGCGCGAGGCCCGTGTCTTCACCTTGTGGTTGAACTCTCTCGAAGTCAGCAGCCCCGTCGTCAACTTGTTCGAGGACTTGAAGGACGGCACTATCTTGTTGGAGGCCTTCCAGAAAGTTCTTCCGGGCTCCGTGAACGACAAGTACGTAAACAAGAAGCCGGCCAACGGCCGCGAATTGATGCGTTTCAAGGCGTTGGAAAACACCAACTACGCCGTTGAGGTCGGCAAGGCGAACCACTTCTCGCTCGTGGGCATTGAGGGATCGGACATCCTCGACTCGAACAAGTTGTTGACGTTGGCGCTCGTGTGGCAGTTAATGCGCCGCAACGTGATCCAGACTTTGAGTCAGTTGGCCAAGGACGGCCAAACCTTGAGCGACGCCGACATCCTCAAGTGGGCCAATGAGACGGTGCGCAAGGGCGGCAAGAACAGTCACGTCCGTTCCTTCAGCGACTCGTCCTTATCTACCGGTTTGTGGTTGTTGGATGTCTTGAACGGCTTGAAGCCAGGCTACGTCGACTATGACTTGGTCACTCCAGGTAGAACCGACGAGGAGAAGTACGCCAACGCCAGATTAGCCATCTCTATTGCTAGAAAGTTGGGCGCCTTGATCTGGTTGGTGCCAGAGGACATCAATGAGGTGCGCTCCAGACTTATTTTGACCTTTGTAGGTTCTTTAATGTCGCTCCACTTGTGACCCCTGAATTAGCTAGTGTTATTCTCAAGATTAGATTTGTTTGAGTCATCTAGCTTTTTAAATCTTGGTACATTTGGCTCGGGTCAAACAGTGGTCTATCTATTTTATCTTTATTATTCTTACTCTTACAGAATTCGTCAATGTTGCCGATTGACCTTTTTTTTTTACTAAGATCAGTTTGTGTTTTATACTAAATGAATGAGCGGCGTTCTACCGGGATGCTTGTAGTTTTCAAAAGACGTAGGCTCGCGCCAGGACTTGAGTTGAAAGAGGTACCAATAAAGAAAGAAAACGGTTACGGTGATTACACCAATACTGGCAATGGTACTAATACATACTAATAGCATTAGTAGCGATAATAATAGCAGCCGCCATTACATAATGACTTCTCTTTTATTACATAATAAATATAATAATTTTACGTAATATTCTGTGAAAAGCGAAAGCGTTGCGGAAAGACAAAGAAAGGCGCTACGTGGATGGAGAGAAGCTCAAAAGGCTGGAGATAGTAAGAATAACAGCCGACAGCATAGTGTGCTACCTACAAATACAATAGATAATGGTATGTGTCAGTACATATAAGAGAAGAAGGAGGGAGATGGAAAATTCGGGTGTTTGAGAGTGTGTTGAAACGTGGTGATAGTTCATGAATGTTATATACTGACGAACCAAATGTCAACATGTGCAATGCTCGGTAGGTGTCTCGGGATGGCAGCAGAAAGAGAAATTGTTATCTTTTGTACTATTAAGCATCCCCGGAAGACCAATTGAACATTGTGCTTGTGGCGCTCTTTAGTCCCAATCGCTCAAACCATACTTAACGGCCGTCAGACACTCGTTGACGGCGGCGCTCTCTCTCGAGGACTTTGCCTCCCAGGTTGCGGAACGCCACAATGACCCCGAAATCGAGGCCCAGAAGACCCCGGAGGTGCTCTTGAATCCGATCGTGGTGTCCCGAAACGAGAATGAAAAGGTCTTCATTGAGCCCTCTATCAACTCGGTGCGGGTTTCCATCAAGATCAAGCAGAGCGACGAGATTGAGCACATCTTGGTGCACAAGTTCACGAGATTCTTGGCGGCCAGAGCCGAGCAATTCTTCATCCTCAGACGCACTCCTATCGCAGGCTATGACTTGAGTCTCTTGATCACAAACTTCCACACAGACCAGTTGGTCAAGTCCAAATTGGTCGACTTTATCATCGAGTTCATGGAAGACGTCGACAAGGAGATCAGCGAGATGAAGTTGTTCTTGAACGCCAGAGCCAGATTCGTCGCCGAAGCATACTTAACGCCATTCGATTAGAAGGAGAAAAAAGCGGTGCTGCTTAAAGATGTTTTATATAAAGTGTATTAGTTCATGTCTATCATGTTAATTGGATGGGATATTTAAATTGAGATTTATTATAGGGAGCATCTAACTTTTGAAAATTGTGGCCCATTGTGCATTCTACGTAGGTTGTCTGGTAAAGAATTAAAGCTCGCAAGGTCTGAATAACAACAAAAGGAGATCAGACTATGCTATTTATTATCTCCTTATCAGCTCTACATACCGCCTGTTTCGCATCCTATTCCCAGTGCTTTTACACAAGACACAGTAAATAATATACAAATACAAACAATAAACAACGTTTGAAAATTCCAATGTATAAAGCTACCGACCCACAGAAACACCCAATCCAAGTTTCTTTTCCAAATTACTCCTCGTTGGACAAGATGGCCGAGATGCCCATGATGGCAATCATCGCGTACTTGAGATACTCTTTCTCGGTGATTAAGATCGTGATGTAGCCCGCCAAGGGAATGTACCCTTTCACAACGCCCAAGATGTCGTCGTCCCGATTCAAGTACACTTGGTTCTTTTGGTACAAACTCAAGTCGTTCACGGGGTTGTTGTCGCCTTTAGTGAGCAATAACTGCTTGCCGCTAGACCGGTGAAGCAATGGACTCTGCTCCTTTGCCGCTGGCTTCTCTGTCTTTTTGCTGTTCTTCTTGGTGCTGGAACCCTTCTTCTTAGTGCTCTCCTTGTTTTCATTGTACACAACGTGATGTTCGTTCATGACACGGTGCACGATCGGGATGCTCTTGTCCTTCACTTGGTACACGACCACATCACCCACTTTCGCAAAGTTGTCCCTGTTGCTGAGGAAGAGCACGTCACCACGTTGAAAAGCTGGCTCCATCGAGCCCGAGAGGACGACGACGATGGGCGACTCGCTAGAGGTCACGACGGAGAGGAGCTTCCAGAACATGTAGGCGCCCGCGAGCACGAGGCCAAAATTGAGTCCCGAGTGCACCTGCTGGCGTATCTGACGGGGATGAAGCATTGTGACACTATAGAGAACTATGATAAAGAGCAGTTATAGGTAACACTTGTTGTTGGACGTGATGAAGAGATGATAAAAGAAGGCAGCTGATGATGTTGACGTTCTTTGACGACGTGTGCCACGGAAGTTTTAAGAAAATGCGTTTCTAAAAAGCGGCCGAAAAAACCAAATCGATGCTTTCAGGTCTCCTAACATTTCACTAACAGCAAAACACTATCTTCATAGACCACCCATAGAATAGACCCTCCCCACATATCACCACAGTATCCACCCATCATGTTCCGCGCAATATTAAAGTCCACAAAACTCAAACCCTCCCTGCCCGCACAAAGGCGCCTCCATCCCACCACCCGCGCTCTCTCCTCCTCTTCATCCAACCCCGCCTTGCTCCGGTCCTCCATTAAGGTCAACTGGCTGAACCCAGCCGTGTACTCCCTTGTCCTTATCGTTCTTTTTGGCTCCCAGGTGCTCAACATTATCAGCATCAAAAAGGAGACCGCGCAGCTCCAGCACCGCTACGACGAGAAGATCCGCGTCTTGGAACAGTGCATAGCTAGACTTCGTGTCGGCGAGGATGTCAATGTTACAAAAGAGCTCAGACGGATCCAGAAGGTGTTCAAGAGCATCGAGTACTTGAAAGCGAAGGACTACGAGGCATTGGAGCGGTTGAATGATGAGTATGACAGGGACGAGGAGGCCACTAAGGAGCTCAATGACAATTTAGGGGAGTTGTTCAGGGAGTCATTGTTCGATGATGGAAAGATGACAGAGAAGGTGATGGCGGCTCAGCCCGTTGATATAAGGGAAGAGGAAAGGATAGAAGAGCCAGTGAAAACGATAGTTATCAAGGACGAGCCGGGCGCTATGGAAGATGCCGCCAGTACCAGAAAAATCACAAAGTTTTTGTAAAGTGATGGAACGTCAATATCCAAAGGCGCTTAGAATCACCCAATTCAATCTACTCGAACCCATAGACGCCCTGTAAATAATAATTGTGGAATTGATGAGGCGAATAAGCACCTGTTACATGGCATATTCTCTTTTACGGATTTTCACTTTCCAAAAGTAAAAAAGCACCAGCATTCTTATTACTAGCTCATATCGAGAATGTTAAGGTCAGTATTTGTCTGTTAAAAAGATATCAGAAATGACCCAAAATGTCGACATGCCTCGTTTAAAATAAATTACCAATGAAGCATTCGAAATCCGAAACCGCTTTTACATTTATTGATGGTTGATATCCTGTTTGAAGTTAACTTTGTCATTTGTAGTAAACGATTGTTTATCTGAGTTTTTTGTTTCGGTTTTTACCTTATGTTATGCTTTCTTCTGAACATGTTTTACTATTCTTTCTTATCTATAATAAACGTTTCTTAGTATCTTGACTCAATTCTATCGTTTTTGGCGAGCTTTGTGTAAATTTTAACTTAGGTAGTACCTCAAATAGAAAGGTAAAGGTCGATAAATTCTCCTTAAGAGCAGGATATCCAAATCTGTAGTGTTGTGTATAGTTAATACTGGAAACATTGTTCAAAGATGATACTGTTTAAAAAGTGACAGTCATGTAAAAGTAAAATTAATATATTGAAATGAAGGAAGGCAAAAATTATACATAAGACGAAAAGACACAAGGATTGATAAGAAAAACAGAACAAACAATGGGAAAAACTACAATCTAAGTGTTGAAAAGTAAATTCGGGACCTGTTAGCGTCGAGAAACGTCAAGCAAAGAAAGGAGTAGAACAATAAAGGAATGTAACAGCAAAGGAATGCAGCAGCGAAACAAAATAATTTGAAATCTATCATGTAAAATGCTCAAAAGGAGTTTGACAAAATCAAGACCACAAAAAGCTAGGGATGAAAAAAATAAGACAAACACAATAAATCTATAATGGGTAAGGGACAAATTATAAGAAAAAAAGAGGAAACACAAAAAGAAAAGTCAATAAAATGAGGAAAGCAACGTGTAAATTGAATGGTAAGCATGAATCAGGTTCTAATGGTTTGAAGTAGCATGAGGAAAAGTGGAAAGCAAACGGCAAGCAAAATCTCAACAAACATTAATCTATGGTTATGAAAATAAACATTCAAACCACGCTTACTTGGCCGAAAAGCTCCTGACGAAATCAATGTCAGCTTCATTCAGTTCTTTCTTGTAGCACCTGACAGGCGACATTGATTGCCTTCAAATCGTAACATCAATAAAAGAAGCATTGGTACAGTACTAGACTGCTTTCTTTCAGCCTGTACCTTCTCCACCTCTATAAGTACCATTGATAAGTGGAGTTATCGAATTCGTAGCCAACGGCAAATCTTTTTTCTTCATTCGCTGAGATGGCACTCGATTACCAGTTAAACCATTATTGGAAAAATCTTATGTCTCACTATAAGGGAGTTCATCATTACTTTTTCTTCAGATTTCAATTATCCCCACCACCACTTTCTTTCTTGCTGCCATCGCTTTGCTTTTCGTTGCTACCGCCATTTTTATCATTATTACTAGTATTATTGCCAGTACTATTCTTGTTATCAACATTACCTCCGGTGTTGCTCTTCTTGTTTGCATTGACGTTCGTGGCACCGTTCAGGGCGGCTCTCATTTTATTGTTACTATTGACAGAGGTAGCAACCTCATTGCCATTGCTATTCTGATTACTATTCTGAGGATTATTGTATGCCATCTCAGGACTCAATCCCGGTGTAGATCCCCCACCTGCATGCGGTCCTTGACTGAAGGGCGTGCCGGGGCCCATGCCTACTGGAGAATTAAACGAATTCATCATGCCCGGTTGCCCCTGGACGTTATGCGGGAAATGAGCGTTCGTGCTGGTTAATGGAGAGTGCATTGCATGCGAATCATGCGGACCAGGGCCTCCTTGAGAATTAGGAGGAGGAATTGGCCCCACTGGCCATGAAGGCGGAGGCGGTCCTAAGCCAAAGGAAAACGAGCCCCCAAATGGCCCGTTTATTGGAGGCGCCATACCTGGCGACGGCCCTGGTAGACCCGCTTGAGAAGGACCGGGAGGGCCAGGAGGGAAATTCATATTCATACTCATGTGCTGAGGATTTGGCATCACTGGAGGTCCATGGGGATGTTGGGACAAAGGCTGGAACAGCGGCTGGCTGTGATGCCTCTGGTTCATGAAATTGCCGTTATTGTTTATGCTGTTAGAACTTGCAGCGATGTCGCCGTTTACAAGTTCGGGTATCTGGAGGTAAATGGTGTCAAACTGGCGGAGCGCTTTCCAAGCATGATAAAAGTTTTTGGCAATGATCTTCAAGCACCAGCGATAATTGACAATTTGGTCCTTGTAGAAACTTTTTTCACTAGCATCCACGCTTGTGACGAATAAAATCATGGCAAACGTGCCGATAAGCGCAAAATCGCTGCTGGCGGGAGCATACCAAAAGGAGTGTATATGCTCAGACTTAAGCTGGGTGATAAAGTGTATGGCGGCACTAATACGGGTTTTAGCGGCGGTTCTGCAAACGTCGATTAGTTCTTTTGGCTCAGTGTAGGTGAGCGTGGTGATAATTTTGCGATGAAGGGTAATTTCTGCAATAAAGTAGGCTAGTTTGAGGTAGGCGTTTGAGTTTGGCGAGCGATGGTGGTGGCTCGATGATGATAGTTTGTGAACAGATGAATCCACTGGCGAGGGCGACAGTTTGTTATTTGGGTCTGATACTGGAAGGTACCCGCTGGTGTCTGCTAGCTGCGGTGGAAGTGATGAATGCCAGCTCCGAAGCTTTAGCTGGAGCGGTTTTGCCGAGTCAAGAACTTGTTCAATGCCATTTGGATTGCGAGAGGCGGACAAAGAGTAAAAGCTGTTTAAAATCTCGGAGAGGATCTTGGATAACTTTATGAGCTCGATAAAAAACAATTTGCCGAGGTCTGAACCATCATCAGTAGTGTTATTGTTATTGTTATTGTTATTGTTCATGTTATTATTGTTATTATTATTGTTCATGTTGGCGTAACCCACAGAGTGCATTGAAGAAGTAGGAGAAGGGCGGTTAATATTGGTGTTGCTGGTAGAATTTACCCTTATGTGGAAACTGTTAGCGTTGGACTCAAGAAAGTCATCCATGGTCAAGTCGTTGACAAGCCAGTTGACTCCAGGGATCAAATGTGACGGTCTAGACTCGGTGAGAGAGATCCACTTGTCCTGGAAGAAAGCAGCCCAGGCTAGTCTTCTTCGGAGTCCCTTTTCCCACTTGGGCAACTTCCAAGTGCCGCAGTCGACACCGAGCCCCAACTCCTCAATGAGGGAGACCACCTGGGAGCACAAGATCCACTTTCTGTGGGAGCCATTGTCGGAGGACGGAATGTGCCTGTTGCACTGCAACAAGAGGAGGCCTGCTTGGACTGCGGTAAGCTTTGGTCTTTCAAGGACGTCGAAAAAGGTCCTTTTGGCAATGTCGTACAAGGCGGAGACGTCTGGCTTTGGCCTGCCAATGAGCTTGGCCTCATTTTCCCAAAGCTCCATAGCGAGGAGGTAGACGGAGGACAAGAGTGGGGCACTGACCAGCTTATAGCCGCGGTCGTACTTTTCAAGGAACACCTTTTTGTGCAAGATGGGATAGAAGGGGTGGACAAACTTGAAGTACATGTTGACCAAGATGGGGCCGTAGGGCTTGACAATGCTCTCAATGTCGTCTAAGTCGCGTGCGGACTGGCTGCAGAGCTGGTCGGTGTAGTCTTCCCTGAGGAGGAACTTGGAGCGGCTGTCGACCTTTCTGAGGGAGATGTCTGCAGTGAGCTGGACCTGGTCGATGCTGTTCAAGCGCATGTGGTCGACGAGGGCACTGTCGTAGACGGAGGAGGCGCCAACGTAAAAGGAGGATCTAGGATACTGACCCTTGGCTCTTTTGCCCTGGCGGGCGTTTGCTTTGTTGGTGCTGCTGAGGAGCAACTCGCTGTTAGCGCGGGAAATGCTAGGCCTCTGTACATTGGAAAACTTTTCGGAGAGGGCTTTGGAGGCGATATCACGCTTCTTGTTCTTGTGAGCGAGATCAAAGTTGGAAGGATCCAGGCCCTCGTGGGCGAGATAGTGCTTGGAGGAGGAGAAAGGGTCTGTCTGGGGATTGGCGCTGTCGTTAGCGCCGACGGTGGGGGCCGAATGGATGCTATCATTTTCGTTCTTAGCACCGTGGCTATTAGTGTTGGCATTAGAGCTGGTACTAGTGTTGGCATTGGTATTGGCATTGGTATTGGTATTGGTATTGGCATTAGTGCTCTTGCTGCTATTGACGTTGACATTGCTGTTGCTATTGCTGTTATCGTTATCGCTGATGAGATTGGCATGGCCTTGAGGAAAGTCGTCGTGGGCGAGATCGAAGAAGCGAAAGTCTAGCTCGTCCTCGGCGTTCCAGTTTTCAAAGGCCTCCATACTTAGGGCTGTGTCATGAAGGGGGACGGTGTGCGCGGTGGACACAGAAGAATGTGTGAGGGCATCCTATAGCATTGCCTGTTAAGCGCCCATGTGTTGATATCGCCGGCATCAAAGATGCGATAAGTCGGAGGAGTGTTTGCGGTGCGCATAGCTGAACTGGTGCAGTGTGGCGAGCTACGCACATGTCCTTGCAAGGCACAATTGGCCAGCCCAACGGGCAAAATCTATCAACAGATATGCTTTGGACACGCCCAAAGATGAAGCTGTCCGCGCTACAGCCGGTCAGGAGCTAGTAGGAGCACACACATAGCAGACTGTATGCTGGCTCCATCGCAATAGTGGCGGTCTGTGCGCTACGAAGTAGCGCGCTTCGTTGTGAGCCCTGTGCAGCCCTCTCTCACCTGACAGAACCATTCAACGCCATCGTCCCGATAGCCAATTGGTGTGCCAACGGCAGGCGATTGTCGCAATTGTTAGCACAAACACACAGTACAACGCCTCGCTGTGTGATAGCTTCAAAGCGACGCTCAATACCTCTGCAGCAACATGTATGCATCACATTATTATGCAAGCAACCTCATGTGACCATTTGGCTTACCCTCATGAGCGGCTTATGGGGCCGCCGGGTGCCCTGGCGGTGTCCCCCGGCTGTCGTGCGACGCTGCGGCATTTCGCGTCTTCTCGCAAGCCCACCGAATCCTGCGATTCCTCCCATTCCACCTTCGCCCGCCCTGTTGTTTGCTCGCCATTACGTTGCACACGTTCTACGACTCCTCTTGCCCCAATTGCCCTAGTCTCCCTTGCTATCGTCCCCAGCATATATAGCACACGCCCCTCCCGCCACTAGCACCCTCCCGGACCGCCACTGCTGTCCTGTTCTGCGCACCACGCTTCGTATCACCATCCCCTGATCCATCTCACTTGTTCCATCTGGCTATCATTGCTTCTGTTTATTGATCCCAGTTGGCCACTACAGCATCGATACTACATCAATTGATTCCTCCATCAATCGACTACTCTTCAACCGGCCTCTCCCTAAGCAATTGATCGCCCGTCCGCTGTCTACCATGTCTGCTAACACTGCCCAGCACCAGCAAGCTCCTCCTCAAGCAGGCGCCTCCGTCGCCGACACCATTCCTGTCAGCAAGCACACGGTCCGCGACTTGCTCACCTGGAAGAACCCGCAAGAGACTGCCAAGGTCTTTGGCGTCTCGCTCACTACGTTGCTCGCGCTTAAGTACGTCAATCTCGTCCACTTATTCTTCCGGTTCGCCTTTATCTCGCTCTTTGTTGCCGGCGCCGGCGAGTACGCCGGCAAGCTCCTCACCGGTCAGGGCTTTGCCTCCAGATTCAAGCCAGCTCACTACAACAGGGTCTCCGCCGCTGCCCACCACGTCCTCCCTCGTCTCGAGGCCCACATCGAGACCTTGGAGGCCGAGTTGCAGTCCATCTTCTTCGCCACTGACATTGAAAAGACCCTCAAGGTCGCGGCCTTGTCCTACGTCTTCTACAAGATCACCTCCTGGGTCTCCTTCTTCAGCTTGCTCGTCATCTCCCTCGTGGCCGCCTTCACCGTCCCTGCTGCCTACGTCTCCTATGAAAAGGAGATCCACGAGGCCAAGGACAAGTACTGCTCCTTGGCCAAGTCCAAGGCCGGCGAATACAAGCATCTTGCCCACGAGCGCTCCAAGCCATATGTCTCCCAAGTCGCCTCCAAGTTGTCTCCTTACACCCAAAAGGCCTCTGCTTTCTTGCCAAACAGCAGAACCGCTGGTTCCACCGTCGGTCCTAATCAGTCTGCTAACGGTGCCTCCTCTTCCTCTGCTAATGTTGCCGCCCCTGGCGGCGTCTCCTCCGCTGGCTCCCACGCCGATGCCAACACCAAGTTCGACAGCGGCGACAAGACCACCACCGGCGAGTCTTCTGTTGGCACCGCCTCCGGTGCCAATGCCCACACCACCTCTGCTTTGCCAAAGGCCCCAACCTCTGATCCAGTCAATGCCCAGTCCATCGACGTTGACGACTTAAGAGCCTCCATCCAAAAGGACAAGGCCACCGTTGGCTTGTAAGGAGATTGATCAATACTCTAAGTTTTTTGGTCGCATTATCAATACAATATAGCTATCATAACTTGTTAGTATCTCTTATCCTTTTATTTTTTTCTCTTGAATATTTGTTGACAGTTGACTTGGTAACTCTCTATTTAGAATATAACCTTTTTTTTTCTATTGCCAAATATTATAGTGGAAATTTAATGAAATTTCGTCCTTTTTTTACATCTAAACCTTAACATTCGTTTTTTCTCGTTTTGATAATAATTGCGGTACCGTTGACACAAGGTACCCACTCTTGTTAGTCATTTTGACACAAGATGCTGGAGTATCTCTTGCTGGTCATTTTTTATTTTCTTTTCTTCCGCTGACTACCTGTCATTCCACCCCCTATCTGTTTGTGCCTTATTTCTTGTCTTGTCTTTTGCACTGTGTCCTTCTTTGTCGTTGTTGCTTTTGTTCTTGAGTAATCTGCTTTCTTATCGATTCACTATATATGACCTCCATTGAGTGCTTTAATTTGGATGCTTTTTGTTCGTCATATTGGTGGTCCTTCAGTTGTGGTCTTAGTGTATCTTTAAGATTCCGTTTGTAGATTAGTAGTTCCAGTAGTTCGCCAACGTAACGGCGCAGGTTCTTAGGCACGAGACACGCTATCAGGATATTCGTTACCCATTCACTCCAAGCCAGCTTCTCAAGCAACAGCCATGGTTCCAGCAAAGTTTGTATGTTTAATCAGCCAGCGGAAGCTGGCGCTTTGTCCAATCTTGAAAATAATGTGTCCCGCATAGATTACCTTGAATCCGTGGCCCTGCGAAGAAGCTGGCCAGAAATGAAATCGAGAACCGATCTTTGGAAGGCCAGCACTGCAACATGAATAATTTGTCATTGAGAAATGATATAACTACGACAACGCACTTCTGGAAAAACCACTTTTGAGAACATACCCTTGCGGTATGGGCCCTCTTTCCGCTTTTATGTTTTGTGGTGGTAATTTCTGAACGAAGTAGGCATAACTAACTATGTCGCGCTAAGAACCCTTCAGAGATACAAACCCCGCTAAAGACCAAAGGCTGACCCTGTTTGTCCTTTCCGGGCCTCGAGCAAGAGAGGAGAGCACGCCTTCTATATATACAAAAGCGCGCTCTCCTTCTATATATACACAAACGTGTTTTCCTCTCTCGTACCCCACGTTTCACGTTGATTCAAACAAAAAAATCCAACAAATTTAAATCCTTCCAAACCCGCATGTTGTGCGTTGTACTGTATCGCCCTGCATGTGAACAACTGAAAGCTACAAACTTTATACAGCCAATAAGTGCTTTGCAGACTCTGTTCCTCTTTTCTTCCTTTTATCTCGCCTCTCTCGCCTGCCGTGTGATCTCATCTCATCTCCTCTCATCGCGTCTCGCCGCACCAAAGATCTCAACATTTTCTTGTTGAATGCGCGACTGCCAAACGTGAATGTTGGAGACGGCATGCAGGGCGCAAAGGATGTACACACCATAACTCTCAACAACATGTTCTTTCATCTGTTCACGTAATGGCGTGCGTCGTCGGTAGGTTATAGTTACTTAGGTTGAAAATCCGGTAGAGGACTCACTTTGTCGTACTTGCATATGAGGCACGGGAAAAGGAGTAAAGAATGTAGAAGGAAGTAAAGGGCGGGTTTTCTTCCCAACGGAACGCGCGAGCGACCAACAAAAACGAGCCTTCGGAGGAGAGAAGTAAGGTATACCAATGGAGGATGTAGAGAGTACTGAAAATATGCATATAGAAACCAAATAAAGTTTCAAAAGCTAAAGTGAAAGTAGCCTCTATCGGGTCCAAAAGATTGGTTCAATAAACTGTTTTGTCAAAGCTTCTCTGAATTGGTCCAGGCCATGACTATTATGAGAATGTTCAGAGCAGCGTTATTTTCCATTCCGTAAGGAGCTATTATAGTATAAAAGAGAGCTCGGTCCAGAACGATAACTGAACTGCCTTTATCTATTCCTTTATATTTTTTGTATTGTTGTGTTTCAGTAAATAATCGTTATCCAACGTAACCAAAGAACCGTGTCGCTTAACATTCTCTGTGACAAACATCTATCTTTCAGAATCTGATGTTATGCGATACTTTGCAGAATAAGCCATAGATTCTCTTACGTTCCTCATGGCAAGACTCTTTAGTTTCGGTGTTATGAATGGTACAATTGGTCAGTGTATATGTATCTAACACTAACAATAAGGTCCGTCTAAAAAATAAATAGAAATACATAAAATTAGTAAAAAAAACAAAGCACGACAAAATTTTCAATGTTGAATATGCGATGTAGCGATTAATATATATGAACCTTGGAAACGTAAACTTAAACACTTAAAATAAAAAACCTGTCTTGTCAACAGACATGACAATGTCTTGGGTTTGCAAAAAGGTCTTGGTAAAGTTACAGGTCTAATGAACAGACAGCAAAAAAATCAAACATAAGTGCAAAAAGTCAAAAAAACACCATCATAAAAGACACGAAATGAAAGAACAATAACATCAAAATAAACCTTTTTCAGTTCTAAGACAAAAGAACAACCGCTCAAAATATAATCCCCATCATTACTTGCTCGAGTTCAACTCTTGCATGCGCTGGATCGCCTTTGGGTGTCCCTGGGCAGCGGCCTTCATGTACCACTTTCTCGCCTCCACAACGTCCTTCTCGGTCCCGAGTCCTGTCTCCTTGAAATGGCCCAACGCGTACTCCGCCTTTGACAAGCCTTTCTCCGCCGCTTTTAACGCCCACAAGTATGCCTCCTTGTCGTTGCTTTCCAACAAGCCCTTGGCGCCTGTCAAGTACCAGCCACAGAGCGCCATCTCCGCCAACGCGTAACCTTGGGCCGCAGAACGACAGTACCATCCGATGGACCGCTTGCTATCGACGGCGCAGCCAAGTTTGCCATACTCGTAGCACCAGCCGAGCTTGCTTTGCGCTGGGGCATAGTTGAGCTTGGCGGCGCGAATGTACAAGTTCAAGGCGCGCTCTTCGTTGATCTCTGGGATAATGGTTTTCAAATCGCGCAAAAACTGCGCGTCCTCGTTGGACAAGGAGTCCAAGGAGGAGGTGATTGGGTAAAAGCCCTCGTACAATTTGCCAAGCTCAAACAATGCATGTGGGTTGTTCTCGTCAGCTTGCGAAGCGGCTTTCTCCAACCATTCAACGGCTCGTGACGCGGACCTTCTCTGGCGCAAAGTTCCTTTCAAGTAGATCATTCCGAGCTTGAACATTGCTGGGACAACGTGCCGTTGCGAAGATTTTTTAAACCACGAGTACGCTTCAATGTCATCTTGTTTGGCGCCGATGCCCATCTCATAGCAGATGGCAACTCTGTACATGCCGTCACCGCTGCCTCCGTTGGCAGCTTTCAAGTAGTAGTCAAACGCTTTGTCATAGTTTTTTTCCAAAATTTTGCCATTGGTGTATAACGTTCCGAGATAATAATTGGCCTCGGGGTGGTTCTTCGAAACGAGTCTTTTCAATCTTTTGAGACCCTTGTGGAGAAACACGTCACGGTTCTTGCGGATCTCTTTGGATGAGGTCAACTTGGCTGGCAAGTTGGCGCCGTTCACGTCAATGGAGCTAATCAATGTTGGTTCCTGGGTGGCTTCGATAATTGCTTTGATCCACAAAAGCTGAACGTCGGGACTATCATTGCTTTCTGCGGCAGTTCTTCTCTTGTTAAATTCATTATAATCTAGCAGTTTTGAAGGTTCGGGATTTCTGGTACTGATAATAGCGTCGCCGACACTTCCCTGGCTCTGAACTCGTTGTGGTTGCTGTTGTTGTGGCGGTAGTGGCTGTCTCTTTTGTTGTTGTGGTGGCGGTGGTAGCGGTTGCTGTTGCTGGTATGGAGCGTCGGCATACCCGCTGCCAGTATACGAATTGCTGCCTCTAGTAGGAATAATCTGCTGGTCATTACCGTATTCATCATTCATATTATTGGTCTCCCCCAAACTCAGATTGACTGCCTCGTCATAGCTACTGTATGAGTTGGTATGGTAATTGCTCATGCCCCCGACTGGGCCAGTATTCTGCTGCACTAAATCATTTTCAAACCCGGTAGAGGAAAATTGAGAGGACGAAGTTTTCTGTGGGGCAATCATCCCTCCAGTATTGTATGCTGGCATTGGTGCAGTTGTCTGGGCATACGGGTTGCTTGCGCTGTTTGTCTGAGTATATGGGTTGCCACTGTCATTGCTTGGAGCTTGAGCATATGAGTTATTGTTATTTATGGGAGTTTGAGAATATGGATCATTATTCATTGGTGCTGGATTGTATGAAGCACCATTTTGCGGGCGGACTCCATAAGGGCCTGTGTTGTTACCGCTGCTGTTGCCCGGGTAACCATTAGGTTGAGCGTAAGGGATATTGACACTGCTACTTGACCCGTAGGGCGATTGCTGGCCGAAGCCGTTATTGCCTCCGTATGGCTTATTGTTTGGAGGAGCCATTGGTGGCGCGCCCATTCCTGAATGCTGCTGTTGTAGTTGTAGAGACTGCTGAGGCGGCTGTTGATATCCGTTATTAACCATTGGCACGCGCTTTGGGGAGTTGTTAATATTGTTGTTCATTGGTATTGGTTTTCTGACTGGAGATCCCATACTTGGACCAGGAATAGCGTTGTTGTAGTACACTTGAGGGCCTGCACCTGGTCCTGCTGGAGGAACCCTCATATTTGCTGGTCCAGGGCCATATCCGTTTCCGTTCATCGGGGCTGGTGGCGGGACACCAGGGCCATTGTTCGGATAGTGCTGTCTGTTAGACGGCGGTCCCAGGCGAGGCGTGGCTCCTGATCCTCCTGGCCCCGGCATTCTTCCCATAGCCGGCCTTGGTCCTTGGCCGCCTGAAGGGTATTGCTTTCTTGGAGGCCTATTGCTGTTGTTTCCAGCTGGAGGAAAATTGCCGTATGGATCGTTGTAAGGGTTTTTTCTAGAGGTTGGCATACCGCCGTTGCTCATGTTTATGTTCATGCCCATGCTCCCGGGAGCGGCGTTCTGGTACGGATGCGGATGCTGCTGCTGAGGCAGCCTTGGTCGTTGCTGGTTACCAAAACCTGGAGGCGGTAGGTTGCTGTAGTTGTTCATCGATGCTGATTAAGTTTTTCGTGACGTGTAAAAGTTCACAGGCATTAATTAGCTTTAAACGGGATGCAAAGCAAGTTTTTTGCAAGCCTTTGGTGCAGCTGAATATAGTTTCAGGAATCTGTTTGCTGTCAAAACAAAATAAAGCAAGAGAAAAGAACGTGACTGTACGATTGAGCTGGATGGTATGGGTATTATAGTACTTGGCAGCTTCCGGAAGCTACCACGACGAGACAGTGGTTGGCAAAGCGAGCGGGAATGTGGCCTTGGAGAGCTGCTACAACACTGTACCAAAGACAAAAGAAACAGGAAAGAGAAAGAAGAACAGATCACCAGCACGCTCGGCGGGAAAAAACACTGCCAGAAGAACTATGCGTACATAAAAACAGGAGCAGTAGCAGCAGCAGAGCACTTTGCCATCATTGGCGGTGTTTTCGCTTTCAGCCTGGAGGCGCAAGGCTTATTTTTTTCCTACAATGTCTAGATCCTACGGAAATGGGCCTGAAGCAGGGCGGAAAGGGGCGGTGCTAAGTGTCCTATCATCTTTCCGTAGCACTTCGTGCACACAAAGTGCTAAAAGCACGCAGCAACATACGACTTTATTCTTGTTATTACTCAGTGTTTCCGAAAGAAGCCTGGTGGCATAATCGCTTATTGTAAGGAAATAGCAAGGCAAGTCAAAGTGGTGGGCATAGACAGGCGGGCAATATCATCCTGGTCCTAAGCTTAAACATGATAAATTACCCGCTGTGGAAACGCCCAAAGCTCCACGGAAAAGTCACAGGCCCACCTTCGTGCACAGGGTTTTGCGCCAAATTGGTTGGCAATCTCGCTTTCTAGTAATGGGTATGTTGTACCACTCATTAGGCTCCAGCATACAGGTGGGAAGGAACTGCTGGCAACAGCCATCTGATCTGAACAGAGACAAAGATAAGATATGTTTATAAAAGACTTTCAGAAAGACCAGGCGAAAGTTTTCTTTTTTAGTGAGCACTACTAGAAAGCGAAAGCTTTGTTTCTTCTAATCAAACTGACCATCAAGAGAAAAAGTCTCTCTCTAGCAGGCTACTAATTGAGGCGAAATCGGAAAAACGCTAAAATGCGCATTTTGCGAGGCTTTACACAATTGCAAGAACAGTTTTCTGTCAGTGCAAGAGTTATGGGAACAGCACCAGAAGTGTGACTCTTTTTTCTCTGCTAAGATTTTCAAAGTCTCAAATTTGCAATTTAAGCATCGCGTCGCGACTTGCAGGGGCACAATGTGGGCCATGGAAGCAAAAGAAGTTGCTAAACCGCTATAGAAATGAGTTAACTGGACCTCAAATAGAAACCATTGGTGAGTTGGGCCTTCAAATCATGCCCATTGTAGAAACTTTGTCACACTTAGGCAATAGCTGCTCCTGAAGTGCATCTGAGAATCTCTTAGCCTGGTTACTAAGCCAAGCTGCCGGAATTCATAATTCATTGATCTAAGCAAGCTTTCACCTCCTTCAAATACTCAGGCTCGCACGAGTGATATTCTGTGCTCTTTCGATTAAGAAAAATCTTTATTTCAAGGAGTAGTTAAAATACTGAAAGCAATAGACTTGGTGAAACTTGAACATCTGGAAGAAAATTCGTAGGGGATGCCATTAAGCGATTTGCCCTGTGTCCCGAAACTATCTCGTGAGATGTATTTAAGGTACACCAGAACATATGGATCATTCTCACTAAATCATCTTTATCAAGCTAAAAAGGCATCAAATCTTCTGTCGGCAACATATAGCTATAGTAAGGTACAACCAGAAGCTCCGCTGTAAAAATCGGAAATATTGGCTGTTTTTCCAGAGCCTCTGAAAGAAAGGCAGTTTGCGTACAAGGAAAGCACCATCTCGTAGAGAAAAGAATAAAACAGATATCTTCTCATTCAGAATATTTCTATAGGGCCAGGTTCACAGAGCAGGAGTTTGTATTTTATTTTTTTATCTAGTTGTAATATAGGTTTTTAGAAAAACGGGAAATCTATTGAGATGCGATAAATTTTTGGAAGGAAACAAATCCGATCTGCTGTTTCGTGAATTCACAAAACACTCTCCCCAACCATAAGGCACCCACTACCGCTGCTACTACTACAAAACCATGTCTAAAGGTTTGTGCTTCCGGTGTCCAACGAAAGAGCATATATTCGAAACACGTTGTAATATTTTGAGGTCTTGGAAAGGTCTCTGAATTTTTCATAAAAATTTTTCTTGGTTTTTCAGTCAAGTTTTCTTGGCTCAAAAAAGTAAAGCTGTAAGTGAATAAATAAGAAAAATTGAAAAGGACAAGGCAGAAAAAAAAAATAAAAAATCACAGTGAGTACAGTGAGAGTAACTTTTAAAGTGCCGTGTCTAAGTTGAGCCAAATTCTCAAGGAAGAGCCCCATGAAGCAGCTTGTACGTGGAAAAAGCGAGGGTCACGAAAAAAAACAATAGTAAAGGATATTAGTCTAACCATTTTGCTACCAAATCAGAGACTAGCAAATCAGAGGATTTCGAAAGAAAAAAACGATTCCGATGACAATCAATCAGAAACTGGGGTGCACATAACTGGCTCCGGACAACATGTGCCGTACATGCGCATCACTTGCCGAAACAGGAGCGAGAAGGATTGTCGACATTGCAGGTCCATAGAATCTGTGAGCCTGTGGATTCGAGAAATTACTTTTTGGTTTTCTCTATTGTTCAGAAAGAAAAATAAAAAAGAACGAAGTTGAGATTATGAATATTAAACAAAGAAGAATTCTTGACAAAAAACAGCTCTACAAAAAATAACAGCGATGAAGAAGGAAATGGTGGAAGCTATTGTTGCCTGTTTTTAGAGTTTGGAGGCTCTGTGATGGAAGAGCTCCAGTTAAGGGTTCTTTTTTCCCATTAGTAACAAGTGTAATACACAAGGCAGAAGGAAAAATAAAGGAGAAAATACGAGACTAAATAAAAAAGGAAAAGCAACTGGTAGGCTTTTGGAGATTAAGAAACGACTTTCCAGATAAGAATGGAGCTCTTTCGAGACCTATTAAACTGCACTAGTTTGAAAAATTACAAGGCTCCTGGCCGAAATTTATCTCAAAGCTGGCTGCCTTAATCTCGATTGCATTCTTTCTTAGCATTTTACTTTTCCGGCTTATTATTATTTTCGCAAAGTTTTACAATAGCCATTCTCTGGGCACGCCATGTAAGACCCGCCAGCACCTGCTATTTCTTTAATTCTTGGTCTGGCTGGCTGGCAGCAGCCTGCGTGCGACGCCGAGTTTAGGGAGCACCTTTCCTTATGATTCGTTTTCGGGACACCCATGTCTCTTACTCTCTGAGTAATCAGGGGGCCATGAGGTGGAAATATGTCTCGGGATTAATTTTTCGACAAGCTGCCAAGGCAGATGTAGAGCGAGGCAACGTTTCTAAACTTTGCGGTGGCTGCTATCAAGCAATCAGCCAATCGGTGTTGTTGAAGGTCCTTCCAACCATGGCTGGCACTTTTCAAGCATTCCAGTTCCGAGACAACAATAATGGTGGATTTTTCTTGTTTTTTTTCTTTTTTCAGGTCTCTTTGTTTGGGCCTTATTGATGTACTGATCTTGGAGGCATCCGTTTTCGGCTCGTTTCTGGTTCCTTCGTGGTGGTGTTGCAGAAACAATCAGGATATTCGCACCCTCCCACCAGCGAAGCAGAAAACGACGCAGAGACAGAAAAAGGTTCTCGAGGAAGCAGAGTGCCTAGCTATGATGGCAGTAGATCTCCAAAGGCTCCAATTTGGTCACAGACAAAAGTCATACGACACTAAGGCTAACGCGGATGTCTCGCCGGTGTCGACCGCAGGATCTAGAACCATGATCACGGTGATCCGGTAGGGGAGATTGGGCTGCGAAGATTGACACGAGGCCATCCAAAAGCTGTGTCTAAAGGGCATATCTGTTTCTAACAATGGCCAGCGTAGCTGGCAGCATCCGTTAGTTGTGCGATAGACACCAATTCGTGTTTAGCGTGCGCGGAAGCCTTCGGGCTTCTGCTGCCTCGGCCTGAGGCTAGCAGACGATACCACGCCTGCCAAAGCTCCACAGGCAGAGCCACCCTATTCTCTGCTGTGTAGCTTGGGTAGGTTTGGGTGCTACAGTGCCAGGTCCACAACGGCAGGCACGCTTCGCTTAGAAGGTCAATAGGATGATGTCTGAACCTCAAAACTCGTCCGGGTCGCTGCCAGATGATAATGGCAGTCCCACCAAATCCCATCTGCGATCTTACACCTACGCGGTACAATAGACCCTTGCCTAGGAGCGAGCCTAGGCCAGAGGGTCTTCTGCAATGGTTCTCCCGGGGAACCTGTGGTTGGTGTTCTGCTCCCCGGCAATTAGCCGTCCAGACAGCGCGTCGAGCGCGGTGAGTACCTTCCCTGTAAGAACGCCTGCCGTTCTGGGTAGTAGCAAAACTTGACCCCTAGAAAGGCCTTCCTTTTCTGGGACCGCTGAACTGTGTCAGCTTCGATGTTTCGTTGACATCTACGGCACAACTTTTATATACAATCGCCCAAGACAGGTTCCCGGAGCAGCTGTTCTTCGTCCACTACCAACGTTGCTGTTTGTAACGGTGCAACTCACACTCCCGCGCCTTCCCATTGCAGCTGGAAACACCACGTCGCCACTGCTGGAAAGAGGCAGCCGTGTATAAACCAAGCACACTCGGGATCCCCACTGGACGAGCCAGAAGCACCGTCCGGCAATTCATATCCCATATCAAAGGCGCAGCAAGCAAGACAGCAGCAACGATTAAGCCCGCAAGCAGACAGCGTCCCCCAGGAGCATACGGGTCATTCCAGGCCCAGCAGCAGCCAAACGATCAAAACGATAACCTTATTCTTGACTCAACCACCATCCACAATAGCCTCTGTCCCTGCAGCGCCGGCTGTTGTCTGAGAGCCTGTATTGTCCTGTTCTGTTCCAGCTCGACATACCTGGAACCTTTGGAAAGCGGGAAAATTTTTCTTCGCAACGGCCAGGATCCACATCTATATAACAGGACCCTTGGCCGCCAGCCAGTGTGCTCCTGCTAGCCCAAGCCTTCAGCTGCTGCCTAAGTGCTCTCTAAGCGTTCTGCTCTTCTAGTTTCCCCAAGAATATCACTATGAAGCTTCACTCCGGGCATGCGGCGCTCCAGGCGTTATTCTGGACGCTATCGCTCTTATCTCTCCTTTCCGCTGTCCACGCAGAGGTCTTTGGCGACGAAGTCGATGTCCACTACAGCTCTTGCACCTCCACCCTCCAGGACGTCTACTTTGGCCCCCACGATACTGAGGGGTACTACGCCTACTGCACGTACCCACCAGCCCTCGGTACCCTCGCCTACTGCCTCAGGGACCACGCGAAGTCCCAAGAGGTCTACGAGGGCACCCTCTACACCCTCTACGCTTACTGTTCCCTCAACGAGTCCGCGTACCAGGAGGCCTTCAGAAACGCCTCCAGGTATGCCAACAATGACACCTATGCCTACTGGAGCCTCATGGCCAACATCTCCGGCTCCGAGTTGACTATGTACACCATGCTGAGCCATGTTGCCGAGAATGGTACCTACGTTCCTCTCAGAGTTCCAGACAGAATCTACAAGGCCTGGCACAAGTCCACCAATTTCTTCCTATCAAACTACGACATGTCCAATGTCTATGGCTACGTCATACTTGCATACTGGGCCGGCGTCATGTTTTTGGGCATGGTCCACCGCTTTCTCGCCAGAACCGGCCTCATCACCGCCAAAGTCTTTTACCGCAACCCAATGATGCGTCTCTTGCAGCGATACGTTGTCGGCCCAAACTTGATCAGAAATACACACAACCAACAGTACAAATTGCTCAAGTTTTTCCCTTCGTTGCTCCCCACCCGAGTTGACGGTTTGATCATATTTGGCTACATTATTGTCCATGTCGCTGTGCTCGGTTGCAACTGGGAGTTTGGCTTCGAGAAGCCTCTCTATTACACTGTGGGCCGCCAGACCTCCAGAATCTTGGCTGATCGTACCGGCATCATTGCCTTTGCCCACTTGCCTCTCATATTCTTATTCCCAGGCCGCAACAACTTTCTCACCTACATTACTGGCTTCAGCACCGCCTCCTTCATCCAGTTTCACAGATGGGTCGGCAGAATCATGGCTCTCGACGCCTTTATACACAGTGTCTGCTATTCCTACTGCTACGGCTCCCAGAACGCCTATAAAGTAGTTATCGTTGATGAAGTATTTGTCCAATACGGTATGGTGGCTACAGTTGCCTGCGGTCTCTTCTGGCTTCAGAGTGGCACCTGGATCAAGAATCATGCCTATGAAATCTTCCTTTACAGCCACATTGCCCTTGCTATTGCCTTCACTGTGGGCGCCTGGTACCACTGTAACCAGTTGGGTTGGATGGAGTACGTCTACGCTTCCATTGCCGTATGGGCCTTTGACCGTTTTGTGAGAATTGTTAGAATGTTCCAGTTTGGTCTCTTCCAAAAGAGTACCTTAGAGATTGTCTCCCAGGACACCATAAGATTATCCATTGCCATTCCTCGAGGCTTCGCTAACATTGGTTTCCTCAACTTTCCTGCCTTGCAGTGGAAGAGCAAGCCAGGCCAGTTTGTCTACGTCTACTTTGGTCTCCCGCTGTGCTTCTTACAGTCGCATCCTTTCAGTGCCGGCGCCTCTACTATTAAGAATGGCCATCTTATTATCTACATCAAGCGCAAGAAGGGCGTCACCGACACCATCTTTAAGCGTGTCTCCAAGAAGCCAGGCAAGACAGAAACCAACATGCGCGTCCTCATTGAGGGTCCATACGGTGAAAGCGCTCCAATCTTCAAGTATGACAACACCATCTGCGTCGCCGGTGGTAACGGTGTCCCAGGTCCTTTCAAGCAGGCTTTGGATTTGTCACAGAAATATTCTACCTCTACTGCCTCCAACATTTCCAGCATGGTGGAGGAGCCAGTGTCCGGTGGTACAACCAGCAAGAAGGTGCAGTTGATATGGGTCGCCAGAGACTTTGAAAGCATCATGTGGTTCAGAAAGGAGCTCCAGTTACTCAAGGGCTCCTCCGTTGTCACCAAGATTATTATATACTTGACCAAGGAGACTCCTGAATCTATAGAGTACAAGAAACAGCAGCTTAGAACTGATAAGCTTGGTAGCGGTGCCCACGACATAAGCAGCGCCGGATCTGTTTCCTCGGCCTCCATCAAAGAGCTTCAGTCAGGCTCCGTTGGCGAGGCCACACAAGTTAAGAACGTCTCGTTGGATGAAAAAAACGACACTGTTGAGGCCCAGGCTAAGCAGGACTTTGTCTTTCACACAGATAAACAATTCAGCGATAATCTTTCCTTTGCTGACTGCGATGGTGAAAACAGTATTCTCTTAACTTCACAGGTCCGGTTCATCACTGGTAGACCAAATGTGGACGCTATGGTGGAGAAGATTCTCGGCACCAGAACGGCTTCAAGCAGTGAAAAGCAACAACAACAGGACGCCTTCGGCGCAAGCATCGAAGAAGTTCGCGCGGACGAAGACGAAGTTGACGGTTCTGTTGCCTTTACCGTTTGTGGCCCAGGTATGCTTTGTGACTCCTTTAGAAGAGCCATTGCCAGGAATGCCTTGTATTACAAGAAGGGTAGAGTCGACTACTACGAAGAGTTGCAAATTTGGTAAGTCTGAACTCAAAACAATTTTTTTTTCATTATCTCCTGTTGATATTATAAGCTTTATCATACACCAGCGCTTTTTTGTCATTGATATATTCATCTTTTTCTCTTAGTTCTAATCGTTATCCTTTGCTTTTTTTTTTCTGTTACGCTCATAAAGCATTTGCTCGTGTTTTGTTTCTTTTTTTTTCAACTGTTAGTTATTTTGACATTTCTTCGAAACATTTAATTCTCATAAAATGGACTCAGTTTTTTGGCTCAACTTTCTGCCTTGTTTATGCATTTTTGGTTCGGTTTTGAAAATATTCTGCACCATTCTTTCTTTATTATCCAAATAGACTGAAAAACTGTCATTTTAAGAAGTTTTGGTTTTTAGCCTGTAAATATCTTTCAAAAAAGTTGCATTTTTTTATTTAAAGAGTGCACCGTAGTAAGAATATATTTTATTTCTACTTATAAGCTGTACATGCTATGCCTCTATTGTCCTATCCTTTTTGTTTGACGAGCTAACCAATGACCAGGCACACAATTTTTTTAGTACAGATCATATACTTGCAAGACAATAACGACTAACAAATAACTAACAGCAATCTGTGGACAATACGGCCACTAGCCTCTGGAGAGATAATAATCCTCGTTGCTTCTTCCTGTAACGTTGCACCATTTACAAATCCATGATCTTCAACTTCTTTCGGGACCAGGCCTGGTAAAATAACAGCTCCTGCACCTGGACATGGGGGTCCGCGGGAAACATTTCAGTCTCTCGATTGTAAAAGAAATATTTGTATTTTTCAACCGAAAAAGGCAACAAACGGGTCAATGTAGGATGAGCAGATTTCCCAATGGTGCCGAGAACTGCAGCTTGGAGCAGAAACAACAGTTTTAATATGCGCATATATGTTACTTAATGCTATTATATGTGAGATCATGCTTGAAGGTTTATTGTTCCTGCGTTTACGTCCATGTATGCAGACTAATTCTGGATGGACAGAGCTTGAGGAAAAAACAACAGAAGAGGCACGCAGACTACTGAACCAAGACGCCGTGTGTGATAGATAGAACAAAGTTGGAAAACAGAGAAAAGAAGATGCAAGGAAATAAGAAAGAGCAAAAAAGGGAAGAGAGAGACTATGAACAGGAAGGGCGACTTTAATACTGCGTTTGAGGGGCGTTACTGAAGTCATTCTGCTTGCAGGTTTATTGGGACACTGTGATGCGTTAACTATCTTTGTTTTTCTCTCGTTGAGATGGCACAACTTTAGGACTGTATGTATCCAAATAGATTGAGAATTAAACCCAGGCGGAAATGCAAAAAAAAGCACAGAACACCTAAACAATCTCTGTTCCTTTTTATGTTTGTATGAACTTGGCGATTTTCCTTTTAGGAATGCACTTGTTGAACATGAGAACCAGCCAACTAGTGCAAGTACATGTGTTCTACCAGCACTTGGCTTTAAAGAAACAAATTTGAACTGCTGGAGTCTTGAAAAGAAAATTATCCTAAAAATTTCCTGCTTCACCGTTTAAACTCTATTTTTAGAAGGCTTGTAAAGGTGCGAGGCAGTAAGAAGCAAGAGGTTAGGAGTCGCTATGTGTCAAAACTGTTTGTGCGCCCAAATGCGAGACTCCTATGCCTCAACTGAGAAAGCACGAGCTGCTCATTTGTCACCTGTAAATTCAACATCGCCCGCTCTACAACACACAGGCTCTGATTTCCGACTCGCCACAACGCTCCCAGCGGCATAACAGCGGCGGGCCCATGTCTTACCTTCCTCAGTGGCATCTTTTCCCCAATCTCATTGTACCATTTCTGCTCCTCAAATTAAGAATGCAAGCATTGGGAATAGTGAGCCTGCCAAGTGCTTGCTAGAGATAGGGATGAATTATGGTTGAGAGGACGGGCTGTCGTCCTTTGGGTATGTTTTTTGTGGTAATTTCCCATTTCAACAGGCGCACAACATAGTAATGCAACACATACATGTATATGCCCATTATGACATAGAAGCCTACCATCAACACTGGAAATGATATATATGATTCACGCTGCCAAACCCTTTACACTTTTGAAAACAATGCAACCCCCATTTGGCAAACTTCATTCACAGATTCACCTTGAAAATAACCTTTGACAGCACCCAGACCGAGCTAGTGGTCATTCCCACCACCACTTTCAAGATCTGCCACTACGCTAACGAGATCATCTACGCCAGGTCAGACCTTAGCAGGGTCTATGGCCAGTATCTTATTTTCTACTGGTTTATTGTCATGGAATTGTCTATGGTTGGCAAATACATGAAGAGAACCGGCCTTATTCGGCAACGCCCACCTTCTCCCATCTCCCTATCATCTTCCTCTTTGCCGGTCGCAACAACATCTTCTCCTTCTTGACCTGCTTCTCGTACGACTCCTTTATCCAGGTCTACAAGTGGAGTGGCTATATTGCTCTGTCGTCATCTGGGCCTTTGACCGGTTCATCAGAATGGTGCGTATCTCTACTTTTGGGCTCCGCCAGTCTGAGATCACCATCACGGGCGACAACAACACCATGAACATTGCGATTAAGAGACCTCATGGATACATCTGAAAGGCCAAACTGGGCCAGTACGTGTTCATTTACTTCATGCTTCCAAACTGTTTCTGGCAGTCGCATCCATTCACCGTCATCGGCACCTCTATGTACAATGGCTCGATTGTCTTATACGTGAAGAAGAAGGCTGGTGCCACTAGGAAAGTGTTCGACCACGTTAGCTCCTAGGGCAGCCAATCTAGCTCTATCAAGGTGTTTGTGGAAGGCCTGTATGGCAAGCCAACACTAAACCAAAAGTATGATAACGTGATGCTTGTGGCTGGCGGTAACAGTATCCCAGGTCCATTCGCCCATGTTGTCTAGTTTGCGGAGAACTCGTTGTTGTAGAACAAGCTGATGTCGCTCTATTGGGTCACTAGGGACTTACTATCGATCCAGTTGTTTATCAGCGAGTTGAAAAAGTTGAAAGGTAGCAATGTGCGGGTGGTGTTATACTTGACCAGAGAGGCCAAGGAAAATTTATATAGCTTCTGCCATTTTGGTATGCCTAACATAAATTTTGACGAGAAGGGAACTGGTTTCGCTGATGCTCCAGAAACTCAGAACGGACTTAGACAGAACGAAAAGGGAACCATTTATGACAAGAAAATGGGATTAAAAGTCGATACAAGCACTGAAAAGTACAACCACAATACCGCGAAAATCACTAGTTTATCTGATCTTAACAACCTTGCCATTTCATCGTCAGTATCCTTTCCAAACAGCTACAACAACGACAAGTTCGTCACTTTCAACAACACGGGAGTTCTCAGCCAGAACGAGTCTCCAGGTTCTGCTGTTCCTGGTATCAATTTCCCTATTGATACCATAAGCATCAACAACCTTGACCTCGCGGTAGCGAATAATGTCAGCCTCAACGGCCTCGAAAGCACAGACTTCACCAAAGGCCTATACAAGGGCGACAGCTTAATGGACTTTTGTGAAGTGAGACTTTGCAGACCAGATATCCACCAGATTGCACAGAGCACCATCGACGATGCTAGTGGCTCTATTTCTTTCACAAGTTGCGGTCCTGATATGCTCTGCGATTCCTTGAGACGCGCCATTACGGAGGATGTCGAGGGATACTATGGAGGCAGAATAGATTATTTTGAGGAGTCTCGAGTTTGGTAGTTAGTGTTGGTTATTAGTTTTCCTTTCACCTTCTTTTTTATGTTCATCTTGTTTTCATATTTGGACAGTTTGTACTTTTGGATTTTTTCTTATTTTCATTATTTATACCTACAGTGTGCACCTTTAGAATCACCTAGATGTAAATAAAAAGTTATTTTAGAAACCTGTCAATACAATAGAACTGCATTTGATTTGTGCAATTTTTCAAATATAGCGGTATAGGCTCTTTGAAAGAGTTTTCAGTTCTAAATGCTAAATTTACAATCCTTACAAGTAAGCCCATCCAATGACAAAAAGTTTTTATTAGTCTATGAGCACCCGCAACACCAATGCCTATTTCTTTGGCCTTATCTTTCTGGCCCTTTTTTGCTCCTGCACTTTCTTGGTCTTCTCGATGAGACTTTGGTCCTCCTCGGCGTCAAAGTTGGCAAAGTCGTCCTTGATGATGCTCTCGGCTTCCTCATCGGCTCTGGCTTCGGCCTCCTTTTCAGCAGCACCGGCCTTGCTGTCGTCATGAACACTGGTAGCGATCTTCTGGAACTTGGCAACAAAGAAACCATCCACATTGTACACGTGCGGATAGTAACGTCTGGTGAGCTTCACCTTTGGGTTGAAGTGCTTGCCTCTATAGCTGGTAAAACCTTCTTTGCCGATATCCAAACCGGTTTCCACAAGTCTGACATTAGGTCTCTTGCGAAGGGCGTAGTCCACAACGGCTTCGTTTTCTTCAACAGCAACGGAACAGGTGGAGTACACAATATAACCGCCAGTCTCGGAGTGGGCATTCACACTATCGATGGCAGACAAAAGCAATTGTTTCTGCAAGTAAGGTATCTGGATGAAATCCTTCTCAGTTCTCGAGGTTTTCACACTCTCGTCCTTGGCAATGACACCAGTACCAGAACAGGGAGCGTCAAGCAATACTCTGTCAAAACCGCCCATTACCTTTGGGAACTCACGGGCATCGTAATTACACACAATGGTGTTTCTGCACCCAAGACGATGAATGTTGGCAATAAGAGACTTAGTTCTAGTCTTGTTAGCGTCGTTGGCAAATACACAGCCGGTGTTCTTCATCATTGCAGAGATATAGGTAGTCTTACCGCCCGGTGCGGCGGCCATGTCAAGCACACGCTCATTCTCCTGTGGAGCCAATGCCATCACAGGAAGGAAAGAAGAGGCCGCTTGTAATATATACCGGCCAGACAAGTACTCTGGGGTGGCACCAATCGGCACCTGGGAGTCGAAAACCTGAAGACCAACCTTGGTCCACTTACCAATCGGTTGCAAGTTGACACCCTTGTTGACAAGCGTCTGGGCTAAGTCACGGCGTCTGGTCTTGAGAGTATTGGTACGAATGGTGATAGGACGGGCAATCTCGTTGGCCTCGAAGAACTCCATAGCCTCACTTACATTGAAAAGGTTAAAGAGCTTCTCGGCGAGAAGCTTGCTATAGCCAAAGTAGTCGCAGATGTCGTCGAGCAACTGGTCGACGTGGTCCTGTCGGCTTCTGCCTTCCTCAGCGAGGTTTTTGAAGTCCTCGAGGACCTTGGCGATTTCAATCATTCTTGTACGGAGAATGGTCACGTCTGGCTTGCCTCCGCCTTCGGCTCTCTCTTTGATTTTTTCTTCAGCGGTAGGGAGCACCTTGGCTCTAGGATTCTGTTGGAGCTTGGCGAGTTCTTCCTCGGTCATCTCTTCATACTCATTATCGGAGCCATCATCGGCTGACTCAAAGTCGTCGGAACCAGAGCCAGAGTCTTCTTCCTCTTCGCCATCAGCATCACGCTTAATGGCCTTCTGAGCGTTCAATTCGTTTAATTGTTCCAAGTCGCCGAGGTTGCCTTCATCGCCTTCGTCATCACTAAACATAGAGATCTTGGCTGGAGCAGCGTCATCCTCGCTTTCAAATTCATCGCCACTCTCAACGTCAAACTCGTCATCAAGGTCTTCTTCCTCTTCTTCATTGTCAAACAACGACTTCTTGGCAGCTTCAAGCTCCTCCTCGTCCTGCTTGCTGTTTTTGCTCTTCTTGGATGACTTTTCTTTCTTGCCGGATTTCTTCTCCTTCTTCTCTGGCTTCGTCTCCTTCACCTTCTTGGCCTGCTTTTTGCTGGCTTTCTCCAAGTCCTTGACATCGGTAACGGACTCTGCTCTGGCTCTCTTCAACTTCTTGTCGTCCTTCTTTTGTCTGTCCTTCTGGAAGTCCTCGAAAGACGGTGGGGCGGCTTGCTTATTCTTTGCGCGTCTCCCCATATTGTATGTGTATAAACGTAAGTGTAAGTGTAAGTGTAAGCGTAAAGTTGGTAGTGGAAAATAGAAAGCTTGGTTCTCTTATTGAGCACCGACTACCGGTATGTATAAGTATCTACAGGACGCACGGTGAAAGATTTGATGCTCTGCAGAAAAAAAAAATTTCATAAAGATGAAGTTACCCGAAGGAAGAGCGAAGAGGTCATGTGAAATGTCCATGGAAGCGGGAGTATTGCTATTACACAGGGGAGATAACCAGAAACAACAGCGAAAAGCCGCAAGAGCACCCAATGTCAGGCTCTCTTTAGCCGAGATTGGGATTGAGAGTTAAAGGCAGATGAGGCGCGGTGCGGTATAGCAAGGAATGTGTGCTTCTGGAGCTTGCTTTTGAGCCCTGGAACGCACTAGAGGATAAGCTTCCGGGCGGTTACATGTTAGTTCTAACATGCGTTGAATCAAAATGTCATCTTGTGGTAACTTCCACGCCGACAATAAGCCCAATGATCTTCCTTTACTGTGCTAGAGTAATTTAAACCACAAGTATGTCTAAATTTTGTTAAACAAATAACATGCGATGCAGGAGTAGAATGATCTGTTTCTTTTGTAGTGAGAAACGATGACACATGACGATGTGTCCTGTCGAGATTCGTTTCGCAAGACACGGTACAATTTAGTCAGTTGACCAGGCAGGGGTTAGCTAGTGCCAAACTTAGAGCATGGAAAGACAGCAAGGGGCGCTACCAGATACTGGGTACTCGTACTATTTTGGGACACCAGCCCGATGATGGATCTAACCCGGTGGGGGTAGCGAGGGACAAAAAAGGAAGTGAATTCAGAAATAGCAGACTAGCTTGAGTGAACATTTATAATGATGAGTGGCTCCTGCTGACGATTGGGGATTATTTATTGCTTTTTGGTGTGCCAGTGATTTTTCTCTTTTTGTCAATTTGTCATTTTTCTAATTGATAGCATTCTTATCATTCAGCCAGTGCTTTTTTTCACACAATACTGTTTCTCTTTATCAGCTATGGAAGTCATAGTCAATACCAGCAACCTCGTACATTCGCTCCAGTTCTTTGCTACTTTACCTATCAGCATACAGAAAAGGAACAGCTTTTATCCTTCCCGGATTAACATTCTTCTATTGCTCTTACAATCTCCGCGCTTCACCAACCCTTCCCATGGTGAAACTCAGGTTGAAGATGGCGGGACCACCAAGTGGCGTGTCTTGAAGGTCTTCAAAAGTGCCACACCCAAGGTGCTGGCACGGGTCATTGCTGGGCCCCGGTATTTACGAGAGTTTTTAATACGCTTGTATCGATTCTTTTGAACAAAACTTTTGTCAGCCTTGTCGAAGATAGATCTCGGGACCAGATATGGGCCTCTGTGAATAGTCATCACTACATAAAAGCCTTCGATTTTGACCCCGATTCTGACGAAAGTCTCATCAGTGATCATCACTAGCATAAAAAGCAACAAAAAAATTAGACTGGAAGTAAACATCTACAACTTAATGTTTAAATTCAATCGCACCGAAGAGACCAGCGAGAATCTCATACAACAGCTTTACCTGATTAGAAAACCTCTCTTGCGTAAACTAATAGACACTCTGAGCTCGTCAGAGTGTGCGCCCATTTGGTTATTTGTGAATTACCAGGGTTAAAGTCGCAGGCACTCAATGAGAGCATAGTGCAGCTTAGGATTACCGAGTTAGTGCTCTGAAACTTTCGCTATAGCATCGACTATATTACGAGAGCGCAAGAATACAATGATAGTAAAATATCAACGAAAGCTGCTCGCTACGCAAAGATAAGGATTTATTGAAATTAAGTGCGCTTCTTTTGAAAAACTCGCTACACTATTTTGCACACAACGTGGCCGTCGCTGGCTTGTTTTCAGATAGCTACAACCACTCATGCCCATTAATAATAAAGGCAATGGAACGAATCGTTGGTTTTCAAGGCGAACAATTTGGCTGTTTGGCTATTGATGTGGGACGAGCACTCCATGAACTACTTTACAGAAAACGACAAGTTTTTGAAATTTATTTATGTTGACAAGCTTCCGGTGCTAATGTCAAGGCTTGGCGAGATAATCAGGGAGAATGAACAAATATATCTGCTCGCCCGTGAGGGCGACCAGGACATTATAAGCATGATCAACGTTTCATTGTATCAGACTTTTTACGCGGTTGTGAAAAATGCTACTCCTTTTGACAAGGTGCAATGTGTCCAATACAGCTGCTTTCTCAGCTTTATGAATGCCTTGAAGTCTATCGCCTCCAACAGAGAATAACCACCTTCGTCGGCGTCCGCGTGGCCTAAACCGTCAGTTACCTTTTTTACTTCATTACCGTATATGTGTAGAGACAGCGAAACAGGCGAGCTTTTAGTAAGTCTTTCTTTACGTGGTGCCAGATGCTTGATTAGGGAGTATCTATTGCTACAGTCCAAGGACAAAGAGTACTGTTAGTACAGTGACGATTACGAGAGCAAAGTTCCTATAATGAGCGAGCTTGTAAATATATTGTTAGATCAATACCATAGTATTGTTAGTGACGATAGAAACAAGGTGATTATTCAAGATATAATGTACAGGTTGTTACGATATGAAATATGCTTTGTGTGACACGAAGAAGCTCAACTATGGAAACAGACACAAAAATGGTACAGCGCTCAACTTGGTTTTGGTGCTAGCAGCGTAACAATTTAC